>OX451216.1:145521180-145881335 GCA_949628195.1 Phasia obesa
TGGGGGAAAAGAGCTAGTCCCTATACGTATTTCACCGGTTGCTCAGGCCAAATCATCAGGAAACCTTTTTCCTAATTTTAGAGAAGCCAAAAATACTCTATAAGTAATAAAATTCTACAAAACACAATGAGAATTATGCATGTTAATAGAATAATATTACAGAATATTTTATTAATAACAATATCTTATTATTTTTATTTTGTATTATTTCTTTGTAAAAGTCTTTACACAAAGTTGTAGTTAATCTTCTGGATTATGTATTTATGAGGTGTTTCGTATCATTTAACATTTTTACAATAAATACACGTATAGCGTGCGCTATAAAAGTTCCCCACAATCACTTAAAATTAACTACTCCAACAAACTATAAAAACCTTTCACGTCTCTAATTTTCTATCACACCATCACTTCAATTAAAATCACTTTAATTCAATTGAATTGCAAATAAAATTACTTCCTTCACCGCTAATACCCCATATAAACATCGCTATTAAAAAGGCCCTTTTCAATTAGACGTACATGTATTTATATTTATATTTATATTTTAATTTTCCTTTTTTCTTGTTATTAGTAAATATTTGTTTTCATATTGCAATTGTTTGTTTTGTTATTTAAGCTGACTTATCATGGTGTTGCACGCACATACTTCAACTTGTTTTAAACAACACTACACCAAAGTACTGTTGCACTTTGGTGGATGGAAAAATCACAGACCCACAATGCATAGTAGAAAACAACTTAATGCAAGACAAAAAAAAAGAAAGGAAAACGTACGGTGGCACGGCCAGAGTAGCACCATCAGTAGCAATAAAGTTTATATCTTCAATGCGGTAAAAGTGGTTTCCGAGTTTATTTCAAATAAAATAACACGCGAAACGTGATAATTGACAACATATAAGTGTTAAAAGCAAAACTAACAAACAAATAAGTGCCAGCAACTATTAACAAAAGACAGGTAAACTCATACGTTTACTAACACATTTTACAGCCCACGTCATAAAAATATAATTATTATCGCACGTGCACATATTTGTTTATACGAGTATATACAGAGTGCAAAAGAATTTGGTCTACCGGTTATTTTCAATACATCAATTCGAACGTAGTCAATGGAATTATGAACAATAATAAATTTTATAACAAGTGATCCATTTCGAGGTTCCTTATTAAAAAAAAAAACACAGAAAATTCAGATTTAATGGCGAATATTTATTATTATTTGAAAGGACATTCTTTGGCATTTTTATTTTGAAGATTATGTCTATCAAATGTTGGCCATTGCTACGTCGCAGATGGTCCATCTGTTGAGTCCAATTTTCGATGACTCGTTAGAGCATTTCAACTAGTAACTGGCGAATGACACGCGTGATGTTTTCCTCCAAAGCCTGAATCGAAGCGGGTTTGTCCGCATAAACTTTAGACTTTACATATCCCCACAGGAAAAAGTCTAACGGTATTATATCATACAATCTTGGTGGCTAATTGACCGGCCCAAAACGTGAAATTATGTGCTCACCGAAATGTTCTCTCAATAAATGTATTGATTGATGCGATGTGTGGGAAGTGGCACCGTCTTGCTGAAACCTAATGTCACCGAGATCCCGAGCTTCAATTTCAGGCATCAAATAGTCGGTTATCATGGCACGATAACGGTCGCCATTGACAATTACGTTCGCACCGGCATCATTTTTAAAGAAATATTGATCGATGATTCCACGGGCCCACAAGCCACACCAAACCGTTGTTTTTTTTCTGGATGAAGTGGCAGCAATTGAATCTCTTTAAGTTGGTCTTCGTCCCAAATGCGGCAATTTTGTTTGTTAACATACCCATTGAGCCAGAAATGGGCCTCATCGCTAAACAAAATTTGCCTCGAAAACACATTCCTCACAGAACGTGAATTTTCGTAATAAAGTTGAACAATTTGTAAACGTTGTTCAGAAACAATATAATCGAAAGCAGCGCTTTCGAAAATTGGTTTTTCTTCTGCTATGACCCCTCGGTGCGTCGTTACATGTGCTTATGTATCCCCATTTAGCTTATTGGATTATGTTTAAAGGGGATTATAACGTTTTACCAATATTACTGAAAACGAGAATCTATTATGTATAGATAGTAACTCATTTTCGTATGTCTGTCTGTACGTCTGTCTGTCTCTACGTCTGACTGCCTGCTTTTCTTTTGCGTTTGTATCACGTAAAAACTACTGGATGGATTTTAACAAAATTTTGTGAGGTGGTACCTAAGTAACCTGATCCCAATATAGGTTACTTTTTCCGAAAAAATATCTTATTTCCTAGAGAAAGTGGACAAAAAACAGTGAAAGTTCGCTTTCCGGTATAAAAGTACTACTTAGTACGGCACCTTTAATTTTTGAAAGTTGTACATCAAGGCGAATTCATAGCTGGTGTGAGCAGTAGGACAACAACTACAACAAAACAACAACTTAGACATTTGATTAGCAGATATGAAACAACGTTTTTTTTGACAAGACATTAGCAAAAAAAGAGAGCAAAAAACTATCAGCTGGGCTATCGACTCCACCTGGTATGAATTCGCCTTTTTGTACATTTTAAAACACAGATCGTTTTAAATGCTTAGTACCGTACGGCAACTTTAATTTTTGATATTTTAAACACAGATGGCGCCAGACAAAATATGAATTACTTACTGCCAAATAGCCAATTGAATATAATTTGTATTTGATTTGTATTTATACTTTGTGGAATAACATTATTGCAAAAACTGGAACTTTCCCAGTTTTCTCAGTTTGTCTTAGTTGTTGTTACAAAATTTTCTCAAGTAGCTCATATACATATTTATACAGACAAGTTGCAAGTGAGTATTTATTTGAACCCATACGAGAACGGTAATTTGTAGATAAATTAGAAAGTGTTAAACAGTGTCAATAATAGTTATTTATACAAAGCTGAATAAAATGTCTTTAAATAAAAATAAATATTTCTTTAAATCTTATATTTGACTATACTATGGAGAATAATGTATACAGGAAATATCTCTTAATTTATATTAAACCAGAAGTCAATACCAACCAGCATTTAATAATTCTTGGAAGTCAAACTAAATACAAATAATAATTTCCCAAAATCGAACTTAGTCGTATTAATTTAATACACAACTACATAAACTCATTTAACTTATTAGATCTCTCTGGTAAATTTTAAAACTTAAATCTTATTTATATTTACAACAATATTTATTTAGATTGTAAATTATTCCTTTATTTTCATTTATCATTATTCAGGTTTATTTGTTTATTAAACGAAAACAAATACTAAACAAAAACAAAAAGAAAATGAAATTGATATAAATTCTGCAAATGTTTAACATCTGTGAATTATATTTTCACTTCAGACTTTGTATTTCAAACATTGTAGAGTAGGCACCATAGAACACATAGTTCATCTTTAGATGACCGTACGTTTACATTTAATTTAATACGTATGTATGTATGTATGTATATGTGGATGAGAATATTATATGAGAGCGTAAGTGAGTGTGTGTTAGTTGTATGTGTGAGTTTTGTATATATTTAATATGTTAGTCAAGTAATAAATCTGCACTAGATAAATCCCATTTGTATTCACAGTTAATTAACATAAGAGTTACATGACCGTACAAATAAAAAAAAAACAACAACTTCTCACAAATACATTTAAACATTCATGCACTCACACTCACACGTAAACGAATTTATTTATGCATTTGTTACGTAGTTGCAATTATATTTACATATTTAAATGAACATGAAAATGTTTGCTACATCAATACTCATTTGTTACTGTGGCCTAGTGTCTTCAAGATATCATGAGCATACAACTTATATATACGTATGCATTCATCTGCAATAAGCAACAGTAGGAGATAAAAAGTATTGAAGCATTTTTATACAACATTGCTTATTCAACATTGACATCATATTTTCGCTTTTAAATATTGTATAGAGTATCCCCTCGATTATTCTTCTACAAGTTAATTAATTAAATATAAGATTTTTTTGGACCAGCACTCAGGCGATGACCCCTACTCATGCAATGCATTGTGCCAGAACTAGGAAATCAGGTTATGGGAAGGAGGAAAGAGGGAGTAGTGTTTGTGGACATTCGTTTTGAATTGTCCTACATTGAAAATGACAGGAAAGATCTGTGTAGGTAGTTTATTCCACATACGAACAGTTCTGCTAAAAAACGAATTTTCTCTGTAATGCATAGTGCGATTTACTGGCCTAAACGAATAGCGTGTTAAACTTAAAAAGGTTCGCGTATCGGGAACAAGGTCCCTAATTTCATTAGAGCACATACCATTGTAGTAACGATAAAACAGTGATTTTGTGACATTGCGTCGATGCTCAAGTGAATCAATAGAGTTGGATACCCTACTACTGTCACCAATGAGCTTTTTAGCCCTCTCTTGTACGCGGTCGAGCTGCTCCAAAATAGACTTTGGCGCGCCGGCCCATACATGAGAGTTGTATTTCATTTTCGGCTGGATATAGGTGGTATAAGTAGTAAGAAGATCGGATGGAGTGAAGTATCTTTTACACCGTTTTAGAAAACCGAGGCAAAGCTTCTTTGGAGATTCGACAAATGTGTTTAGCCTATCGAACATCACACTGGATTTTTATTCCAAGATCATCAAGAGCTTCCGATTCCTTAGTATCTATATCACCCATAATAACAGATGAGGCATCATCTGCGAACGTACGCCTATGCGTAAGCATGCAACATTGAGTCTTACGGGCATTAAAATCGACTGTATTCATACGACCCCATTCGGATATTGTTATGAGATCGAGATTGCTCGTATCATTAATGCTTTGCTTTTTCGACCGCGCCTCCAACTGGTTGGCTCTATTACCAAATGCATACGAATGGCAAATGGTGCTGTCATCGGCAAGAGAGTAGATAGGGTTGCAAGTTTGACAAAGAAGGTCATTTAGAAAAATAAGAAATAGGGTAGGAGAAAGAACAGAGCATTGTGGTACCCCTGAATTAATCTTGAACTCTTTTGATGAAATCCCATATACAGTGCGATTCCTGAGAAAACTCCATATAAATCGGGAGAAGTTATCACCGACACCAAAAGCAATGAGTTGTAACAGGAGTGCATCATGCCACACTCTATCAAATGCCTTGGAAATATCTAGTGCCACCACCTTACTTTCGCCGAAATGATGTATAGAGTGACATTATTTTTCCGAAAGGAAAGCTAGCAAGTCACCTGTAGAGCGCCCCCTGCGGAAACCATACTGTCGGTAGCTGATTAAGCTGTTGGACTCCAGATACCTCACAAGATGAAAGTTAGTCATACTTTCCATCACTTTAGAAAGTGAAGAACAAATTGCTATTGAGCGGTAATTTTCAGGGTTGTTAGCCTCTCCTTTTTTGGGGATCGGAGTTACATTAGCAACCTTCCAACATTTTGGAAATTCAGCAGCATGATACAAAGTGCTAAAAAAGACTGCTAGAGGTCGTGCTAGCGTTGAAGAGCACTGTTTCAAGACAAATGCTGGAATCCCATCCGGCCCAGGAGACTTGTTGATGTTGAGATCTGCTAAAACCTTTCTAACCGCACTCGCTCGATGGAATATTTTCGGCATAATAACGGATACTCTATCGAGTTCGGGTGGTGGTTGACTGCTTGCCGGCAAATAAGAATTTCTTGCAAATATACTAGCCAAAAGGTTAGCTTTATCAACCGGGTCAGGGAATATTTGGTCATATTTTAAAAGAGTCGGAATTGAAGAACTAGCATTATCCTTTACTCTTTTAACAAATAATCAAAAGGTCTTGCGACCCCGAGGAGCAGCAAGAACTTTTCGCGTCGTCGTACTTTGGTACACAAAGATCTCGCTGTTTTGCGTAGCGAATAAGTATCTGCGTTTGTTTCTACGCCAGATACTGAATGCTTCCTCTCTTGATCTGACTGCATTTTTGCACGTCTGATTAAACTAAGACTTCATTTTGGTTTTAATCAAATTTACTCTAGAGGGAATAAAAGCTTTCATTCCAAGCAAAATGACGTTAACAACCATTTCCGCTATGGCATCTATATTATGATCTAGAAAACATAGTTTTCAATTATATTGCCTAAAAAACTCGTTGAGCTCAGCCCAACGAGCCTATTCGCAAATATTCTTTATACGTTTCATGGCTGTTTTCGAAACTTCGTGGGAAAGAGTGGTGCAGCCACCGATCAGCCAATACTATAGGGAACTCAATAGGTTCGTTCTGAAGTGAGTAATCCTAAACACTTCAGGAACTAGCATTTCTCTACATTTAGGCAGAGGAGTTATTGGGATCTTTATTGAGATAATAACGTGTCATTTATCGGTGAGACCTAATACTATTTTTTGGCAAATCGTACTGTGAATTTTTGGACCATGTGCGAGAATGAGGAAGAGTTAAATACTGAGGAAGACATTGTCTGTCATTGACCTAGAGTGTAAAGTCGAAGACACTGTTGCCTGGAAAAATGAGTCCACAATAGTTTAGACGAGTTTTCGGTTTAGAAACTTGATGAGGCAGTCAGATTCATAGTGGGAATCAAGTGGTTTAATGTAGAAATCCCATTGTTCTTACAAAAAATAAAATAAAAGCGAATCACAATAGACCAATGGGTTTTCAAGTGAAGATGTCTATTATAAACTAGCGATACCTTTCCTTACCTAACATATACGAAAAGTAAAAGAAAAAGAAAAAGGAAAAATAACAAAACATTTTAGAAAAGATAGGAGCACCAGTTGCCATAACTGAACACCTTAGTAATGAAAGAAGGAGAGATTGGTATCATAAACTTACTGCCTCCAGTAGAATAACGTAATAAGTTATTCTTAGACTATCTAAAGAATACAATAAACTGGGCAATAACTTAGAGGAGTATTTAAATTCAGTAAATATCAACTTCATGGCGAAAATAAAAAAAGTTTAGAAGGATTTGCTGGATAATAATTGGCCCGGTTTACTTACTTACAAAAAAATTACTAAAAAGCCACACTTCTGCAAATTCATTTGTTAACCATAAGAGTGGCTCGATAGACTGATTCGTAGAGCGCTAGTCTGTCAGTCTGGGGGTTGCGAGTTCGTTTCCCGCCAAAAGTTTTGGGTGTTGTCTGCAGACAAGAAAAAAAGCATCGCAGGTATTGTTGTCTTAAAAAAAATGCATGTACTTTCAAATTTAATATTTTTTTTTAAGTTTTGTTTTTCACTGTTGTTTATGTGTATAAAGCAAATTATGCATGCATATATAAGTATAGTAGTAACATTAAAATGAACTAATATTTATTACTTTCATGTCTTATTAAATGAAGCCTGGCTAACAAGATGATGTAGTAGTGCCAGTACAACGAAGAATCAACAACAATAGAAATGAAAAATTTCTAAACTTTACTTTCTTCTAGATAAAATAGTTTACAATTTACGAAATAAAAAAGAAATATTTTGTTAGTAAATTTATTGTGTTGTATCTGATTGCAAGCGAGCGAATCGTCTGGAAATTTTGTATCAAAAATACTCAACTATTTGGGTTATATCCGCATAAATTTTCTTGTCAAATTGCTTGCTTCTAATAGAGAAACAGCATTTAAATGTATTATTTATAATATAGGAGGCGCAATTTTACTAAGTTGACGCAACTGCTATTTATACAATTTAGATCAAATTATTAGCCATTTTTAGTATATATCGTCATATCTTGACGAAATCGAAAATTTTGCTAACATCAGAAAGGGTTTTTCGTAAGATTCAAAAAATAAAAAAGGAAAACAAAAATAAAGGGTGTTTTTTATAGAGGTATAGAACTTTAAGTTGGCATTACTTTTCAAGATGGCGACCGATTTAACAGCTGTCAAGCGATTTATTCTCAATTTGGTTTGGCAATTCATCATGAATAGACTCACGCCTGAACAACGCTTACAAATCTGTGAATTGGCCTCCAAGATCTTGTGATTTAACACCGCTAAACTACTATCTGTTGGGCTATGTAAAGTCATTGGTCTATGCGGATAAGCCACAAACGCTTGAACATTTGAAAGACAACATTCGCCGTGTTATTGCCGATATACGGCCACAAATGTAGGAAAACGTCATCGAAAATTGGACGTCCAGATTGGACTACATCCGCGCCAGCCGTGGCGGTCATATGCCAGAAATCATATTTAAAATGTAATGCCACAAGATTATCGTTCGGATAAATAAAATTCATGTCAATCGAATAATCCATCTTTGTTTTATTGCAACTTATAGTTCTATACCTCTATAAATAACACCCTTTATAATGCAGCAGTATCTGAAAGATGCTTTTCCAAAAAAGAATTAAATTAAATTGGATTTTGAAACTTTTTGCTATTATTCGCATTTGATTTATACATTTAAATATTATTAGAAGAAAATTATTAGGTTAGTTAAGATTTAGAACGATTGTGTCAAAAATCGAACTACCAGTCGGAGATCCAGAGGGTCCATTATGATTCCCTTCATCTTACTAACACTAAACAAAAAGTAAAAGAGATACCCAAAAAAAAAAAATACGTTTGCTTGGAAGCAGGTTTGTAAGGAAGAGAGAAATAGAGTCTCCCTCACAAACTGCTTCAGGAAGACATGATGTTTGTTTGCTGTGTCCAACTTGGTAGGTCTCTTTGCTTCACCAAATCCTCTATAAAAATTATTTGCTTACTCACCTGCATCCACGTAACCAAATTTTTTTAAAGAAAAATTATTCGCTTACATACCTGCATCCTTGTAAGCGAAAGACGATGCAGTTTGTTATTACCATAGCATTCTCGAATGAGCTTATGAATTCTGCTTTTGAAAGAAATGAGTTCTTTTTTATTGCTTACCAAAAACTAATAATTTTTTGCTGAGTAAAATATCGTCCTGCTACCTATCACTCAAGCATCTGATTTCGAGTTTGCACCGCGCAATGTCGTTTGGCAATATAGCCGGACATAACTTGTTTATCTTCTATTGGCTTTGAAATGAATTTATTGTCATAAAAATCTGTTATGGCCATAGTTTATTAAAGCTAGAAAATAATAAAAATCGGCGCAAGGAGAAAAAAGTTCCCTTAGAAGAGCTAATCCTACCTCCGAAATATTACATTTTTTTAAAGTTTTCTTATACTTTTGTTTAGCAAATGCAACTTTTATAGTCAGCAAATGCTCAAAAAACCTTAAGTTGAACCCAGGGGATTCTAAAATTACATTTTCCCTCCCGCCTCCTTTTGTGGGCGGTGACATAAAATATTATTTGCAAAAATATTGTAATTATTAAAAGAAATAGATTACATACGCCTTAATACCATAAAAATAAAATTTTTAGTTTTTATTGGCAGGGGAAGGTATCCCTCCACTCCCACCCCTCGAAACGACCATGTGAGTTTTTTTAACTTAAATTTTTTTCTTTTTTTCCAAAAAAATATTAAGTTTTAAGTTTTTATATCAAAGAGAAGGTGTGTGAAAAATCACCACCACCCAGGATTATTAACAAAGGACATTTTTGTAATTTTTACTTTATAAGATTTAACTTATCTTAAAATGGTATCTAATTTATTCATAACTAGCTGTGCCCGCCACTTTGTCAGCGTCCTTATTTTGCTTTGAAAGAAATCCACTTTAAGACACTTTCTTTTTAGTGCTTCGGATATGGTTTATTTTATATACAGGTGCCCCGGGTAATCCCTAGGTAATTATGCCCTCAGAAACATATGGTTTATATAAAGTTCCAAAATGCATATAGTATTTTAAATTTCCCGCTGACAAAAATTAATGTTGCCCCCATTTGCAGTACCATTGAAACGGTAAAATTGCGTACTTTCACTACTTGTTCTGTATTTTCTCTTGGCAATGAGATATTTTTACGGTAAACAAATATCTTATATTTGAACCACCATACTAAGATACCTCTTCATAAAATTTTATTAAAATTCATACAGTAGTTTTTATATGATGCGAACACAAACAGACAGAGAGTTTTATTATGCATATAGATAATAGTAACAATAAATTTTATATAAAATAATAAGTATTTATTTATTTAAAACATCTAAAATCCTTTATTTTTGTTTTTTTTTTTTGACAAAAAGGTGCCAAAAAAAATTGTTTTTTGGATTTCAAAAGAAAAATATTTGTCATAAAAATTTAACATAAAATTGTTCTAAAAATTAATGTAAGTATCTGTTAATATTACCTTTTACAGAAAAAAATCTATACAAAATCTTTATTCGTTTAGCAACAAAAAATATATTTCAGAGCTTTTAAAATCGTAAAAAGGCAATAGAAACGTATGTAATATTTACTCAACTTAACTCATTTTAACAGTGTCGTAAAACGACAAATCTTGAGAAAAAGCCTTGAAAATTCTATATACGAAGCAGAACGTTGTTGTTCTTCGAGCTGCGTACTTTAATTTTTACATTTCTTAAATTTAATTTTTGGCTTAGTGTCCGGCTAGATTGGAAAAATTCCCATCTGTTTGTGTCGTATAGCCCATCGAGAAATCTTTCACCTAGCCATCTCGAGACTTCTGTGGCCTCTCGAGACTTCTGTGGCCTCAGTATGCTTACAAGCGAACAGTAATCCTACTAAGAACCACTCGATTGGCACACTAGTGGCTATGCTGACAGGGCACTGCGTTATAGGTGTCCACGCTAGGAGATTAAATCTTCCGTACAATGACTTATGAAAAATTTGTCAGAACGAGGAGGAGGTAGAGACGGTGAAGCACCTCCTCTGTCACTGCTCAGTCCTATCTGCTGAAGGGTGGCGCTGCTTGGCAGCCCGAGACTGCAAGACCTTGCAGAACTATCGGGTTGCAATATTAAAAAGATAAATACATTTATCCGGATTTCGGGATCATTTTTACACTTACCGTAGAGTGTCGATCTGCAGGAATCTTCCTGCTCATCTCTCTATAGGGCGTCACAACGGAACCAAAAGGACCTAAGTGAGTCGATTTTTTCTACACTGAGCCGGCGACCTGTGCAACCTAATCTAATCTAGCCATCTAAGTCTACAGCCTTGTTATACCGGCCAGTGACTACAGTTTCCATCCCCTCTAGGTTCTCGCACATCCAACAAAAATCCGATGTAGCGTTAACCCATCTACTGGTTCTTGCTCTAATGGTACAATGGCCAATGATCAGCCCTATTACGACTCTTAGAAATTTTCTGTCTAAATTCAGAAGTAGCTTGGTACTTTTAGAGACTCTGCAACCAACCGGATAGAAGCCTATAGTAGTGACTTATCGGTGGCTTCACCGATTCTACTCTATCTAAGTTAGTTTCCTCTGAGCTCAATATTGCAAGTTCGTCAGTAAAATCTATTCCTTCTTCTCGCCTACCTGCCGTGATTAGATGCCGTGTCCTTTCAAGGCTTCAAGAGCCGCTTGTCTATCGACGTACAGAGTGATTTCGTGCCTTCCAACTCATGCCTAGATACCGATACCAATAAATTCCTATAGTTCGCACTACAGTTTTACTAGCATTGTGTATTAACTCTCTTGTAGTGGTCGCTTCTTGCTGTGGCAATGCTATAAGTCTTGGCCTCTTGTAATAAATATACACTGCCTTGTTTTACTCATGCATTTCTTTTTTTATGTTTTACAATTTTCTAGAATTCGCTGCAGTTGTTTTTGTGGGTATTTTTGTAGTAACAAATGCCGTAAGCTGTGTCAAGTGGTTTCTATTGCTTAGTGTGTTAACAGCTTCCCAGAAAATACTATAGCAGTAGCAACAACAACAACAACTACATTGCTTAATGCAGCACAAATGTAAATGTCTACTTTAGTGCAAGAATAAGAATGCATTTTTGTAATTGTAATTTACAGAGACTGATACTTCTTTATGCATAGAGAGAAAGAAGCTCATGTATATTTAAACAATTTTCCTAACATTAAACATTTTGTTGTAGTTGTTTACATGTCTGGATTGGTTTTCGGTTTTTACGGTAGTAAAATTAATGTTTGTTTATTTTCAAAATGTTCTCTTGTTAATTTGTAAACCTTTTACAAACATTCATTCACATTCATTCACATTCTTACCCTTTAACCACATCTTTAGTTTAATTTGTGTGTTGGTTAAGAATCCAGTAGAGTGTTAAATTTTCGTATGTATGTATGTATAAGTATGTGTTGGACTTGGTTGTTATCCTTTATGTTGCTGCTTTTATACACCATTAAATTTTTAATAAATTTTGTTACAACAAATTAAACTTGAATATAATTGAATTGCGGTAACTGAAATGAAATTAAAATGAAATATGGTTATAACAAATCTAATTTAATGTTAGATGCTGATTTAAAAAGTCAATCATCTTATGTTAAGCAAGATGAGTAGTTATCTCAGCATAAATATTGTTACGTATAGCAGAAACAACATTTTCATTTTGATTGCAACACATATTAATCATGCTAGGGCCTAGCAAGTTGAGCTAATAAGGTGGAAATATTATTAGTTCATACCAAAAAATCTTATTTATTTGACAAAATAAAGAGAGGAAATACTGTAGGCCTTTAGCAGACGTACACCTCCAAGCAGGCTCTTAGCATGCTGTGTTGACCATAATAATTCGGCATATTAAGCCTTTAAAAACGGAAATTCAACACTGTATTCTCTTCCTGTTGCCAGATTATATCTGTAGGTGCATTTTTAAGGCAAAATTAACAGGTTCTTGTATTGACTATTGCAATATATTTTTCTTAAAATATAGTCAACTAGCTGTGCCCACACACGTTGTGTGCATCCTGATAATATTTTGTTTGATTTTGCTTCACGTATACGTATTTGCTTTATATAAAGGACTAAATTCTAAAATTTATATAAAATTCTAAAAATTATTTTAAATATCCCACATATCTGTAAAATTGCATACTTTCACTTCTTTGTCTCTACTTTCTCTTGGAAATTATTATTTATGGCGGAAAATGGTATCCTATATTGAAACCGACATACCAAGGTACCTCCTCACAAAATTTTATTAAAAGCCAGCTAGTGGTTTTTACGCATACAAACAGGACTAAAGTAACTATTTTATTACGAGTATAAATATTTCAATAAATAACCAAACCATACCTCAACACTCAGAGGCCAAATACCTCGACATATTTATCGATAGACGCTTAACCTAAAAAGTCACATTAAAGCAAAATTCACATCAATGAAGTTAGAGGCAGTTTAAATAAATTGCCCAGAAACTCAACCCTAAACTAACTACTAAGTTATAGGGTATTGCCACAGCTTTAAATTTAGAAAAATTATAAAGGCGAGAAAATAAGATTTCAGGAATAATTATAGACGCTCCCTGGAGTATTAAAAACTCGAATATACACAAGGACCTAAACATGCCAATAGTTAAGGAAGTAATAGCGAAACATGCAGCAATGTATACGAAGAACTTTAAAACTCATTAAGATCCGCTGACCCCGTAACATCCTGAATGATCCTGGCTATGTTCGACTAAAGGTACCCATACACGAAATGTATTTTACATCTGACATGTCAAATTTCCCACAGTAGAACATAAATATGTCGTTTGGGGCTATTAAAACATTGCTTCTGTAAAGTACATGTGAAAAGTCATCTGACAAAATTTCATTTAGAGCATGTTCTATTTTGATCTAACAAAACATATGACATCAACAGTGTTTCAGTGTTGCCAAAAACCTTTGCCGTGTGAAAACAATCTACGGCGGTTAACCATTGGCGGAATCGTTAACCGGCTAAAGGATATTTTTTTTTTTTTTTTAACAACACTACCTCTGCGAAGCTTTTGGCTTGTCTGCAGAAAACACCCAGAGTTTTTGGCGGGAATCGAACCCGCAACCTCCAGACCGATAGCCTAGCGCGCTACCAATCGGTGTAACGAGGCAACAGACGCCAAAAGCACTAACGAAAATATCACATCGAACAACTAAAAATACTTCGTACTTACCTTTTCTGATAGAATTTTTTTAATATGGAAACATTTTTTTAAATAAATACAATTTTATTTATTTTTTTTTTTCAAATTGAAAATAATAAATGATTTTTTGACAGCTGCTATTTACAAAAAAGTAAAGCAAAAAATGATTCAATTCGCCGTGATGCCACCTAGTAAAATAGATTAGCCTTGAACTCAATTTTGAATTTTTTGTTAGTTAGCCCATTTGAATTCTAGCTAACGATATACACAGAAAAAGTTTTTTCACCAATTAAAGGTTTCAAACAGTTAAAAATTAAGTTCAATTAATTTCTTAATTGATTCAGATATATATTTGTATAAAACAGATAAAAAATATTCGTAATTAAACTATTAATTGAATCAATTGATTAAATTTTAATCTGAAATCAATTAAAACCTTTTATTGGTGAAAATATTTTTTTTCTGTGTAATATCGTTATTAGTTCACATATTATGAAGATACAATAACTAAAATGAAATGAAAAAAAAATTGCGGTAACATTCAGAAAATATTACATTAATTTTTGAAGAAAATTAAAAAAGAAATTGTCAAAGTTTGAAAAAATTAGCTAAAATGAGGAAATTCACAATATCTATAACAATTATTTGCGTTTGTTTATATGAACATATTCCAGAAATTTCTTGCAAACAATTATTTACATAACAAATCATTTATTTACATCGTTTAACTCATCCAATATGACATTTATTTATTTTATTAACAAGCAAAACATGCTTTGGAATAACATACAAATAACTAAATTATAATGCACCCACTGTGTAAGAAATCAAAACCAAAAAACTAACAATGGAAATTTTCTCTAATATAAAATGACACCAACAGTATTATAAAAATAATAATGATAGCAAAATTGCCAAGCGGAAAAAAACAAAATAATGACCCACAACAACAACAACAACAAGGCAGGAAAAGAGAGTAGACTGAAAACAAAAAAGCAAAACAGAAAAAACACTAAATGATAAACACAAGGACACTGTCAACAATTCAATTGATAGAAAAATACAATAACAAGTTTTTATGATAAGAAAATGAGCAATAAAAAGTATTTAGTGAATAGAATTTACAAAAACATACGTACATACATATATTTATATGTATATCGTCGCTTACATGGTCAACTACCACAAGTGACAATTTTTTTTTTTTAAATTGTAAAAAATTCAATTGCAGGATTTTTGAGTCATGCCTAACCTTGTGTGTAAAGCTAATTTGTGATGGTTGGATATGTTAAAAAATTAAATGTTAAAAAAATAAATGTTAAAAAATAAATATATTGAATCTATCTGATGGAATAAACGTATGTGATTTTGACACTGATAGATTTTTTCTCTCCGAAATATTGACCAAGAGTCAAAATGAGTAGCTCTACACTAGAACAACTTTAGGAAATATTGCTAACTAATATATGTATTTTCAAATTAAGACCTATGTTGCTCACCAAGCAAAATTTAAGCATCGAGGGATCTCAAAACACACACGTCATTCTCGAGAAGCCAATGCTTTCACCAAGAGTCACCAATTGTCATGTCTACTTCTCATGTATATACATGTATATACAATAGCGCATATCTGGGGACCAGACTATATAGGGGACTACATCCCGGTTTTTTCTTAGGCTTGCATTTGGAAGTAAACATCTAAAATTCTTTCGAGGTACGACCAGTGTCGTGGTACCACGGAAAATAGTAACTCCACAGAGTTACGTCCATATCTTTGACCAGTTATTGGTGGGGCCCTTTGGGGAGTAATTGAGATATGCTGTTGCACTCTCAATATTGGTGCATTCTATTGAGAGTGCAACAGCACACCTCAATTACTCCCTAAAGGGCCCCATTAGATGTTTGATAGCCTCCAAACCCCTAAAAAAAATTGCTACTTTTTTCTGCATTGTTTTTCCCCAGTGGTAAGATCACCGTCAGATTAGAGTTTACTTCCCAGTACCGACATTAATCTTGACCATATTTGAGCATTTACTGCAGGTTTAGGAGTGGTGCAATCATTGGCCATATGTGTTTTTTATCAAAAATTCTGCTGATAACCTAACTCAGTCAACGTCGATTGCCACACAACTAAAAATGCGGAGTTTTTATGCGAATTTTAGAATTTAGAATTTTTCTTGTGGGATTAGATACTGATTTTATGCCAATAGTCCAGAAACGAATGTCTGTGCCATTCGTGAGATTTAATCAGAAACCGTCTACAAAGACTTGGAAAATTGGATTAGGAAAACAAGTTATCGCTGCAGACACATTAATGAAATCGTGGGAATAATGGGAATATTAATTATTTAATATTATGCTAATTAGCCATAACATTTTATTATAAAATGCAATTTATTTGTTGGGTGAAGCTCTGTAATATTAAAGTATACAGTTGTCATTGTGTTTTGTAGAATTTTATTACTTATAGAATACTTTTGGCTACTCTAAAATTGGGAAAAATGTTTTCTGTAGATTTGGTCTAAGCAACCAGTAAAATACGTATAATAACTAGCTCTTTTTCTCCAACAAATAAATTGCATTTTTATTATAAAACGTTATGGCTAATTAACATAATATTAAATAATTAATATTTAAATTCCCTAAAATTGTGATTTTTTAAGAGCTTGAGAACTTTTTTTTTTTAAAAAACGCATAAAATTTGCAAAATCTCATCGGTTCTTTATTTGAAACGTTAGATTGGTCCATGACATTTACTTTTTGAAGATAATTTCATTTAAATGTTGACCGCGGCTGCGTCTTAGGTGGTCCATTCGGAAAGTCCAATTTTGGGCAACTTTTTCGAGCATTTCGGCCGGAATAGCCCGAATTTCTTCGGAAATGTTGTCTTCCAAAGCTGGAATAGTTGCTGGCTTATTTCTGTAGGCTTTAGACTTGACGTAGCCCCACAAAAAATAGTCTAAAGGCGTCAAATCGCATGATCTTGGTGGCCAACTTACCGGTCCATTTCTTGAGATGAATTGTTCTCCGAAGTTTTCCCTCAAAATGGCCATAGAATCGCGAGCTGTGTGGCATGTAGCGCCATCCTGTTGAAACCACATGTCAACCAAGTTCAGTTGCTCCATTTTTGGCAACAAAAAGTTTGTTAGCATCGAACGATAGCGATCGCCATTCACCGTAACGTTGCGTCCAACAGCATCTTTGAAAAAATACGGTCCAATGATTCCACCAGCGTACAAACCACACCAAACAGTGCATTTTTCGAGATGCATGGGCAGTTCTTGAACGGCTTCTGGTTGCTCTTCACTCCAAATGCGGCAATTTTGCTTATTTACGTAGCCATTCAACCAGAAATGAGCCTCATCGCTGAACAAAATTTGTCACATTTAAACATTTAGAACCGAACACTGATTTTGGTAATAAAATTCAATGATTTGCAAGCGTTGCTCGTTAGTAAGTCTATTCATGATGAAATGTCAAAGCATACTGAGCATCTTTCTCTTTGGCACCATGTCTGAAATCTCACGTGATCTGTCAAATACTAATGCATGAAAATCCTAACCTCAAAAAAATCACCCAGTATAAGGGAACAATTTTTATTTATAAATAAATTCTTTTTATTTACTATATATATTTTATTTTGTTTTATTTTTAAAAAGATACTTCTTTTTCGACCACTCATCACAAATGCTGCCTACTTGTACAATTCGTTTAGCTATAAGTGTTAAATAGATAAGTCATATCATCATGTAGGCAACGATATGTTTCAATAAAATTATCTAAGCTAATTAAATATCGTTTAATGTCATGATAAAGATAATTATTTGAGCATTTAATATTTTACACATTTTCGATAATAAGATATTAAAAGACAATAAGACGTTGAAACACAAAAGATGGTAAAAAAGACTCCTGTCTCCCAGTTTTGCCCAAAGTCCTCCAGGTTTTTTTTTATGGGCCCTCAAAGATGTGGGGCCTCGATGTCCTTTTTGCAAAAAAGTGATCATATTTTACAAACCGTTTGGCATTTTGATATACTCTTTGAGGAAAAGTTTTAGCTCTTGTCATAAAGAACAAAAATTGTGAACATATAAAATCAAAAAAACTTCATCTTCAAGTCAAAATCGCAAAAAACTTTAAAAAATTCAATTTTTTTTACCTTTTTTCCCCTGTTCAGGTCCATAGGTAGCAAACCGTTCAATATTCTAGGAAACAATCAACTACAAAAATGAACCTAAGATCTCAATAAAATAGAACATATGAACTTCCTAGGAATGATTCTTAACACCGTTTAGGTAGCGCTTAGGTAGCCGCAAAAGTGAAAAATTTCCCGAAAATTTTTTAATTTCATTTTGTTTTTCTTTACTTCAACATTGAGATACTATTAAGCCTTGTCCCGTAAGTGAAAAGGCATGTTGCAGGTTTCATTGTTATACTATTACTGATTTTATTAATCTTAGTTCTTAGGTGATATGGGTTGACATTTAGAGTTTGGGTTGTAACAAAGAGTACTAGCATGGATATTTAGTAATAATGATTCAGTGTTGTAGGGATTAGTAGTCTCAGCAGGGATGGCACTACAATACTATGCTATCTATTACAAAAAATAAAACAACAATTTTAGTATTATGTTTATAATGTTGATGGCCCAGGACTTGCAAATCGCACTCTCTTAAGCTGTGGATCCAAATCGTCCGAATCTGACTCTCATTCAGAACTTATGGTGTCCACAGGCACGGTACTTCCAGACTGTCCTCCATCATCAGCTTTTTCTTCTTCAGATACTTCATTAACATCATACAGGGTGATCTTGTGACTCCAACAACGTACCTGAAATGAATTAGAAAAGAAATCAAAAAAGGAATGCAAAACAATGCAACAATAAAATTGTTATTACCTCTGCAAGTAATGCATCGAGTTTTCTGCCTTTGTACCGTTTTTCCATGGGCATTGTGGTTTGGTGAAACCGTTCTCCTTGCCCATCGGATTCGGTAGGGAGTTGTTTGATAAAATCGTCAAAATCTCTTGCTTCCGGTTCCGCGTCTCGATCCCCTCCCAAGACTCTGGTGCATACACGCTGAAGGTACATCCATGCCATTGAATGATTATAATCATGAAGCGATGATTCAAAGTTGATCTTAAATAGCTTTCTAATGTCAGGGCCATTTAGTACGCCTGTTAAATGAAGACAAAAAATAAAGACAGAAAGGAAAACATTAACAAAGTGAAAATAGTACAATGATGTGAACAAAAATTCGTTTTAAATTTACTACAATACCTTTTTTAATTTTGTCATCGCTACGCTTTGGGAAAATGCTTTTCAAATAGTCGAATGCGTTTGGACAATTTACAACGGTCACTTCGATGAATTTTTTAACAATTCCCAATTTTATGTGGAGCGGTGGCAGCAAGATGTCTTGAGTATTGTCAATTAAAGGTGCATTCCTCACTCTATGTTGTTTCATTTGTTCCTCCACACTTCCTCTTGGTTTGCACGAATTAAATTGGTATTGATTCAGAGGTGAGCGCGAATCCCAATTACAAATAAAACAAAAGAATTTTGGAAAGCCGCCCTTGGATCAGAGTCTAATTTATTTTGATCAAAAACCTTAAATTAGCTTTCCAACATGCAAAAGTAACCCGACAACTAATTAAATACAATCAAATTTAATCTGTACATGTCGAGCGGCTCTTGACTGAAAAAATAAAAATTCGAAGAGAGTGAAAATCACACAGATCAACTCAATTCAAAACTAGACTTGAAACAGCTAGGATAGCTACTAGAATTTTGAAGAGTATCATCTCTGAAAAATTACTTGGAACACCTAGACACAACTGCACAATCAGATTATTCATTATGGCGTGCGTGTAGAATCCTTAAAAGGCCAGTCGTACGTAAACCTCTCTTGCGAACTTTCTTACTCTATTGATGAGGCTGAGCCGATACCGAAAAACCCCACGCATTTGTTGGACATTAAAAATAATGGTTTTTACTCCAATTATATCGATTGATATAGCTGAGTTTCCAACTGTCGAGGCTAATGCTGCAGTACCCCTAAGATCTTAATTTAGTGACATTGAAAGGGCAATAACTATCTTAAACACCAAAAAGCCCCTGGAGATGATAAAACTAGTAACAAGCTGTTACTTGATTTGCCCCATATAGGTCGCAAAATTATTCTTTTTGCTTTTGAAGCCATCTTACGTCTTTAGAACTTTCCCACAGACTGGACGGTCTCTTTGATTACTATAATTTCTAAGCCAGAAAAATACCACACAAAAATGGAATCATACAGACCTAGAAGCCTTTTATCAAACATATGAAAGGTGTTTAGAGAATATTAATAAATCAGCTGAATACAATTCTTAGCGTGAAAGCGTGTACTTCGAACCATCAATTCAGCTTCAGAAAACAAAATACTACGATCCAAAAAACACACACATTAGTAACTGTAGTGAAAAAGACTTTTGAAGAAAGAAAATACTGTTCTGCGCTTTTTGTCGACGTTTTTCATTCATTTGACAAGGTATGGCAGGAAGGCCTAATGTATAAGTTAAAGCTGAACTTGCCCGAAAACTTCTATAATCTCTTAAAAAATTATTTAACTGATCGAAAGTTTTTACTACTAGAAGATTTTTTAAACGCGCCTCAGCTTATTGAAGCCGTAGTTCTCCAAGGTTGTTTTAAGAGACGCATTTTATATTTATGATATGCCTATAAGCACCCTAGTCCACACATCAACATTTGCGGATGACACAGCTTTTTTAAATACCTGATTATCTTGATCGGCGCCTTATTTGGAAAAGTCACATCGATTTCAAGTTAACACAAATGTAATTAAAAGTAGTCCAACTCAACTAATTTACTGGCAGAAACTCTACCCTGAGCTTAGATTGTAAACAAGTCGATCCCCAAACCAATTTAGTATTAGGGGATTCAATTATGGGCCACTGCCTCAGCTAGCAATCAAAATTATACGTATGATTGTAGTAACTCCATGATGTATAAAAGACTCGAACAGCCACAAAGATCTAAACATGCCATCAGTCAAAGCAGAAATAGAAAAACATGCTGAAACGCTTGAATGTCATCCAAACTCTTTGGCGCGTAATATACTCAACGAATCTGGTTATAATCTAGTCGAAAAGAAAAAAAAATTATGTTCTTGGCCGTACATCAAAGGGAGGACCAACAATCGTGAAACATACATTATTTTTGTCTAGCACTGGCTGGAAATAAAAAGTATATTTTTTCTTATTTTCGATTTTAAAATATGAATCCAATAATTATTTATTCAAATATATCTAAGATACAATAAATAAGAAATGAACACAAGAAAAAGTAATAACAGAAATAAGAACTATTTTTGTTGCATTAGCTAGACTTAATAATAATAATTAAATATATTTTTTTTATAATTTAGATACAAATAATCTTTAGTTAAGAGAGTTATTGAAGATATAAAGAAATTCTAATGTAATGAGGCCGAATTTTCACAAAAAAAAAAATCTGGAGTGGCCTACACTCAACTTTAGCATACCCAATGGAAACAGTAAACTAATCCTTGGCGATTGTGCCCAAAGTTTACACAGTTCTTCATCTCCATATACCAAAGGCACATATTGAATTTAATTTTGATATGTCATACGGTATGACCTGTATAGAGTTCACAAAATTTGGGAGTAAATATACTACCCCTTGCTCCCTCCTGATTATGCCCAAAATTTATATAGGTCTTTATCTCCATATACCAAAGGCATACACGGACTTTTAATATGTCGTACGGTATGACCTGTAGAGCGTTCACAAAATTTAAGGGCTAAGGAAACTACCCCTTGCTCCTTTCCGATTATGCCCAAAAACTATACAGCTCTTCGTCACCATATACCAAATGCACATACTAAATCTCATTTTGATATGTCAAACGGTATGCTCTCTATACAAACTCCACAATAATACTGGCATACACACCCACCCACAGATATCATCGCGAAAATAGCCAAAATGGATTCAGGAGACCTCAAAACGTGTAAATCCGTCAAAATCCCGAATTCGATTTTTTCACGATTACTTTACCTTATAAAGGATGTTTTTTATAGAGGCATGGAATTATAAGTTGGTATTACCTTTCAAGATGGCTGCCGATTTGACAGCTGTCAAGTGATTTATTCTCAGTTTGGTTTGGCAATTCATCATGAATAGACTCACGCCCGAACAGTAAGGCGAATGGGCCCAAAACGCGATTACCGTTGTTCCCGATTTTCATAAGCGAATTTTGTTTAGCGATGAAGCGCACTTCTGGTTGAATGGCTACGTCAACAAAAAAAAAATTGCCGCACTTGGAGTGAAGGTAATCCTCAAGTGTATGTGGAAACACCGTTACATCGAGAAAAACTGACTGTTTGGTGCGCTTTATGGGCTGATGGAATAGTTGGTCCGTACTTTTTCAAAAACGATGGTGGCCAGAACGTTACAGTCAATGGTGATCGGTATAGAGCCATGATTAACTAACTTTTTCATTCCTGAATTGAATAACCATGATGTCCAGGAGATGTGGTTTCAACAAGACGGTGCAACATGTCACACAGCTCGTGCCACAATAGATTTATTGAAAGACAAACGTGGTGACCGTCTAATTTTACGTTTTGGACCTGTGAATTGGCCTCCAAGATCTTGTGATTTAACACCGCTAGACTACTTTCTGTGGGGCTATGTAAAGTCATTGGTCTATGCGGATAAGCCACAAACGCTTGACCATTTGGAAGACAACATTCGCCGTGTTATTGCTGAAATACGGCCACAAATGTTGGAAGAAGTCATCGAAAATTGGACGTCCAGATTGGACAACATCCGCGCCAGCTGTAGCGGTCATATGCCAGAAATCATATTTAAAATGTAATGCCACAAGATTGTCGTTCGGATAAATAAAATTCATGTCAAGCGAATAATCCATCGTTGTTTTATTGCAACTTAAAGTTCTATTCCTCTATAAAAAAAACACCCTTTACTATGTATGGTGAAGTAAAAAATTTACGGCTGTCAAAGTTTTATGTATAGACTAGCGTGCCCGCCACTTCGTGAACGTCTTTGTAATATTTTGTTCGATTTTGCTTTGAAAGCAATTCACACCAAAGACCCTTACATTTTAAGTGCCTCCTTAAAATATTCTGCATATCGGTTAGTGCTTTATTTACAAACTTTATAAAACAGCGACCTTCTGTTGCGCTAAAATACGAATTAAAGTATACTTATCCGCTTAGTGCGTCAGTTAAGGTTTATGCATTTACTTTACTACTAAAATAACTGCGTACTTTCACTGCTTTTTCTCCATTTTCTCTTTAAAGTATGATATTTTTTCGAAAAAAAGTATCCTATATTGGAATCAGGATACTTGGATACCTCCTGACAAAATTTTGTTAAAATCAATCCAGTAGTTTTTACGTGATGCGAACGCAAAAGAAAAGCAGACAGACGGAAATGAGTTACTATATTATTATATGTATAGATATGTATACTTCAACTTTAAAATAAAAACGTGAAATATTTTTTTATGAAACGCCATCAATCTTAATTTAATATTGGTCACATTACGTTATCACACAATTGTGTCAAATAATGTTACAACATTGTCAAACATCATCAAATTTTTTCTCTTTGTTATAATTTTCTGTTACAAAAGGAAAACAACAAAGACAAAATATAGAAAACCTAAGACATTTTTTGTTTCCTTAATAACTTTCAAAGCACCTTGCTACCTATCGTCAGTGGTGAATATTGTGAAAATATTAAATGTCCACTGAGTCAAAAATAATGACAACTTTATGATGTGCACATTGTAGCAAAAGTTATCATCTCATCAATCTTTGTGCTTCAGCACCTTTGCTGACAACCAGTGTTGATTGTCTTTTATTTTTGGCACTACCTCAAACTGCTGGTAGGTTGGATGTGTATAAATAAGCCAATAAACAGGCAGTCTTTTTTAAATAACAGACAGAAATTCCTTACATAAATGATGACTAAATTAGGGAAAATTATTGTGTTTCAGAAAAACTTGTAGGTGGGTTTTACATCTAAAAATATTTATGTATAAAAGTATGTCTGAAATATTTCTGGCATGTGTATGTGTGTGGTTGTAGGTATAGGTGTATGTGGGTGTATAATAGATAAAGTTTTATAATTCGAATTATTATTTTGATGTTTTCATTCGAAATGATTTATACAGCAAATTTTATATGGAAATTAGTTTTATAAGCCTTTGATGAATAAAGTTTGTTTATTATGTATAAAGCCTTTAATGAATGAAAACTATTATTCACTCAACTTCACTTCATATTTATTTCATTCATATTTTATTTATTAATAAACTTTTGTCTATTAGAGAAATTGTGATAAAGTGATTATGTTTTTACATTAATTGTTACAAATTAATTCAATTTTATCATGTCGCCAAAAAATAATGGCTTCGAAGACTAATTAACTGATATTAAAAGGGTTGTAAATTTTTTTTAATAGCAGATATACATTGGCGTTTAAACTAATATCATCAATCAATTTTTATTCTAACTAACTTTAATATTTTCAGTTTCTGCGATATCTTTTACCTTTTACGAAATCGCAATAAAAATATTTATCACACAATAGTTTTCGAAAATTTAACTGAGTTCTAAAAAATAGTATAAAGTTAATTGGATTTGTTCCGTCAGTGAATGACATACTGTTGTCATACCGTCCAGTTAATAGATACCGTCATACTTTCTAAAACATGGCTTCATAATAATGTCCTCACATCGAAAGTGCTCGCTAAATATATCAAACAAATAGCCAGGGATAACAGTTTTCACCGTGAGAGTAAAGTTCTTGTAAATCTGCAAAATAATCTAATTTTAATTACCCTGCTTATAAATTAATCGTGATTTTTTTAACAAAAGCGGATTGTCGCTTCTTCGATAAAAGGTAGTAGATTGGGGGAAATAATAGACAAAACTAAGACTTTATACACAATCTATAGATATAATAAAACAGTAACTCATTTCCTGTCTATCTCTCTGTCTGAATTTTTTTGTCTTCCCATCACGTAAAAGCTACTGGATGGATTTAAAAAAAATTTTGTAAGCAGGTACTTTAGTATCCTGATTCCAATATAGGATACGTTTCTTCTTATTTCCAAAATAAAGTAGAGAAAAAGCAACGAAAGTACGGAGATTTTTTTTTTGTACCGATTTAAAGGTACTGGATACTTTAAGACATCTTTTATTTTTGAAAGCAAGATATTTTAAACACGGTTGCGCAACAGATGGTTGTGTTTTAAAATAATGAATAACTGTCTCTTTAACAATAATTTTTTTATATTTTACAATAATTTTTAGAATATTATAAACGTTGTTTTTTATAGAGGTATAGAACTTTAAATTGCAATAAAACAACGATGGATTATTCGATTGACATGAATTTTATTTATCCGAAAGATAATCTTGTGGCATTACATTGTAAATATGATTTCTGGCCTATGACCGCCACGGCTGCCGTGAATGTAGTCTAATCTGGACGTCCAATTTTTGATGACTTTTTTCAACATTTGTGGCCGTATATCGGCAATAACACGGTGAATGTTCTCTTCCAAATGATCAAGCGTTTGTGGCTTATCCGCATAGACCAATGACTTTACATAACCCCACAGAAAGTAGTCTAGCGGTGTTCAATTACAAGATCTTGGAGGCCAATTCATAGCTCCGAAACGTGAAATTAGGCGGTCACCAAACGTGTCTTTCAATAAATCTATTGTGGCACGAGCTGTGTGACATGTTGCGCCGTCTTGTTGAAACCACATCTCCTGGACATCATGGTTATTTAATTCAGGAATGAAAAAGTTAGTAATGATGACTCTATACCGACCACCATTGACTGTTACGTTCTGACCACCATTTTGAAAAAGTTTTTGAAAAAGTACGGACCAATGATTCCACCAGCCCATAAAGCGCACCAAACAGTCAGTTTTTCTGGATTTAACGGTGTTTCGACATACACTTGAGGATTACCTTCACCCCAAATGCGGCAGTTTTGTTTGTTGACGTAGCCATTTAACCAGAAGTGCGCTTCATCGCTAAACAAAATTCGCTTATGATATGCGCGATACGTTTTTCGCACAGAATCATTATTTTCGAAATAAAATTGCACTGTTTGCAAGCGTTGTTCAGGCGTGAGTCTATTCATGATCTTATCTACCCCATGACCTATTTACAATGTCTAATGTCAGAAACATTTGTATTGATTTATTGATTTATTTTACAAAACTTCACCTGAAAACAATAAAAAATCACAAAATTTACAGCTTAAAAAAACACTTGTGTTAAACTTAAACTTCTCTGTTCTTCAATAATTGAAATGAAGACATTTCAAGGTCTGTGTGCAACAAAATTAAATAATAAATTAATAAACATACATACTTATACATATTACTGCATCTGCTGAAGTATATAGATAAACGAATGTAAGAGCACAAAAAAGATGACACAATTTTATACTCTTACAGGCATATTTAATTTTATGTGTAAATAAATACATACACATTTAAGTACATAAGTTGACATATACATACGATACTTCATACTGCATGAGTGTTTAGGTGAAGATAATATTTTCAATTTTGTGCTTAATTTAACACACACAAACATATAAAGTAGCTTTTTTTAAGTCACGTTGGCAAGCAAAAAATTGTTTAGTACTGAGATGGGTAAACATTATTACACATTAATGCATACATACGAGTACATTTACAGTGGGTGGAAATTAAATTCCGCAATTTACGTTATTAATAAAACAAATTATTTTTATATGGAAAAATTTTGTAGTTTTGGTTTTAGTGGTTTAAGTTTTTAATATTTATTTTCTATTTTTTTGCTATTTGAAAAAATATTATATAAAATATATCCAAAAAAGTCTCCATTGTTACGCACTGTATTTGTTTATTAAGTACAAATAAACAACATTGTTATTATATTTAATAAATAATAAAATAAGTTGACAATTATAAAATTGAAAGTCTGTTACAATAATCGTATAAATATGTACTATTTGTAAATAAAAATTTAAATTTTTTATTCACACATAGTACAAAAACTGTAATATATAATATTATTACAGTTTTTGTTTTAATTTTAATAATTTATTTGTATATCAAAGATAAATATTTTTTCTGAAATGACATTTTTTTATGTTGAAAAATAAGTACACGAAGAGCATGTCGGGTGCACACAAGAAGGGGTACAGTATTTAGCTTTCAAAATGTCCATATTTTTCTATTGGTTTTTGCGTAGTCAACAACATTTATTTTTTATAAAAAAAATATATATCTAACAACTGTTCAATAGATAAGTGCGTTGACTAATCGATAGACAGCAGAGCGTTATTAATAGGTTTATGTTGTTACTCCTTAGGAATGGAACTCTAAAAATTTTGATTGTGATTGTAACACCTACAATTAATATTATATTGTACCAAACTTCAAGACTCCACCTATTGTAGCCCTCTAGGTATACAATAATTTTTTATTTACAATTTATTTAAATACTTGAAAAAAAAGGATTGCTAGCTTTTAACTTGAAAACGCACTATATTCTTCACGAAAAAATTGCTTCAGTTTATATGCAAGGTATGACGCCCACTGTTTCCATCCAATCATTTTTTATTCATTCTAGACTATGCCTATTAACTCCATAATATTTTGGAATGGAAGTTAGCTCGAGTTATCCCAATTTCAAAAAGTGGACATTTTGACAGTGATAATTTGAGACCTATAAGCATCTTACCTGCAATGACCAAAATTTTAGAAAATATAATGAAAATGCAAATATTATCCCATTGTGAACAATACTCTCTTATTCATCCCCTTCAATTTGCTTTTCGAAAAAATCACAACACCACATCACTCCTTCTCTCACTTACTGATACAATTAGAAAACAGCTTAACAATCATGAAAATTGCACTGTAGTATCCTTAGATCTTGCAAAAGCTTTTGACCGTATAAACCACAATCTGCTCATAAAAAAATTACAAACCAAATTTAATTTTTCTAAATCAGCCTGTAAATTGATATATTCTTATCTTTCTGACCGTTCGCAATTTGTTTGTCTTAATGATATTAATTCAAGTACAGGAATTGTTACTTCTGGTGTGCCTGAAGGGTCTGTACTTGGTCCAGTTCTCTTTCTAATTTATTTAAATGATTGCTTGCCTCTCATGATTCATAATTTCTGTACACCTTATGTCTTTGCGGATGATATTTTGCTGTTGTATACTGCAAACCATACACAAGTAGACTGTTTAGAGACTTTAATAAGTGATCATCTGCATTCAATTACTAACTGGATGTCCCAAAACTGCCTTGAACTTAATCCATTAAAAACTAAGGCTATTTATTTTCACTTGTCTAACCAGAACATATCATATCCTAGAATATATTTGTATCAACAAATAATTGATTATGTTGTTTCTATTAAATGCTTAGGTGTTACTCTTGACTGCAATTTAAATTTTGAAATACATATTAATTCACTTGCGAATAAGGTAAGCTTTGCATTGAGAAGATTATATTTGTTAAAATCTTATACCCCTTGGCATGTGAGAAATAGACTTGCTCATTCTCTTATAATGTTCCAAGTTAACTATTGCCTTGAAGTTTTTTTTTTTTGACTTCATAATATAGATATTATAATATAGATATTCTTGAAGGAGTAGTAAGGAAAGCTGTTCGTTATGTCTTTGGTTTAAGAATATGGCAGCATGAACGAGTAACCGCACTAACTCATGAGTTTTTATGTTGCTCTTTTCATAACTATCTCAATTTGCGAACTTTACTTCTATTTTTTTAAATTATGAAATTGGGTAAACCTGAAGCTCTGGTAAGTGAATTTTCTTTTCTTAATTCTACCCGAAATATTCAAATTTATGCACCTTTACGACGTCTTTCTGTTTTTGATCACTCCTTCTTAGTAAGAGTATATAGTGTGTGGAATCGTTTACCTAACTCACTTAAGCTTTTCTCATATTCTTTTTTAACCTACAAGCGTGAATTATTAAACTTCTTAAATGCTCATATCCTGTAATTAATAATTCATATGGCTGGGGAGCCATTTTTAAACTAATAAATTTTAAACAAATGTAATAATTTATAGTTATACTTTATTTTTAGTCAATATGAACTGTACAAAAATAGATTATATAACAATACATACATAATTGACCCTAAGGGCTTCCTTTGTATTGAAACAAATAAATAAAAATAAAAATAATATTTTTTTACTTTGTGTGGGAGGTACCACTCCTACTCTGCTAATCCAGTCTGTATTTTGCTAGATTATGCACATTAGTAAGAGCGCTACTGGCCCCCGGGGTCACTTATTGTCATTGCGTTTTATTCTCAAAGCTTTGACGCAGTGCTATCGCGGAAAATGGGGGCACCAGACGCCAATGTTCCTTGAACCTTAATCTGGAAGAACCCCACCCTAATCCACGTTGGAACAGCATACGCCAGGGATGCGTTGTCAAGAGGGTGCTTGGCCGTTAGTATGCGAATTCTGGATACCAGTCGACCTCCAGTTTCAATGTAGACTTACCCATGCATAAGGAGCTCTGTATGGGCGGACAAGGTTTTATCCAATAATGGCCTAGGAAGAATTCAGAAGGGATGGACAGGAACGCCTCGCAAGGGGTGAACAGGTTAATCTCTAAAGGTTCTTCTATGTCGTTGAACCGGGATATTTCGATAGGGATGAACAAGGAAGCCTCGTTAGAGGTGGAGAGGTTAATCCCTTTAGGAACTCCGGTTGCCACTGGCCAGGGGAGGATATCGAAATAGAATGACAAAGAAACCTTACAAGGTCTATAAAGATACTCCTGCGGCTATGGAGGTAAATGTGGACGAATTAGACGTACCTGGCCCTGTGGGCTTAGGCAAATCTGAATTACTTTCAAAGCAAAATCCGACAAACCATAACACATAAGGGTATTTTGGCAAAATTACTTTTTTTTGATTAATATAGGCTCTGAAAAGCTATTGAGTAATCCTAGATCAATCAAACTTGGCAGAAAAATATCTTATGACTATAGACTATTAAGGCTTAAAAATAAGAAAAATCAAAACAAGGAGTAAAAAATTCACCTTTTTTTAAGTTTTCTCACACTTTTATGAGCAAACGCAACTTTTAAGGTCAGCAAAAATTCAAAACCTAAAACTTGGAACCAGGAGATTCTAAAATGACATTTTCGCCCAGCCCCTTTTTGTAAGCGGAGACGTTAATTTTTTAAATAATGTAATTATATGCCTTAGTATTATAAAAATTTTCAAGATTTTATGGGCCCTCCCGCTGCCCATCCCTCCAATTACACCCCGAAACGTAAAAATGTGAAAATTTGTATTTTCTTTTTTTGGTATTTTTCAAAAAATTATAGGTTTTAAGCTTTTATGTGAATGAGAAGGTGTATTCCCAATGCCTAACCACTCCCCACCACCCAAGAATATTAATAAAAAGACATTTTTGTAATTTATTTCTTTATGGTATTCAATTTATCTAAAAAATAATTCATTTATTCGTAACTACACAGAAAAAATTATATAATTTGGATAGACGCATTTGTTTACATTTGGATGTTCATAATTATAAATACGAATGTGGAAACAAGAGTATATGAATGTGTACCCCACCCCTTTTAATTTCTCTCTCCCCTGTATCCACCTCGCAGCGTGAAAACTTGCACAATGTAAAAAGCGACAAAGTAATACACATAAAATTTTAAAACTCTTACTTTTATAGTGCTTCAGATATAGTTTATGTATTTACTTTATTTAAAGGTACCCATCCCTGGGTTATTACTCAGAAACATAAGCTTTATATAAAACTCAAACAAAAGTAAAAGTCGCTGTTAAGTTTACAGTACTATTGAATCGGTAAAATTACGTACTTTCACTACTTATTCTGTATTTCCTCTTGCAAATGAGATATTTTTATGGGAAAAAATACCCTATATCTTTATCAAAATACTAAGGTTCCTCTTCATCAAATCTTATTTAAATTTTTAAAGTAGTTTTTACGTGATGCGAACACAAACAGACAGAAAAGTAGAAAGTTACAGTTTTATTATATGTATAGATAATAATGTTTTTATAAAAGTAACATTAAATTATATTTAAAATAATAACAATTAATTTATTTACAACAGCTAAAAACAAAAACATAAAATGTTTTCTTACTTTTATTATATTGCACCTCTATGCAAGATCAGCAAAAACAGAAAAAGGTGAAATTTTAAAAAAATCACAGAAATGCGCAACTTTTTTTTCCTACAGTATAAAAGTAAAGATAACAAAGTTTAGAGGGATTACAAAATTTTTTATGATCGCGATGGCCCTCACTTTTAAAAAGGTTTTTTCACATTTTTCACATTTTTCGAAAAAAGCGAAAAAAATCTTTTTTTTAAAATATCGAAGGAAATTTTTTATCATAAAAATTTCAAATAAATTATTTTTTCTAAAAATTCACAAAAGCAGCTGTTAATATAGCCTTTCACAGAAGAAAAAACCAATTTAAAATCTTTGTTCGTTTAGCCCCAAAAAAATATATTCCAAACCTCTCAAAACCGCAAAAAGGCAAAAAGCTGTCTACAAAATGCATTCTTCCATTCTGCTGGTGTCTAAAATTAAATTTTTCCAATTTTTTCTTTATTATTAATCACCTAATTTGTAATTAAAATTATACTTTCTTAAAGAGAATAAAATTAATTTAAGTTTGATTTCAAATTTCATCTGTATGTAAAATAACCCACCAAACCAAATTTATCGATTTTTTCAGACTTGCCGTAAAGAATTCGTTAGAACATTTCGGTAGTTTGTCTGAAATCAGACTTGACGAATACGAAAAGACATTTCGGTTGTTTGTCTGTAAAAATAAAAAAATACATAAAACTTTGATTTATATGTAAGAATATAAAAATCAAAATTGTATTAAATAAAAAAGAACAATAGTAAATACGAAAAATGGAATAAATACACGCAAGATGGATAATTGAAATCGAATTTATTACTGTAAAGTATTGCCTTGAATACCAAATCTTGAACTAATCATTATATTCACTTTCAGAGAACGAAGTTCCGGCTTATACGGGGATGCTCTCAGAAAACAAATCATTGCGATTTCTTACCTACCTATCTACCTAACTTTCGTAACGACATATCGTTACGATTTTGTAACTATATATCGTAACGATTTCGTAATTACATATCGTTGCGAAGTCAACCCTTTCATATAAAAATCGTTACGATTTCGGTAATATTTCGATTCCGAAATCGGAAGATTTTGTCGAACAGTCGTTACGAATTCTTTACGAAATCCGAACATTGGGTTTGGTGGGAAATAAGCACGACTAATAAAATTTCAAATATTCATTTTTATATTTCTTAAATTTAATTTTTGTTTAATGTCCGCCTGGATTGTCTGTCAAATACCCCTCTGTGCATCGTCACTGGTCAGTACCAGAACTATCTAAAACATGGCTTGGCAATGATGTCCCCACATAGAAAGCATTCGCCAATCGTACCAAATAAGCAGCCAGTGACGAAGATCTTCACCAAAATGTATAACAACAATTATACAAAAACGTATTTGCTTAAAAAATAAAAAAGGGAAATTTTAAATGGTACTTTAAAGCAAATCTTGGCATTTACTTTTCTAATTTATGTTGACAACAATCCATTTTAGTAAACATAATTTAATAAAGAATACAAAATTGTATTTGGCTCCTTTCTAGATGGTAACATTTCGCCTCAAAGAATGCTTAAAAAATTTAAATATTTCGCTTTTTCAGGGCTTTTTCAGGAACCAAAAATAAAAGAAATATGCTCAATTTAACGCTGGATAATAATCCAAAGAAAACATCAATATTTTTTTAAGTTTTCCTTATTTTATAAAAATTTATTGTTAACGATAACAAAGTCGCCTAAAAATCATCATAATCAACCAACCAACCAAATCGCTTAACCTTTATGTTATCTGTTTAATACAAAAACTGTATAGAAAATAAAAAAGGATAAAAGAAAGAAAGCTTTTCCTTTTTACAATAACAAAAAAATATATAAATAAGAAACTACATCTATTTGAAGCATCATTTGCATATCATCGATTAGGAAACATTGTTCAGAAAAGAAATGAAGCTTTAAAAGAAAAAGAGAAAAGAAAAACCAAAAAAAAAAAATGCATATTGCTTGTATGTAGATAAAAACACTAAAGATAAATTCAATTTTACTAAATAAAACATGTAAAAAAATACTTGAGCATGCGAAATCTAAACAGAAAAACATACACACTCTTATACACATACATACATATTCGGATTCGTTCATATTTGCATGTGTGCGTTGGACAAACGAAACCAAATAAGAATAGACAATAAAAAGAATTTATTTAAGAGTAAAACATGTTAAGTTACTTTTGTTTTTTCTTTGTTCGTTTTGTTTTTCTTACTTAGCTTTTTCAAATACCATTTCCCTTATCAAAGCTATAGAGCATTTTGTTTTCATAGAATTTTTAATTGGAAATATAAATTGAGAGATATTTCGTGCAAAATATTGTTCATCATTATTTGTTATATTTGGGTTGGTTTTTTTGAAAGTGGTGTAAGTCCACTTTTTCAAAAAACTAAGTTAACGGTAATTTTAATGAGCTATAGACACATTCTCTCCATTGTTGCAATTACAATTTCAATAGAGTTCTATTTTGTCATAAAATAAACTAAAACAGTTTTTCTGTACAATGCTATCGCACAAATATTTCTTTTGAAAGTGGAATAAGTCCATTCCTAATAAATATTATTAAAACAACTTTCTAATTGCAATTATAATTGGTTATTGCTACTTCAGTACACGCTGCTGTAGGTATATCTAAAGGCCGTTTCCCACTATAATACGGAGTATTATGTGTATTCTGTCTGTGGTTCAATCTAGACGATAACATTTCGCCTCAAAGAATGCTTAAAGAATTTAAATATTTCACTTTTTCAGGACCCAAAAATAAAAGAAATATGCTCAGTTTAATGCAGGATAATAATCCAAAGAAAACATCAACATTTTTTTAAGTTTTCCTTATTTTATAAAAATTTCTTTTTAACGATTTTGTAACAAAGAAATCAAATAAGAATTGTTGTGATTGTTTAAAAATTTAACGCAACATTATATTTCGTTTTCACACTATCACATTTCAAATAAAATGAAAAATCAAGCAAAGGCACAAGCCGAGACGAAACATAGAACAGCAGCGGTTAACAATTTTTTTATTTGGAGAAAGGGAAGACCAAAAAACCTCAGCAGAATTAATATGTTACCACTTTATAAAACTTTAATGAACATAACAAGAGAGAAATATAATGATATGTTAAGTTTGTTACCTCATATACAACCTATTCACCATAAATACTTCAATATAGTAACTGTAAAAGGAAACAAAGTTTAAAATATCTTTTTTCTTGTTAAAAGATCTTAACGAAGTAATTTTAGTTTTTACATCTATACATATAATAAAATAGTAAATCATTTCCTGTATGTCTGTCTGTCTGTATATCTTTCTTTGCTCCCCTATTCACATAAATAACTATCGGCATACATCTTGACCGGCGCCTTACTTGGAAACGCCACATAGAATCAAAGTTAACACAAATGAAGTTAAAAGCAGTCCAACTAAACTGGCCTATCGCAGAAATTCTGCTCTAGCTTTAGATTGCAAACTTTTATTGTACAAGTCAATTTTAAAACCAATTTGGTGCTATGGCATTCAATTATGGGGCATTGCCTCAGCTAGCAATATAGAAAAAATCCAAAGGCGCCAAAACAAGATTCTACGGATGATCACAGTTGCTCCCTGGTACATAAAAAACTCGAACATCCACAAAGATCTAAACGTGCCATCAGTTAAATCAGAAATAGCGAAATATGCAGTTACATATCTACAGAAGCTTGAAACACATCCAAATCCGCTGGATTTGGATAAATAAATAAAATAAGAAAAAAAAAAAATCCTGTATGTCTGTCTGTCTATCTTTCTTTATTGTGTTCGCATTGGGTAAAAACTACTGCATGGATTTTAACTAAATTTTGTGAGGAGGTACCTTAGTATCCTGATACCAATATAGGATACGTTTTTCCGCAAAAATATCTTATTTCCACGAGAAAGTGGAGAAAAAACAATGAAAATGTACCCATTTTTTTACCGATTTAAAGGTACTGCATACTTTAAGGCATCTTTTATTTTTGAAAGCAGTATATTTTAATCAATGCTGCGCAACACATGGCTCTATTTTAAAATAATTAGTAACTCATTTCTTGTCTGTGTTTTACAGAGCTTTGCAATTTTTTTTGAATTTTAGAACTTTATATAAAGTTTATAATTTTATCCAGGGATGGGTACCTTTATATAAAATAAATACGTAAGAGTCTTAAAGTTTGGTGTGGATTACTTTCAAAGCACAATCGAGCAAAATATTGTCAGAACGCACACAACATGTGTGGGCACAGCTAATTTTTAATATAACTAAAAGTAACTCTTAATAAAATTTAAATCTCTTCATTTTAACTATAACTTTTTACATAAAAATCCATTTTAGTGAAGATTATGTCTATAAAAATATGGACTTAAATTTGCTCCTGTTTTTATTTCTTGTAATATGTTATTTTTAAAAGTGGTATAAGTCCATTTGGAGCTAAAAAAAAAGTTTAAGTTTTTAAATAATTTTTATAATTATTATTTCACAATAAAATTTAAAAGGTGTGTAGTGTATAAACATCACTTTAATTGATTAAAGTTGGCCAATATTTTTAAATTGATTTAAACGCAAACCCTTAAATATCTCATTATATGAAAAACTGGACTTATACCATTTTCAAAAAACCAGTTCATTTATTTTTATTTTTCACGATAGTGAGTGAATATCACAGCAAAAAAAACCTTGCCTAATATACGTAAAGAAACAATCGTCAAGTACGACGTTTATCTACAATTATGGTTGCATTCGATGCTATAACACTTTAGGTAGACACTTTAAATCTACACGAAATATGTATAAATTTGTTCCCTATAACAAGTACAAACACTTAAACCAATAACTAAAGGGCATTTCGATAGTGACTTTGGATATGCATAATTGGCATTATATTTAAACAGTAGTAGGCTAACACCTCTAATTTACACCGACTATATTTTACAATATGTACTGTAACACCAGGTAACAAAAGTAAAATTAACAAAACTTAATGGGTGTCTCCTAGATGTCGTTGGAAGAATTTGGCCTTAGACATAGGCAGACTCTAGATATTTACATAGATTATTTAGTACCATGTTCTAGTGCAAAAAATGATTAATTCAGAAAGCGTGTCCTATAAGACGTGAACAAATTAAAACTTACACTTTTAAAGTTATATATTGAACTAGCAGTGCCCGCCACATCGTGGGCGTCCTGACAATATTTTGCTCGATTTTGCTTTATGTATTTACTTTATATAAAGATACCCATTCCTGGATAAAATTATAAATTTATAAAAAATTCTAAAAACTACACAGTGCAACACGGAAAAAAATAACCATATACGGACACCACTACGTGATAAAAGAGCAAAAAAAAAAGACCCCTGTCTCCCAGTTTTGCCCAAAGTCCTCCAGGTTTTTTTATGGGCCCTCAAAGATGTGGGGCCTCGATGTCATTTTTGCAAAAAAAATGATCATTTCCTCAAGCTCATATTTTGCAAACCGTTTGAAATTTTAATATACTCTCTGAGGCAAAGTTGTAGCTATTGTCATAGAGAACAAAAATTGTGAACATATAAAATCAAAAAAGCTTCATCTTCAAGGTCAAAATCACAAAAAACTTTACAAAATTCATTTTTTTTACCTTTTTTCCCCTGTTCAGGTGCATAGGTAGCAAACCGTTCAAAATTCAAGGAAATAATCAACTACAAAAATGAACCTGAAATGAAGTTCATATATTCTCTAGAATATATGAACTTCCTAGGAATGATTCTTAACACCGTTTTGGTAGCGCTTAGGTAGCCGGGAAATTTTTCACTTTAGCGGCTACCTAAGCCGCACGGTCTTTTATAATGTAGTGGTTTCCGTATATAGTTATTTTGCCATGACTTAAAAAATTACACAGTGTGCTATTGTATAGCTATGTATGTAAGAGGTGTTAATAACAGTGTAATTTCACAAAGAGAATATACAAACTTAATACAAATTTTATTCAACTGGAGCCATCTGTTGCGCAGTAGTTTTTCAAATATCCCACTTTTAAAAAAAAAAAGTTGAGTTGAAAAAATAACCGTGTTGATTACAAACGTGTTGAAAATATCCCAGTTTTAAATAGAAAATTTCAGTACTTTGAAACCTATATCCTATATTGGAACCGGGATACTAAGGTAGTTCTTCACAAAATTTTGTTAAAATCCATCCAGTGGTTTTTACGTGATGCGAACACAAACGAAAAGCAGACAGACAGATGGAAATGAGTTACTGTTTTATTATATGTATAGATTTTTAAAGTTAGGCTTAAGTTCTTTTTTTATTCTCTCTGACTATTAGTAGTAATTGAAAAATGGTTTTCCAATTTTCCTTTATAAAAATAAATGACTTAATTTGTGTAAAAATATTATTAAACTGCTTAATATAATAAAAGAAAGAACTTAAGCCTAACTTTAGCGAATCATTTTTATGTTAATAAAAAAAGTTCAACTAATTTAATTAAATTACTAGTAGTAGTACGGAAGCCTACGAAAGTGAATCTGACTTGCACTTGAATTATTATTTTCAGCACCAATATTTTAAATATTATTTATTACTGGACAACCTCTAAATTTTAAGCCAGCTGCATTAATTACTTTTTTTAAGTGGAAAAAGGAAATAAAAGTGATGGGATGAATAAACCTCATGGAAGCATAAATACTATGTGGACTCTGCATTGTCATTGTTAAAGGTTAAAAAGAGGTTTACTGAGTTATGTTGTGGGAGAACACCAGCACAAATATTGCCAAAGGTTCAAAAGAGACCGTCACGCTAAAAAACAAACGTTTGGTGAATGAAATCCGAACAAACTTAAAAGTAACAAATATATGTGTAGTATAATTTAATTAAATAATATATTTTAATTAAAAATTTATTTTTTTGTGGCACGCATTTTTTATTATAAACTTGGGCATTCACTTTTCCTGGAACCTTTTTCTTTCAGATAAACTTAGTTTCTTCGGATGCTTTGTAACTGGAAGACTTAAAGTAATATTTTGGCTTCCATTCATTGCCTCCGACGGTGAAATATGACTCGTCATCCATCACGCATTTGTACTCTGGTGAGCAGAAAAGTAATTTTTGGAGAGTTTGCGTAAACTGCTTTTCATAGTCTTCTGTTGTGTTTCGGTGGTGAATATTGCTGTTTTTTCTTCCTTTACGAATTCGAATGGAATTTAAATATTTCTGTAATGTGTTTTTGTGACAGTCATATTTTTTAACCAATTGACGATACGATTTGGCACTGCAGCCTACTGTTTCAGCATTTAGTTAACCTCGAACGTAAGCGTCTTGTAAACTAAATTTCCTACCGCATTTTTTTTATTTTGATTTATTATTTAATAATATTTAATATTTAATAATAATTAATATTGCACCCATGTTCTGAAAAGGTTTAAAAATTTTACATCTCTTTTTATCTAAATTTTCTTCACAAAATATTCAAATTAATTTGCGACGATTCAACTCGTTTAGTGAAATTTTCACAACTAATGTTAACTGACCAGCATATTCTAGTTTTTTTTTCTATAAGTAGATAGTGCAGTTCAACTTCAGGTACATATTTTTGTTGTAAGCATCAATGTTACATTTTTAACAACAGTATTGCACTTGTTCGTATTTTATGCACCATACGTTAGTTATTAACATCAATTGAATGATATTAGACGATTGGAGAGTAAAAGTGCGTGAGTTAACTGGCAGCAGTTCGGGTACATCATATTTTGCATGATAATTTTTATGCAAAAATCCAAACCGCAATCACTATATATTTAAAACGACATGGTGTTCAGCATTTTTTTTTTCTTATTTTTTTTTATTCCTCCGCAATTTTCGAAAACAAGCAGACTTTTTATAAACCAATAACATTTGTATTTGTAAAACACTAACATATGCTAAACTACATAATAGATTTTGCTACAAGAGCACATGTGTGCTCCTATATACACATGATTTCATTTGTATGTTTTATGTAGTTTGTGCATAACGCTACTATCTAAATAGTAAGTATCTTCTGCCAAGAAATCTTTGAAATATAAAAAAAACAAAAGAAAGGAAAAAACTGTAAATGTATGACATAAAGGAAATTGTAGAAAATTCAGAAAAACTAAAACAATAATACTATTGCAACATCTTAAGTACTTTAAGGCTACAAGGGAAAGCTTATTGATACTTGAGATCCACCGAACTAAAAATGCAAAAAAAATATTGTTTTTTTTAAGACTGTAGATATTTGACGGATCAATGTAATCAATGTACTGAGCTCTCTGGCGTTGTTGACATAATTGTTCCTTAAAAACTCAGTAAAGTAGGCCACTAAAATGTTTATAAATGGACAAAAACCGCGAGAGAATTTTTTTTGTATCTAATAACGATTCAATGAAGAGTTTAGTTACCGGTATTTTTGGTTTATTTCAATGTGAAAACTATTTAATCAAAGCTATAAATGGAAAATTATATTTAATTAAAGTGATTTTTGGTAGTGACTAACAATAAATTGCTACTAACTACAATTATTTTTTTTTAAATTTTAGTACATGTGAGGAAAATAAGCGAGTAAAATAATTTTGGAGGTTCCCTTCTATATATAAATATAAATCAGACGTCCCACAGAGTGGCCAAAAGCCCTTTTTTCACGGATTACGTAATATCTTCACAACTACAACAGTGCGCTTCACAAAATTTTATTTGGATAGAATAAATTGGTCTTAGAATAAACTGCATGTTTGAACAAAATCTTGGTGGTATACGAGAGGGGAAACGAGTACGCCCTTACACAAAATATAATAATATTCCTATATCTACAGAACTACAATAGCAAGGGACACTAAAATTAATGTGGGTAGTTCGTACAACAAACCGTATGTTTGAACAAAATCTTAATGGTATTCGAGGGGGGAAACGGGTACTCTTCGTACAAAAAAATTTATAATTTTCCTATATCTGCAGTACTACAACAGCAAGGCACCCTCAAGTGAATAAGAGTAACTCTTAAAGCAAACTTAATTTTTTAACACAACCTTGACGGTATAGGAGTGGAGAGATAAGAACCGTCTGCAGAACTTTATTAGTGAAGTTAACTAAATTTGTTAATACAATAAATAATATTGGCTTTAATTCTTAATGAGTGACACAAAAGTTTACAGTAACAATAAATGCAAGGATTTATGCAAGTTAATTAATAACAAACTGGCAAGCTAATAAGTGATGGGAGGGTAAAGCTAATCATTATAATACATAAAAATAACCACACACAGGCGTGTGTGTGGTTATTTTTGAGTCACGTTCAGACGTGACTCATATATGACTCACAGTTAACCAATTACCATATTTGCACATCTGTATATATACAAAAACAGTAACTCATTTCCTGTCTGTCTGTCTATCTGTCTGGTTTTCTGTCTGTGTTTGCATCACAAAAAAACTTCTGGATGGATTTTAACAAAATTGTGCAGAGGTACCCTAGTATTTTTAGTGATTCCAATATAGGATACTTTTTTCCGCAAAAATATATTATTTCCAAGAGAAAGTGGAGAAAAGGAAGTGCCAGCACGCCGAATTTCTTTTACCGATTTAAGACATCTTTTAATTTTGAAAGCCAAATATTTTAAACACGGTTACGCAACAGATGGAGCTGTTTTAAAATTATGATTTGATAGCGAGATTTGTTTAACATGGTTGCTCAACAGATGGCGCTGTTTTACAAAAATTACAAAATGTGAATTACTTACTGGAAAACAGACAATTGCATAAAATTTGTATTTGATTTGTATTTTTACTTCGTGGAATTGTATTGTTATTAAAATATTTTAAACAATTTTTAAAGAGCTCTACAATAATTTTTAGAATTTTGTATAAATTTTAGAATTTTATCCAGGGATGGGTACCTTACTATAAAGTAAATACGTAAGAGTCTTAAAATTTGGTGTGGATTACTTTCAAAGCAAAATGGAACAAAATATTGTCTCTTCACACACAACGTGTGTAGGCACAACAACAACAAAAGTGTTAGCAGAAGCTGCAAAGTGCTTTTTGTTGGCAAACTCAACACGTGAGGTTGTTGCTAATTCGGATATAACTTTTGAAGCGCACCGATGTGCAGACTAATAATGCTTACTTGTTCAAGTTTTAAAACTAAACACTTAAACTGAGAAAATCCTTATATTTTTGGTCTTTCTAATATAAAGAGTAAACGCAAAGGCACTTCCACAAATAATTTTTAATAAAAATTTAAGCAAAATTTTTTTAGGAAATACCTGAACTTGATGGTTGCATAATTGCTTTTATTGGTTCATTGAAATTGCGCATTTTCATTACTTTTTCTTAATTTTCTCTTGGAAATGAGATATATTTGTTGAAAAAAGTATCCTAAATTTTAACCGAGATACTAAGGTAAGTCCTCACAAGATTTTATTGAAATTCATCCAGTAGTTTAACAGGTACGAACACAGACAAATAACCGCACCGACAAACAGACAGAGAGACAAGAATTCCAAAAATTGCTGTTTTGTTTTGCATTTCGATGACTATCTGCTCCAGCAAGAAAATTTTCAAGAAATATTTCATAAATTTGTTAAAGTTTTTTTATATGCATATATTATTCGCAGTTTTATTTTCAATAAATAATTGTTATGACATGATTTAAAAAATGTTGTGTTTTATATATTTGAAATATATTTACCTAAATAATTTTTTTTCTAGCTAAATATGGTAAAATTGTAGTAAATATTTTTTTTTTGCACTAAAACATTTTCGCAATAAAAATGGTAAAACTAATAAATAAAGGTGTAATGCCTAATAATGTACAGGGCAATTTTTCTTGAAATGTTTTTCTACTTGCTGGTTTTATTAATATTTCATTGTTCTGTATTTTGATTTAAAAGTTATGGCCATCATACGTATAAGTAATATTCAATTCAACTTTTTTTTAATATTACTCATACGCTCAATTTAGTTTTTCACAATGGAAATGATAATTCTGCATCAATTCTAAACTAAAAATTTAAAATGAAGTAATCTGTAAGAAATAGTACTCAAATCAAATACTTAAATACTTGTTGCTCTAACGGACATAGTAATGTACGTTGTGTACATTCAAATGTCTATCCATAACGGTTAAGCAGATAAAGCCATATACGACAAATTACGTCAGATATGAGGACACCATTTATTTATTTACACTTATTATAAAAAGTAACGGTTCCAAAGATATGGCCATATAGCTTAAACAATAACACCTAGGGGACACCCTCTAATGTACAATTTTAAATTAAACACTTATTTTAAAGGACAGATTCTTTGTAAATTTCAAATGTCTGTCTAAAACGGTTCAAAAGTATGGCCATATGCACAAATTTATATTAACTATTGAGACACCCTTTAAGATTTTAAATATTTATAAATGTTGTTGTACGGGACATAGTAGTGGAGATTCTGTCTAATTTTCAAATGTTTGTATATAACGGTTCAAAAGATAGGGCTAGATAGGTAAAATTATATCAATTATGGGGACACCCTTTAGTTTTCAAATTTAAATTATATACTTGATGTTATAAAGGACAGGTGGTTCTTTGTAAATTTCAACCGTCTCTCTGTTACAGTTCAAAAGTTTTGCAATATACTTCAAATTACATCCACTTTTGTGACACCATTTAACTTCTAATTATAAATATTTAATTTCTGATTATAAATATTGGTCATTCTGTCCAATTTTCAAGTGATTGTCTACAATGGTTCAAATGGTTCATATATTTAAATTGATGTTACATATGGGAACAACCTTTAATTTTTAAGTTTATTTTTTTATTACTTTTTGTTATTGGCAGCTATAGTAATAATCAGTTTTTTTTTAATTTTAAAAGGGTCCCTTTACGGTTCATAATACACGTAAAAAACACGTATGTTGTATGGGGACACCCTTTCATTTTCAAAATTCAAAATTTAAAATCGGTTCAGAAATGACTGAGTTCTGCAGGCACAAACGTAAAAAAAAAAACAACATTCAGACCTCCATCTTTTTTTGAAGTCGGTTAAAAATAGCAAAAATTAAATTTTTTGCTCTCAAGTTTCTTCTATTTTCCCTTTTAAGAAAAATCACAACATATATTGTACTACCAAGCAGCTAGTTGCCGAAGATGAAAAAATAAGAAAACGAAAAGAAAACAAATAAGACATGCAAATAAAAAGTCTTTAGGTAAACGTTTGAATTATTTTCAAATGCATACGAAAATAAATTTTCTTGGCTTACCACCGCCAGCATGTGTAACATTTTATTTGTATGTAAAAATAAAAGCCGCATCAATAATAAATGCATTACTATTACAAAAAAAAAGAACAGGAATGGCATCTTAAAATTTGTACACCTATAAATTTATTCAATGCATTAAAAAAAATAAAAGTTAAGTTATTTTTTTAAATGGAAGAAATAAAATAAATAATTGCGGATTATTTATTAGTTTATTTTGATATTACTCGTATATCGCAATGAAATATGTAAAATTTTATTTTTTATAAAATGCGATAGTAGAAATGTTTGTTATAATAATATAATGGCGAACACATAATTTTAATAGTTTTTCTGTTTTATTTATAAAAGATTTTTAGGTAATAAAGTATGAATTAATAAGACAAAATTAATTACAAAGAGGAATACAGTTTTTGATGCCTTAAGAACAAATAGTTTTTGAAATACTAGTTATGTAGTTATGTAGAGCAAACATTTTTTAGATGCCAACAACAGCGCCGCCTTTTCTCTTAAATTTATCTAAACAACGAAATAGTTTATTATTTATCTAACATAGAAATAGTTTATTGAAATCGATGATAGTTTCGCAGATTAAAATATTAAAATGAACGCACACTTTCCATAATTTTCCCCTTCTTACTCGCCTTTTCGATACACCGAGATTGTGCTCTTAAAATATACAAAACTAATTCCAACTTAGAGTGGAAGACTCACCTACTGGTCTACTGATCGACAAAAAATATCAGATTTTATTGATTTGGGCGTAATTAAAGTTATTCCTGGATATATCATTAAAGTGTAACTAATGTCAAACACAATCATAAGTTGGTTGAAATATTAAAAATATCGCAGTACTCATTATATGGAAAATATAATGCAACACCGAAAGGTGTAGATCTGTGTCTTACTGACTGCACGCAGAGAAAAAACATAGTTATGGTATTGTCACAAAAACCATCTTATGTATTCTGTAACAATATATTGTTGCGATGAACAACTTATAGTTGTTTTTAATCATTACTATGGTCACTATAAACAAGTTTTAGTTGCTGTTTGATCACAAAATGCTTACTACACCCCAAGTATGCAACATGATTGGTTAGAACTATATAATTTTCAAAACACAACAAGAGTTTTATTAGCATTGCAAAAGCGTATTGTATTTATAATCATGATATATTATTAGTAAACAAATCGTGATAATTTTGCTGGTATTTAACCACAATATGACTAAAAACAAACAAAGGATCTGTTTTTTAACCGACTTCAAAAAAGAAGGAGGTTATCTATTCGTCTGAATGTTGCTTTTTTTTTATGTATGTAACCGCAGAACTCAGCCATTTCTGAACCGATTTTAAAATTGTTTGCTTTATTTGAAAGGTTATGCTTCAAGGTTGGTCCCATTTTAAAAACAGTTCATTATATTAAAAATTAAAGGGTATTCCCATACAACATACATGTTTTTTACGTGTATTAAGAACCGTAAAGGGCAGCAAATTAAAATTTTAAAAAATTGCGTGCCGCTATAGCTCCCAACAGCAGAAATTAATAAAAAAATAAATTTAAAATTTAAAGGGTGTCCCCATAGGTGACATAATATGACCTATTTGGGTCTATCTTTTGAACCGTTATAGACTAAACCTTGAAAATTTGACAGAATGTCGACTACTATGACCGTTATAATAAAATGTATAAATACTCAAAATTTTAAATTAAAGGGTGCTCCAATAGTTCATTTAATTTGATGTATATGGCCATACTTTTGAATAGTTGTACACAGACCGCTGAAATTTACAAAAAACCTGTAGTGCTAAGTCAGCTATAACAAATAGTATAAAATTTTGAATTTGGAACTTAAAGGGTGTCCCAATAGTTAATGTAATTCTATGTATGTGGCCAAACTTTTGAACTGTTAGAGACAGACAGCTGAAATTTACAAGGAACCTGTATTGCAAAGTCCACTATAGCAAGTATACAATTTGAAGTTAGAAATTAAAGGGTGTCCCCATAAATTACGTAATTTGATCTATATGACCCTATCTTTTGAACCGTTAAACACAAACACTTGAAAATTAGGCAGAATGTCCACTACTTTCTCTGGTATGATAACAAATATAAATATTTGGAATTATAATGTAAAGGGTGTCCCAATAGTTCATGTAATTTGATATATATGGTTAAACTTTTTAACAGTTATAGACAGATAGTTGAAATTTACAAAGAATCTTTGTGACCAAGTCCTCTATAACAACAGGTCTTTAATTTAACATTGTAAATTAAAGGGTGTCCGAATAAGTGATATTATTTGATCTGTGTGCCCCTATCTTTGAAACCGTTATAGTCAGAGGCTTAAATGGTGTCCCCATACAAGACGGATGCTGGTGAAAATAACTTAACTTTTAAACAGTAATAGGGAGAGGCTTGACATTCAATAGTCTATATTTTTCTCCCTCTAATTTTGGCGCATCTTTTATTTGGTTTAAATCTAGTTCTTACAGATTACTTCTTACATTTTTAGTTTAGAATTGGTGCCCTTCTATCTGTTTTGAAGTCGGTTTTTTTTTTGCAAGAATTATTGTTTAATTTTTTTAAATTATTAAAATTTAATTTGACGAGTTTATACGTCAAGAAATATTAATTTCTCATATCGAATGCCTTAAAAATGAAGTAATAGATAATTGTGTGTTTGATTATAATGTGTGTTTATATAAAAAATTAAGGTACGTCTAACTATATTTATTTAATTTATTTCATAATACTATATTATAAAATTTCATATTTTACAATGTTATTTTTCAGATCAGACAATAATATGATTCTAACATAATAATATTATTATGCAAATAATAATACGGTATGTCTACAAACTTATAATGCAATCATATTATGTTGCTCTTAGATTATGGTTACCTCAACCATATTTTTCTTTGCTGCCCAACATACAACAGTAATCCGACACCTTACTAGATACAACCAAATTTATTATGTAGATGTCGAACACTTCTTGACTAAAAAAGAAGAATTCAAAGATAGTAATAATCAACTCAAAAAGAGACTAAAAGAATGCATGAAATCGCTAACAAATGCTACAATTCAATTGGTTAGTTGAGCATTTGAAAAAGGATTTTACTGCAAATGTATGGGCTGATATAGCCGAGTTGCTATCTGACGATCTTAGTTCTACAGATTTGAATTTCGTAAAATTGAAAGGGCAATAACTGAATTAAGCCCCTAGCATTGCAGAATCCAGGGTAGGGTAGTCAGCGGTTGCCCAAAGGGAGAAGTTTTATCACTTTTTTTGTGAAACATCGCCATTGCTACCCTTCTCTGGAAGCTGGACTCAATAGGCCTCCATACGGTTGCGTATGCCGACGATCTGGCACTTATGGTTGCTGGAAAATTCATCGATTCCATCCTAGGATGTATGAGACAGGCTCTCATAACAACCTATGCATGGTGCCATAAATTGGGGGTTAACCATAAACGCAGGTAAAACACTATGCTCTTCAATCGAAGGAGGCAGGGTATAGAGGTTAGTTCCTTAATGCTTTTTGGATCGGAAATCACTTTTTCAAGGAAGGTGAATTATCTGGACATTACTCTGGATAAGGAACTTACTTTAAACGAACATATTTAAATGAAGATACAGAAGCAAAAAAGATCTTGCATCGGTGTAAACGAGTTTGTAAGGGAAGCTTAAATGCTGATGGCCTGCATTAGTAAAAGAAAGATAGTCGAAAGACTGCATCGTACACCCATTGCGGAAGGCGTTATGAACAATAAGTGTATGGAGAACGACATCAGAATTTTACTGGTGGTTCTCTTACGGAGAGTAGAGCAGAAGTATATACTCAGGTTAGCTGGACTTCTCCTGTTGTCTGTGTTTGGGGGAGCACGTTCTTGTTTACCAGGCAGAATTGCCTGGGCTATTGTATGCGTTGGATCATCTACTGGAATGTCAGGTATTGGGAAGAAAGGTTCTCATTGCACTCGACAACCACTCGGTTATAAAACGTATGAGGCAGATGAACGTGTACTCCAATCTATTGCTGGAATATGTTTTAAAACTTAACAGATGGGTAACATTAATGTGGGTTAAGGGACTCATTAAACCTGAAAATTTGTTGAGAGGCCACTACGTGTAGGCAGGCTCAAATGGTGCTCAAATAGCCCATTGCAGGAAGGCCAGTAAAGTGCTCAATTATAATAGAAGTACCTTAAGTTGGATATGTGCGTTGGCTAGATGATACTTAAAGCGTAAAATATCATCCATCCAGATGATACTTAAAGTTTCCACGCTGGCTAGATGATACTTAAAGCGTAAAATATCATTTATGCAGATGATATTTAAAGCTTCCACACTTAAGTATCATCTGATACTTAAGTATCATCTAGCCAAGAAGTACATCAAAGAAGATGACACTTTCATACTGTGTGCCTGGAAGACGCCAGCGCACATTGCGTTCTGATGTCCTGCACTGGATAGCATAGGACTCAGAACCAATATAAGAAGCTGTTAAATATGTATGCCATGGAGGAGCTGAGCCTTGAATAAATGTTAGAAATTACCGTAGAGTACTTGTTGAGAAGGAAGGCCTAAAGTTACCAGTCGACAGTCTGCAGCCTATTGAGTCAAGATTAAAGACTGGTTGCAGCAAGTGACTCAATGATAGTAGCTTGCCGTAAATTACATTTGAGTTGCCTATAATCATAGAGGACGGTAGGAGGTCGAAAAAAGTCCCATTATAGAAGTGGTCTGCTTCAATATTCCCCCTAAATTAATATAAAAGCCCCTGGCTATGATAAAACTGCTAAATACATCTTATTTGGCGGAAAAAATATTATTTTAAATACTTTCATTGTTAACTATTATTCCTAAGCGATTAAGCGAACACACAAAGCTAGAATGATACAGACCTATAAACCTTTTATTATAAATTATTATTAATACCTGGACCGTTTTCGATTTTTCTATTCGACCGTTTATCTATGATTAGCCCACAAACAAACTTACAAAGACATTTTCAATAAATATTTGATTTTTATATTTTTGGGTTTTTAAGACCATCTAAGGATTCGTAAAGAAATCATTTATATTATTATTTGTTTTCTTTGTTCTTTACTTCAAATCAAATTTACAATAAACCGTAAATCAAACACCATTTAACAATTTGTTTTATAAAAATTGTTGCAGCAAATCGAACCAATCATAGACATTCCAACCTACACTCCAACTTATATTTTGAATATTCTTTTTTTCAAAACACTTACAAAAAAAAACATCTGTCAAAGTAATAAATAAACACAAGCTAACTACAGAAAATTAAACACAAAAACAATAGCGGGGAAAAAGACAAAGATACAATAATTTATTTTGATTTTTTGTTGGGTTTATTTCGTGTTTATCGCGATTCGCAAATCGCTTGCAGGTTGTATGTGACATCATGTCTGTCTTATCTTTGTATTGTCATGAGTTTAGGGTTGCTACAAATAAACATTGTATTTTTTGTAAAATGAGATGTAAAGGAATGAGTTCTTGAAACTGTTAAAAATGCAGATAATATTTGAGAAACAGTTCAAAACACGCAGTCTTTCTTCATTATTTAATTTCTACAGCGGTGAAGCAATAAGCATTATGAATTAATTTTATACAGGGTGATGCAATAAAAGAAGATTAACTGAAATAAATGGATTCATTAAGAATAACACGTATTCCCATTATTTATAGAACACGATTCCATGCATGTGACTTCCGCGGTTATGTTCGCAGTAATTTATTTTGTAACTCCAATTATTCAAGTTTTTCTTGAAGATTTCTGGTTCAATTTTATAAAAGGGTCAGACTATATTAGCCTTAAGTGTGTTGGTCATTTTTGGATTACTCACGTAGCACCGGCCTTTAACTTTTATTGACTTTGAAAAGACTTGTGATAACACGACTATCAAACAAAATCTATTATTTAAATTTGTTTAAGACAACGGTCCCTGCCTAAATAAAACACCCAATTGTGGAACAAGATTAACGTGAGTACCTACCTAGTCGTCCTAACCTCACGGTGGTCTTACCACCGAGTGAAACTTAGGCGTAGACTAGCGCCCCCATTGTGTAGTATAACAACACTTTACAATGAGTAGCAATTTATATAATCTGGCAAGCCTTTCCAAGGCAAGCCTAGATCCACATTATAACCTCTTGCTTAGTGGTTTGGAGACTATCCAAACTCCGTCTGTTGAGAGTGCAACAGGACACTTGATCGACCGTGCACCATACCTACATAAATCGATCTTAAACCACAACCACGACGTGTACCTCCGAAGGGGACCTCACCAATAACCGGTCACAGAGAGGATAGGCTCTCTGTGGGGCCACCGATTCCCGTGGTAGCAGTCCTTTGGGCACTGGTCGGGCCTCGAAGAGGACCCGTGTAATAAAACAACAGACCTTTTCTTCCAGATTTAGGCTCTAGGAACCCTAGCGTCTGGTGCCCCTATTTTCCCCGAGTGAACCGCGTCAAAGCATTTTCCATTACTGCAGTGACAATTGGAACCCCCGGGGGTATATAAAACACCTAATGTGGGCAACGAACCTGTAACTCCAAACTTGGTGTACCATTCTGCTGAAATCAAGGATTATCGAACTTAATGTCCTTTATTTTAGGCCAAAAAGTCCGCAATGACTATGAAGCACAGCATATACGAAAAAATAGACAAATGATGACCACTCCAAAATCAACACCAAATTGTCCCTCTATGTGAATGCATCAGCTTTTCTCTAATAAACTGTAAGTATTTCGACACCCATATGCGACAGTTTTGTTTGCGACAGTTATTTTTTATAAGACACGTCAGAGAAAATGAATTTTTAGGCTAAATTCCATGTTCCACTGAAGCTTCTGTAAAGCCTAATCTGAGAAGCCATAACAAAACGTATGGTTGCAGAGATATTGTACTCAACCTAATATTTTAGAGAAATAAAAAAACAATCAGTGTCAAAGCAGTATATAGCACTTAGAATCATAAATATTCATAAATAGTCACCGATTTTAAAATCAGCTCAAATCTCAAAGACCACGACAATGTCGCTTGCAGCACTATTGTTTTTTTTATTTTTATTTTTAATGTATGGCCGATATATAAGCAGACCGCTTTCTTAGTGTTTCCCTCTTCCACCCCTTCTATCATCTATAATTATAGGCAAACGTCTTGTAATTTAAAGAAACCTAAATTTCATTAAGACACGTACTACCACCAGCTTTTAGTTTTGACTTAAGTGATTCGGACTGTCGATTGTTAACTGTCTGCCTCCTTTCTCAACAAGGAGTCTCTAGTTATTGTTAGCCTTTGTATAAGGCTTAAAACCCCCATGGTTTCCACATTTAACCCGTGGTCCTAAGTCCTTCCAGTGCTGGATATTTACACATAATGTGCACTAGCTTTTTAGCGACTTTCAGCCACAGTCTGCAAGTAATAACTACGTCGATTTTCATTTTGGCCATATGATACTTGAATGTTCCATGACGTGTTAATAACGCAGTTATCCACCTTAAGGTACTTCTATTATATCTTAGCACTTTACTGGCCTAATCTTCCAAAGGGCTCTTTGAACCCCATTAGTGCCTGTCTACACGTAGTAGCAGCCCTCCACCTTTTTAGGTTTTATGTTCTATTATGGGTTATGGTCCACAGAACTTCATAGCAGTTCACCTTTTTGCTAGTTGGTCTGCTGCTTCATTCCCAGCTGTGCCTATGAGGCCCATCAGTTAAGTTTTAAAACACATTCCAGAACCTTTCTTTCATGCGCAATTCTGTCTGGTCAGCAGAGACGTATTCCCACTGTCGTTTTTCACTAAGACGGTTGTTTTCTGTTGAACTCAGTTTTATTCTAAAATTATACTTAAAAACAGAATATTTATGAACTCTGACTGCCTATGATTTAGAGTGCGTTATGATTTTAAAAGATATTTTAATTTTCGCAGCTGTTGATTAAGCACAACTCAAGCACTTAACCCAAAAAAGCCGATTGTTTTGGAAAACACCCAAAAATTAATATGTTTTTAAAAAATTGTAATTCAAGTTCAATAGTAATGATTTTACTCTTGTAAAATCTGAGTTTTAACAAATTCATTGCGTTTTATAGCTAAGTAAATTTATATTGTTTGCATTTTTAGAATGATTCTTTTATTTCTCGATTTGATACTTTTTTGCAACAATTTAAGAGTTTAATTTTATTATTGTAATTCTATGTAGAACAATAAGCTTTTGATACGCTCTTGCTGTTGCCTTGTAAAGATAAATTAGAAAATTAAATGAACCTGATATTAATGTTTAACTGTTCAAAAAGGAATGAAAGCAAAGTGTGATTTACAAGTAATGGAAAAATATCTTAGTGAAATGAAATTAACTTTTAGTATTCTCAGTTAAGTTTTTATTGAAAGAAATAAAATAAATTTGGTAAAATACAGATTACAAACATTATGTGCTTTAATAATTATAGATGTTTCCTTCGGTTATCACACGCAGAAGCAATATGAACACTTAGAGTTTTTATGAGAGATTTTTACTATGCGCCACTGTCTTCAAAACTTCAACACGATGATCGGGCTCAGTGATACAGCCTTTTAAATCTTATCACATTTTTGCCTTTGTCTTTAACCCATTTGGCGCCGCGGTACTCAATTAACTACAGGTAAACTTATAATAATAAAAAATCTGGCTATGTATATATGATCTGTCGAAAAATGGTCTGTTAATTTCTACAAAAATGGTGTCGCGATATAAGCAGAGACTTTCCCCTTTTTTAGCCGCAAAAGTCCAGGGCCATCAACATTACCTAAGCGCTACCTAAACGGTGTTAAGAATCATTCCTAGGAAGTTCATATGTTCTATAAAGTTGTTTATTGAGATCTTAGGTTCATTTTTGTAGTTGATTGTTTCCTTGAATTGTGAACGGTTTGCTACCTATGGACCTGAACAGCGGAAAAAAGGTAAAAAAAATTGAATTTTTTAAAGTTTTTTGCGATTTTGACCTTGAAGATGAAGTTTATATGTTAATGAAGATTTTGATGAAGATTTTATATGTTAACAATTTTTGTTCTTTATAACAAGAGCTACAACTTTGCCTAAGAGAGTATATCAAAATTTGAAACGGTTTGCATAATATGAGCTTGAGGAAATGATCATTTTTTTGCAAAAATGACATCGAGGCCCCACATCTTTGAGGGCCCATAAAAAAAAACCTGGAGGACTTTGGGCAAAACTGGGAGACAGGGGTCTTTTTTTTTGGACTTTTATGACGTAGTGGTGTCCGTATATGGTTATTTTGCCATGACTTAAAAAATTACACAGTGTGTAATTGTATATGGCGTTATCGGAAAGGTTTACACCCCATGTATTTATTGTTCAAACTTGTAATTATGCTTTCGGGACCATTTTGCTTTCATTAACTTATCAGTTTTAGGTCTCTTCTTACCAATCTTACAGAAGGTCACTGGCAAATCATCATTCTCTTAGCAGATAGTATATCTTCATTGCATCTACTAAAGAAACGTTTTATTTCGTAAGTCCCAGCAATCTCGTGAGGTGGATTTTGGTCGTCGTTCAACACTTGTAAATTGTCATCCAACTCCTGCGTATCACTTATATTGTCGATGTTATCGGGTGGTAATACAACAACATCAGTTGTATCTGATTCTTTTTCAAAATCGTCTTCCTCATTGGACCAGCTATCGAGAATTTCTTGTAATTCTTCAGTAGTACGAATTTTCTGACGAAGGTTCATTTTTATATCGGTTATTTTTATTTTTTTTTTTTTTCGTATAAATTATGTTTTTATGCACTTGTGTTATTAAAAAAAAACTAACTTCATTTCACCTGTTCACCTTGCTTTACTAAAATAAACTACATGTAAAAATTCAACAAGAAACAAACTGGGAATACTCTTTTTAAAAAGAAACTACTAAGCTACAGAGTTCAACGTTAAAAACGGATGGGTGTTTAAATATCCATGTTCTATCTCAGGAATGGGGGGGAGGAAAATTTTTTTTTTACACCAAGGAACTCCTATGAGGCTCCAAGTAAAATTCTGAAAGTTTCTTCAAAATCTTACGAGCCGTTTATGAGCCGTCCTTAATGGGTTAAAGATATAATATAATAACTTTTATTTTCCCAGAAAGAACTATAAAGCAACATAAAAAAATAATGATAATGATATGAAACATAAACTACCTTCAAACTGAATCGAACCAACTAAATATTTAAATACTCGTATTAAAACAGTTGAGATTGAAAATTTAGCACAATAGTTTTCTTGGCTTTTTATCAATCCGCTTTTTAACAGTTTATTTAAATAACCTATTGGTAATTATTTATTTAATTAAATTTATTTTATAATGTTTTTTATAGCTTCTTCTTATTTTTTCTATATTTTTAAACCTAATTTTAAGCTCTTTCAGTTTCATTTGTCCATTAATGAATAAAATAAATAAATAAATATTATTTTGTATGGAAAAAAAGAATGCTATTTATAAAAAGCAAAAAAGCCTCTTAAAGAATACAAATATTTTCCATGAATTTATAAACAACTCAACGATAAGTTATTCCTTCTACTTCATAACGAACTAATTTGTGTATGTGTGTGTAAGTCATATATGAACCGAAAAATAAACAGACAAAAAAATTTAAGCTTATTACAGATAATGGCATATTAAAATGAAATCTTTTGTTACAATATTTGTATGTTTAATTTGTTACTTTATTCAAAATAAACTAATCAAAAAGTTTCTGTAACTTGTTTTGACACACATACGAGTACATATGTATGAAATGTCATCATAAGGTGAAAATTGTAATGATTCAAATGTGTGCATAGGGACGGATGACATTTTCATGTGTAAATTATAGTATTTCATGGAATAATGAAACTTTTAAAACAGATTATGTATAGCTATGAATGAAACTTTTAAGAGAAGTATGAGCTTTTACGAAATAAAAATATTAATTTTGAGAAAATATTAATACTTAATTTTCTTGTGAATTGTCTCATAAAAATTGTATAAAAATATATTGAATTATACTATAATAGTATTAGAAATAATAATAATAATAATAATAATAATAATAATAATAATAATAATAATAATAATAATAATAATATCAATTATAAAATATATGTTTTATCATTCAACAATGTTCATTTCTGAACCCATAAGGGATATACATATATTCTGGATCTTAAAACATAGATATCTAAGCGATATAGGTTTGTCCGTTTGTGTTTGGGTTGAAATCAACTTCGCCAAGGCAGCAGACAAATTAAGCCCTCCAATCTGTCAGGCATAGTTTAAAAAATTTCGCTTTTTTCGAGGCTGCGGGAAAAAAAGCACGCCCACCTATATTTTTTCCCGCTGTTTTTATTTCTTTCGGTTGTAATGATGCTCTTTTGCATATTTTAATAAATAGTAGCCCGTGATAATAAGATCGAATGGAGTGCATGCAGATATCTGGGGATCAATAACCCTCTGCGAGGGGTCATCTAACCATTCTAGCGCAATATAGACTGCAGAAAAGTCCTAACTTTTACAAAAAATGTTTTGTAAAATTTTTTACAAAAAACTCGATAAAATTTTAGAAAAAATTTTCGATAAAATTTTTACAACAAAACAATGACGTTGATAGGATTCCTACATGTTAATTCTAAAGATTAATACAACAAATTTTTGATAAAAATCTAAGATGAAATTTTTGCGAAAAATTTTCGATTAAATTTTAACAAAAAATTTTCGATAAAATTTTAACAAAAAATTTTCGGTAAAATTTTAAACAAAAATTTTCGATAAAATTTTAACAATAAATTTACATTAAAATTTTAACAAAAAATTTTCCATAAAATTTTTCCAAAAAAATTTTAGATGAAATTTATACAAAAAATGTTCGAAGTTGATAGAACTCTTACTTGTTTATTCGAAAAATTAATACATGGAAATAATAAATTAATTATTTAGGCTTAAGTTCTTAATTATAAAGGAATAAAGAAAAATTAGATACCAGCAAAGCAGAATGCATTTTCTAGACAGCTACGTCCGTCATCAGTACTCTTCATATCCATCTACCCGGTAGTTTCAATTGTTATTAATTTTCTATTTAAACAAACTTATCACAGAAATTGACTTCAAAAATAGTTTAAATAAAATTTAATTTAATTTATTAATTTAATTTATTAATTCAAATAAAATTCATATAAATACATGCAAATAACTTTTTGAAAATTATTTTGGCACTGTTGCTGACAAAGCACATCCTGGACGCCTGATTTGTGGACACTTTTTCGAGTACTGTTGGCCATAATTCACGAATAATATGAACGTACTATGTTGGCCAGATATTGTTGGTCAGATATTGTTGGTTTATCAGAAAATCAAATAATAGCAAGGTGTAAAATCACACGACCATGGAGGCCTATTAACTGGTGCATTTTTCGAAACCAATTTTAGGGGAAAATTCTGATTTAAATAGCGCCATCCGGTTAAAACAACATCTTGGAACTGTACGTACCGAAGAGAATATTGCTACTGTACCACAAAGTATTTGAAAAAGACGCCGAAATGTGGATTCGTCGACGTTCTCAACTTGTTGGCCTTTGTCCTTCGTCTAGGTAAGAAAATTTACGGAAGGATCTTGGCCTACTTTCCTACAAAATACAGCTCGTGCAAATATTGAAGCCAAACCATCTGTTGGGTTCCATTTTTGTTGATTGGAGTCATTTGAAACTTGGTGAAGATGAGCATTTTTATCAAAGAATTGTGGTTAATAGTGAAGCTCATTTCAGGTCAAGTGATTACGTCTATTAAGTCGTAAACGAATGACCCCTGGATTACTTTTTGTAGGGCTCTGTTAAATCATTGATTTATGCCGGCAATCCAGCAACTTTTTAAGCCTTGAAAGCAAATAATTAAACTACCATTGACGCTATATGGCCAGATTTATTGGAAGAAGTATTCAAAAATTGAACTGATCGAACATGCACATATGCCGCAAATCATGTTTAAAAAATAAATGCCATGAAATTATTCACGAGATTATAATAAAAAAAAATCATTCCAACAAAATTTCTTGTATTATCAATTTCAGTTCTCATGCAGCTAAAAAACAGCATATGTTTTAATGCCCTTATTACATAATAAATAAAATATTTGTCACCTTATTTCTGTATATCAAAAAATTCTTATCATCTGCCATCTGAAAAAAATCTCTTCTCCTCTGCCCTCTCATTTTATTGTGTTTGGTAACTATCACAGGTTCACTAAGCAGTAATAGAAGCTTATCGGATGCACGTTTGCAGTCTTAGCTTCTAGCGGGGCCATGATGTTTTAGGAAACCCAATGTCCTTGACTTGCTTCGAAAATATATATTTCCCGCAATAAAATAGTTATGGTAAAATGAAAGGAAGAAGTCATTATGCGAATAATATTCTTTTGCATAGCATGAGATGTTAACCCTCAGAGTAGGCAAGAGCAAGTTTAAGGATATTGGTAGACTTATATATGTTAGAATGTTACACCGTCTGAAAAGGTATCGTGATTTTGGAATATTTTTTTTTTAATTTTCCTCAATAAAGCAGCCATTCTGGGTGTTTCATCAGTATACGTTATCGCAGGATGATGTTGAAATGCAACATGGAGTACCGATATTTTCATTATAAAAATTTCATATATCAAAATTTTTCGGTGTAGTTTCACACCTAAAACTAAAATCAAATATTGTAACCAAACATCTCTCTTTGTTGAATATAAAACACACTCCAAGGACTTCGTTTATTATTTTTTCCGACAATCTATGTCTAATATTTTGCAGTAATAGCGAATTTTTCCAGTGTAATTTTTAAAAAAGGCGGAAAGGCTCTACATAGTTTCCCATTCGATCTTACACCCCAAAAGACCTAGATTAACACTATGGAGCTGACATAGCGCATGTGATGTGTTACAAATCAAATGGATCTACGAACCTGTCAGTGTTTGTTGCAGATTTTAACTTGGACGTTCAAGGTATTGTTTATTATTAGTGCTAAATATAGTGATATTTGTAATATTTAGCCTTCATATATTAGTGCACATGGCCTAAATATATATTTTCCCGTGGTCCCTCAGAGGAGCCTAGGGCCTAAATATTATGTAAATATTTCCTGATTCTGTGCTATGTTGGTTACCATTGGCTATCTAAATATTAAGATTTTATTTCATTTCATAAAGCTCCTAAATACAATATCTTTACATATAATAAAACAGTAACTCATTTCATGTATATCTGTGTTGTAGTCTGTGTTCGCATCACGTAAAATCTCCTGGATGGACTTTAACAAAATTTTGTGAGGAGATAGCTTAGTATTCTTGTACCAATATGGGGAAAAATATATTCCAAGGGAATGTGGTGAAATAGCAGTGGAGTACGTTCGTACTTCATACCTATTTAAAGGTACTAAATACATTAAGGCTTCTTTTATTTTTTAAATCGGGATATTTTAAATACGGTAGTGCAACAGATGGCACTGTATTAAAAATTTGACAAAATATGAATTACTGCCAAGTATCCAATTGAATAAAATTTATATATTTTATACATGGTTGCGCAACAGATGCCGCTGTATTAAAATAATGATAAAATATTTACTGAAAGAGTGATATTTTAAATACGGTTCCGCAAGAGATGGAGCTGTTTTAAAATAAATCAGTCAAGTGCGAGTTAGACTCGCACACGTAGGGATCCGTACTTTGTTTAGTACAAATTTAAAAATGCAAGTTGTTAATTTTTTCATGTCCTATGAGTCATCCTTTAATTTTAAAATTATGTCGTAATGGCGAAAATTGCAACACTGTTGGAACACTCTTTAAATTTCAGTAATTGTTGTTATTGCGGCCATAGTAATACTTTCTACAAAAATATACATGCGTCTACCTATTACGGTTCAAAAAATAAGGTAATATTATTGAAAAACATGTCACTGATGGATCACCCTTTATATATTAGTAATTGTTACAGCGCACAGTGGTCAATTTCGCGAGATAGCGGTCAAAACTCTATAACTTTTGACCGGATTGGTATTTTTTTACGCAATTTGTTTTGTTCAATAGGAGGGACTTTCAGCTTCAATTTGCGTGTTCAAACGTAAAAATCGACTGATAGGAACGTAAGTAATGTAGAGTTAAAAATGCATTTTAATTTTTTGTTGAGTTTCCATGTAAAAGTTGAATATTTTGACATTTTAAATAGGTATTTTTTTATAATTTCTTATTTTCTTCAATCGTGTTTTACAACCAATACTTATTTATTGTTCCTAAACTTAATTTTGGTCAGAAAATGCCAACATTTAGCTCCTGACATTTATTTAGTCTCGATATTCACAGGGGCCAAAGGTTGGTTTTTTTTGGAAGAAAGCTAATTCTTGTGAGGATTAAACTGAAAAATAACACTGAAATTCCCAACAATATCAATACCATTTGGATATATTATATACAGAACACAACATCGATAAAATTTTAAGTAAACTTTTACTATTGATTTAAAGTGCAAATATATTTTATTTAAATGTATTAATAAAAATTTATACTAAAATTAGAAACAAATTATAATCTTTAAACTAGTATTAATTAAACAATATTAGTAAAAATTTCTTCCAAATAGCTTTGATTTTCATTTTGCAGTAGTTTTTTAGCTTCTTCATCTAACTCTAATGAGGTTGATTTCCATTTTTGTCGAATACTGGATATATATGGGTCTGATGTGCACAACAAAATATTAATAAGATCTTCATTAGTACAATATCTGGAAATTGTTCTTGTATTGTGCTCGCGAAAGAATCTGTAGTCTTTATTCCTTTTTTCTTGCGCTTCTTCTGAGAGATCTCCAATTGGAAGCACATTGTGCTGAATTATTTGTTCCCCATGGAACAAAATTTTGTGAACTGTGGTTGGCATATGTCTCCAAGAATATTTTTGGTTATAAAGGGTTGCTGTCTCATTAGCATACTGACCAAATTTTTTTGCATCTATCTTTTTGCTACATGCTATAACTTCTAATATGATTTGGAATCATCGTATTAAATCATAATCTACTCCAGTTATAGAAGCTGCAGTTTCTGGATCGGAAAAAAATCTCCTTGCTGTGTTTCCATCATTATAATTTCCTTCTCCTTGCTTTGGCTGGTCAATTACAAGGCCTATCTCACGGTATTTTTCTTGAATATCTTTTTTTTTTTTGCTTTCTTTTTTCCAAATTTTCTTTGTTGTTTCTCACTGTTTCGCCTAACGGGCCAAATTCCAAATCGTATCCCACTTTAAGAATATGCTCCATAAAACGAATTCTAGCATGAAGAGGTGACATTCCAAATTCATATGCTTTATTAAAACTATCGTCTTGTGTTGGTGGTTGGCTCAATTGACTTGATGTTTTTTGGCATATGGTGCAGTTTGACGAAGACTTTGTTTCGGTTAAAGCTTGTGCAACTTTTCCATTGATCATTGTAAGTGACATTTTAAAGTTAACTTCGATGCATTGGTCATTAAATTCAAATATCACTGGTTGAAGTTCTTTAATTTCATCTGTTATTTTGCCAACTTCTTCAGTTATGACATCTTTAGTTTCTTTTTTGCAAGTAAACTTTATTGGTCTACAAAATTTTGTTGACGAGGGAATTTCATTCTTCCATACATCTATCTCTGCAGCTCTACTAGTTGACGGCTCTGAACCAATATAAGTTTTTGTTAAACGTAATGGAACGAAAGAAATCATGAATAAATTGGCATCTGATGAATTTTCCGCATTACATTGTTTGTATTGTATCTGGCCAGAGGATCCATCACATCCCCATTTAGAAATTAAAGTTATGCTGCAATTTTTAAACTTCTTTAAATAGTCAGCATCAAATGTCTTTAATAATCGTTCCGCAGTGTGTTCAAGAAGATCCTGCAATTTTATTTCTGCTGAACTTGAAGTTACACTAATAGCAGTTGGTGAAGGTAAGCAATCTTTTGGCAGAAACTATATCTCGTAATGATGGAAAAATTCCACAATTTTTTCATTGGTTCGCTTCCGCAATTCTGTATATTAATTTTTAGTCATTTTCAAATCCAAAAATAGTGCAAATGCTTCTTCTGGAGTAAATTTAATTTCTTCAGTTGGTATCGGCATACTTTCTAAAATCCTTTTTGTGCGTCTAGGGCTTGCTTCCACTATTTTTTTTAATGATAGCAATTTTACTCTTTTCAGTTTTCGATGGTTGAATTTGATGCAGAAATGAATCCTTTATGATGCTACAAGAAACTTCTTCATTGATATGTTTGAGCTTGCGTCTTCGTGATCTTTCACTACAATTATCAATTGGCTTTGCTGGTCGACCACGTTTTCCAGTTTCCGTGGTAGTTACTGATAGCTTTTTAAAAATAAGTTTATTTCTTAGCCATTCTTGGTTGCGTGAGTAAAACAATTTCTTGTTTCTGGAACATTGATTGTACCGTTTTCTTAAAGTATTTAAAAAGTTTTTTATTTTTAAGTTATGAATTTTAATTTCTTGTTTGTCGCATATTTTGAAGAACGGATTATTCATTATATGTAAAATAATGTCGTTTTCATCTTTCTGTTCAAAATATATATCAGATAGAACACTATAACTGAATTTAGCCATTGTTTAAACAATAATGAAGAAAAAAAAATTAATGCATGGATTAATATACTATTGCTCGAAGTTTCAACGTGATCTTTTTACCTCTTTGAAACATAATATAACAGGTACTTGGTTTTACCAGTTATTTCCATTGGTTTTAAATTTATTTGCAATTTTCAGGTATTTAAGTTGTGTAATATTAGATGGCAATAAAATCATTTTTTACCTTTTCTAAATGAATTGCCAGATACCACATAATTTGAGAGTTCTATTGTCATTTTTGTCAAAATTTTGATACACCCTTCTATGTGGAGTAGGTCCAAATATGGGCCAACTTCTCCTAATTTCAACAGAATTATTTTTTGGGTCAATAAGAACGCTTGTACAAAATTTCATCAAAATATATGCATAATAGCCACTTTCACATACAAAGAACTTCTCAAAAAATATGACGTGCATTTGTACCGAATATCTTACCTTGCTGTAGCTCAAAAAGTGCAGTCCCGATGCATGGACATGTATATATAGGAATGTAGGGGAGAGTTAGGACTACAAAATAGTAAATTTGTGTTTTGACTCAGCTTGACTCACAGGAGTTGTGTTCTATGAAGTATGAAATTTCCGAGAAATTTGACCTTTTTTAAAAAAAAGTATTTAAATTGTTCTGAAAACAGTAGAGCTTCAATTTGTTTACCAGTAATAGGAAATAAGTTAAGTTACAACACAAAATTTATTTGGTCCAAAAATCTTGATAAACAAAAAAGTTATGATCATTTAAACTTTAAAAATTAACTAAAAATATCATAAATTTACTAAATTCGGAAAAAGCCCATTTTGGACCGCCCTGTTCTCAGTGAAATAGTTGAAATAGAGTTCTAATTTTTTGGCTCCCGAGGTTTACTACTGTCTACTTTCATATGAGTCTAATAACTTTAAAATCGGAGAACAAAAACCAAAAGGAGTTTTGGCCGCTATCTCAAAATATTGACCACAGTGCAGCGGTCGAGGTACAACATGTGCTGTAAACATTTCAAGTCTATCTATTACGGTTCAAAAAAGAAGGCTATTTACGTACAAATCATGTCTCTGTCGGAACACCCTTTAATTTTGTAATTTGTTATAGCGGTCATGGCAATTCTCTTTCTATGAATATATCAAGAGTCTACCTATAACTATTAAAAATATAAGTTGCTATGCGTGAAAAACGTGTCACTGTCAGAACACCCTTTAATTTTTATTAATTTTCATAACGACCGTGCCAACCCATCTTCTATACAAATTGTAAGAGTCTACCTATTACGGTTCAAAAAATATGTCGTTATACATGCAAAACACGTCACTGTCGAAAAACCCTTTAAATTTTTATTGTTTTAATAGGGGTCATATTAATACACCATTTGTGAAAATTTCAAGAGTATACCTATTATGGTTCAAAACTTAGGCCTTATACATGCAAATCACATCACTATCGGAACACCCTTTAATTTTTAGGTTTATTTTTTTAGACTTGTTTATAAAGCGAACTAAGTTTTGATTACTGTTTGTAAATTTTTAGTGTATGCCTCCTACAGTTCAAGAAATAAACACATTTTCGTGAATAACACCGCTCTATTGGAAAACCCTATAAGTTTTAGTATTAGTATCTGTAAAAATTTCAAAAGTCTACCTATTACGGTTCCAGAGATAAAAGACGCTGACAGACGGACAGACGAACAGACATTGTAGCGACAACAATAGGGTTTCGTTTTTACCCCTTGGGTACGGAACACTAAAAATGACAAAATATGAATTACTGCCAAATAGCCAATTTAAAAATTTGTATTTTTACTTTGTGGAATTACATTGTTATTAAAATATTTTAAACAGCTTTTACAGAGCTTGACAATAATTTTTAGAATTTTATCCAGGGATAGGTACCTTTACATAAAGTAAATACTTATACGTGAAGCACTATAAAAGTTTTAAAATTTTGAGACGATTATTTTAAAGCAAAACCGAACAAAATATTGTCAGGCCGCACACAACGTGTGTGGGTTGTGTATTTACTAACTATAGATTCAATAATATTAAAATACTCTGTAGTATATATCAACTTTTAAACAAACTAAATTTACAACTTACAATTCTAAAGTAAATAACATCCTTTGAATTCAAAGCATATTTCCAAAACACACCACTTTATATTCAATACGCTTTTGTGTAATTATGTGTTCAACGCAAAAGGACAAATAAACTGTCGTATGTAAATGTCAAAGACAATGACAATGACAATGACTATTAGCTATTGGGTAAACCATACCAACATTGCCATTGTTACAAAAAGTGAAAAGAAAATCAAACTTTATATGTTTACTTTTCACTAAACACAAAGAAAAGTTTTCTTATTTTATAAACTCAAGTCAATATTAAACAAATAACAAAAAAGTCAGCTAAATGTTTCAAACTAACTCTCCAAAAAAATCTATGCCAATATTTAAACCACCGTCTTACAAGAATTTTCGATAAAGTTTCTATTTGTGTTCGTATCAAACTTAACAATTGCTAAATCTGTTACTTTGGTGCATTCAAGCATATACACGACAAATTTTTTATGCTTGTGGCATACAATGGCATTGGAATATCAAACCAAATTATATATGCCGCAGATAAGGGGGCAGGTAACAAATTAATAAAAAAATTTTAATATTAAAAAAAATTGTTATTTACTTCTTTTAGTTTTAAAACTTACGAACGATATCACTCTACTAACTGTAAGAGATTTGAAAAACTAAATTACTATTTCGAGAGACTTTAGTGACTAACCTCATATTTGTGCGACTAAATTTCCTGTTGTTTGAGTTCTCTTTAAAGAGTTTGACAAGAAAGACACAATAACAACAAGAACAACAGTGAATAGCTATGTCAATATTGGTAAAGAATCAACCATAGGAATAGGCAGGTTAACAAAAAGTTTTCGTGATTCCAAATTAAGACATGTGTGGATAAATATATTGCTTTCGATCACAAATTATTAAACGTTTAGTAACCAAATTTTGACTTTAGAACAAAGTTTAAAAAATACTATTCTGCAGAGAAATCCTCCTTTAATGCGTAGAATAAAAATTTGCTTCCTTCATTTTTTCTAATGAAATAAGGTTTGTATTCAGCGTTCTTACAATATTTTGTTCCCATTTGCTTTGAAAGTAATCCACACCAAATTTTAAGACTCTTGCTTTTAATACTTTATAACTTTATATAAAAGTACTTTTTATAAATATTTACATAAAATTCTAAAATTTATAAAAAATTCTAAAATTATTGTAGGGTTCTGTAAATAGTGTTTAAACATTCCTGCTGACAGAAATATAAGGTGTTGTCAAGTTTGCAGTACCATTGAATCGGTAAAATCATGATATAATAACACACTGTGTAATTTTTTAAGTCATGGCAAAATAACCATATACGGACACCACTACGTGATAAAAGACCAAAACGAAAAGACTCCTGTCTCCCAGTTTTGCCCAAAGTCCTCCAGGTTCTTCTTATGAGCCCTCAAAAATGTGGGGCCTCGATGTCATTTTTGCAAAAAATGATCATAATGATCATTTATTTAATGATCATATTTTGCAAACCGTTTGAAATTTTGATATACTCTCTGAGGCAAAGTTGTAGGTCTTGTTATAAAGAACAAAAATTGTTAACATATAAAATTAAAAAAAACTTCATCTTCAAGGTCAAAATCGCAAAAAACTTTAAAAAATTAAATTTTTTTTACCTTTTTTTCCCTGTTCAGGTACATAGGTAGCAAACCGTTCAAAATTCAAGGAAACAATCAACTACAAAAATGAACCTATGATCTCAGTAAACAACTTTCTAGAATATATGAACTTCCTAGGAATGATTCTTAACACCGTTTAGGTAGCGCTTAGGTTGCCGCAAAAGTGAAAAATTTCCCGAAAATTTTTAAATTCATTTCGGCTACCTAAACGGTGTTAAGAATCATTCCTAGGAAGTTTATATGTTCTAGAAAGTTGTTTATTGAGATCTTAGGTTCATTTCTGTAGTTGATTGTTTCCTTGAGTTTTAAACGGTTTGCTACCTATGGACCTGAACAGGAGAAAAAAGGTAAAAAAATTAATTTTTAAAGTTTTTTGCGATTTTGACCTTGAAGATGAAGTTTTTTTGATTTTATTATGACAAGAGCTACAACTTTGCCTCAGAGAGTATATCAAAATTTCAAACGGTTTCCAAAATATGAGCTTGAGTAAATGATCATTTTTTGCAAAATTGACATCGAGGCCCCACATCTTTGAGGGCCCATAAAATAACCTGGAGGACTTTGGGCAAAACTGGGAGACAGGGGTTTTTTTTTTTTTTGGTCTTTTATCACGTAGTGGTGTCCGTATATGGTTAGTTTTTTCCGTGTTGCACTGTGTAATAGAAGGTAATTCCATTCTCTCTTTTTGTCGTCGCCATATTAACGTTCTGACATTTGCGGGAATTATTTAAATTTGTGCTACGATATCACATTCTTTGTGCAATCCCATTTTGCGAGTTTTCCCTTTATTTGAAATTTTAAAAATTAAAAAAAGAATCAATCCTTAAGTTTATGTATCTAAGTATACAATCGAAAATTGTTTTAGTTTAGAATGAAATAAATTATTTGTCCTTTTCCATACGGTAGTAATACGGTTTTGCAGGAATTCACAAATAAGATTTTTTAATTATCCTATATCTGATAAAAGTGTCTAAGTTCCCATTTTCTTATTAAGTACAAGTTACCCAAGGCACCCGTGATATGTTCATTTAAGAAATTATTATTTTTTTAACTTATATGGAAAGCTAATCTGTCAGGAGTATCAAGAAAAATTGAAAGTTGCACAATTATAGGAACTTAAAAAGTTTGGTTAATTTTATTGTGAACAAGGAGGCTACATGCAAAATAACTCTATGTAAAATTGCTCAAAAGCAAAAATAAAAAATAACCCAAGAAATCCGCACACAGAATTTGTTAATATTTTATATGAAAAGTAACCCCAAAATATTGAGTGCTTTTTGTCGTTTTTGAAAATTTTTCAAATGAACAATTATCCAAAATATTTTAATGAACTATCGTCTCACCATGAACTATCGTCTCCACTTTGACAAGCCGACATCATTTTATATTGACGTCAACATCAATTTGATTATAATTTTGTATTCCCTAAAGCTCTTATGACGATGTCGACGGCTTATCGATAACACTGTTCTGTAGGGAAATATTCTTCTAAAAAAATTGTATATTGTGGAATCATTTAAAGTGCTTAATAAGAATCTGTTCTAAGTTTTTTCTATCACGTCGAAATTTTGTTATTTAAATCTTTTCCATTTTGAATTTTAAAAACCAAGGCGATGAAATCGTCGTCGAAACAACAAAATTTTAACGTCACATATTCTTACAAATACCAAATAAAATTAAAAATTCATCGTTAAATGTTGATGTCAACAAAGGGAATACCAACTTAATTAAGTGGAACGTCGTCATATTGTCTGGACGACGCCAAATGGAATAGGGGTGATTCTCAGGAAATGCATCAATAAGAGTGAAAAACAACGGTTTAAGTCCTAAAAACTAGCTAAGTAGTAACGTTGTTTACCTCAAACTACAAAATTGTTAACATTAACGATTTATTAGAATTCACAAAATATAAAAAAGTCAATGACCTTAATGTCACTACTGATTTTTTTATATATTTTTTTGGCCAAATTTCCATTTTTTCAAAATTTTATTTTTTACGTTAATTATTCATTTGGCGATTTTTTATATTTTTTTATATTTTTTATATTTTATTTTATATTATATTTTTTTTATACTAAAGTGTACCTATAAATGTTTAAAGAAATCATAAACTATAACAAGATTTATTCCTCATAAGTTTCAATATTAAACCAAAGCACGTTTTTATTTTATGTTATTTCTATAAATTACACATTTTTTTTAAATAATTTCCAAAAATAAATATTTCTCATTTCTATTAGTGGCAACGCTTTTTTTGCTGTTTGCATAAAAACATACTTCAATCATTCCGGCAAACTTCAAACATTTTTGAATTGGAATTACCTTGTATTATTATATCATGGGTAAAATTGTGTACTATTACTACTTTCTCAGTATTTTCTCTTGGAAATGAGACACTTTTTCGGAAATAATTCTTGCAAAAAAAAAACCGACTACAAAACAGATTGAAGGGCACCAATTCTAAACTAAAAATCTAAGCAGTAATCTGTAAGAATTCGATTTAAACCAAATAAAAGATGCGAAAAAATTAGAGAGAAAATAGTAGACTATGTGAATGTCAAGACTCTCCCTATTACTGTTCAAAAGTGAATCTATTTTCACCAGCATTCGTCTTTTATGGAGACACCATTCAAGCCTCTGTCTATAACGGTTTCAAAGATAGAGTCACATAGATCAAACAACATCACCTATTGGGACACCCTTTAATTTACAATTTTAAATTAAAGACCTCTTTTTATAGAGGACGTAGCCACAAAGATTCTTTGTAAATTTCAACTATCTGTCTTTAACGGTTCAAAAGTTTACATGAACTACATGAACTATTGGGTCACCCTTTACATTGTAATTACAAATATTTATACTTGTTATTATACCAGAGAAAGTAGTGGACTTTCTGCCTAATTTTCAAGTGTTTGTGTTTAACGGTTCAAAAAATAGATCAAACTACATAATTTATGGGAACACCCTTTAATTTCCAAATTCAAATTGTATAGTGGACTTTGCAATACAGGTTCCTTGTAAATTTCTGCTGTCTGTCTATAACAATTCAAAAGTTTGGCCACATACATAGAATTACATTAACTATTGGGACACCCTTTTATTTCTAAATTCAAATTTTATACTTTTTCTTATAGCGGACTTAGAAATACAGGTTCTTTGTAAATTCCAGCGGTCTGTGTACAACTGTTCAAAAGTATGGCCTTATACATCAAATTAAATGAACTATTGGCGCACCCTTTAATTTAAAATTTTGAATATTTGTACATTTTATTATAACTTTCATAGTAATCGACATTCTGTTAAATTTTCAAGGTTTTGTCTATAATAGTTCAAAAGATAGGCCCATATAGGTCAAATTAGGTCTCCTATGGGGATACCCTTTAAATTTTAAATTTATTTTTTCAATAATGTCTGCTGTTGGGAGCTATAGCAATACACAATTTTTCAAAATTTTAATTTTGTGGGGACACCCTTTAATTTTTAATATAATATACTGTTGTTAAAACGGGACCAAACTGAAAGCATAACCTTTCAAATAAAGAAAAAAAAAATTAAATCGGTTCAGAAATGGCTGAGTTCAGTGGTTACATACATAAAGAAAAGTAACATTCAGACGAATTGATAACCCCCTTCTTTTTTGAAGTTGGTTAAAAAGTATCCTATATTTGAACCAAGGTACTAAGGTAACTCATCACAAAATTTTATTAAAATCCATCTGATGTTAACACAGACAGACGGTCAGACAAAAATTCTAAAAATTAATTATTTGTATTCCATTTCGATTACTAACTACACCAGCGACAAAATTTTCCAAAAATATTTATGTACAGAAATTGTCCTGTCACAGTTTTATTACGCAGTGGCATAAAAATAATGAAGTAAAAATACCTGTAACTGATACTATTTTTCTGTTAATCTGTTTTTGAAGTTTGCCGAACATCTCTAAGATGTTGATATATATATATATCTGTATGTATATATGGGGTGCCCCTGCAGGATAGTTTGTAGTGTGATAGTCCATCAGCTAGGGGTTCTGGGTTCGATACCCACCAAAGCCTCTGGGTGTTTTGCTACAACGTTCTTCGTTGCTATGTTAAGCAAATTAAGTTGGAAAATAATTTTTAATTACAGCATTTAGTAAATAAATAAAATATATTCGATTGTAAATACATTCTTAATGGATCTATTAGCAGCGTGCTTCATGACGGTACTTTAAGTGACCCCTTACAATCCATGTGGCCTTAAAGCATAGGTGTACACTGTTGCCACTGCTATTTAATGTACATCTTGATGGCATGAATCCGGCTGAATCGGACCAAGGACATGTTGACTTAGGCTAGAAGCTCAATAAAACCCCAGACGAATTAGCATATGCTGATGATATAGTGTAACTCAGAAACCGACAAAGTGGCATGCAGAAAAAATTTCCCTAATTGCAGATAGAGCAATGAAAATATTAATAATACGCTAGCAATAACACTAACACTAGCGCTAAAAATAACGATAACAATAATACTCCTGTCACTTTATATAACTCAAAGCTAAAAAGTGTACAGTGGTTCGATTGCCTAGGTAAAAAATAGACGTTGCGAACAGTATTCGCAATGTACGTGTTGCGTATTGCAACTTTAAACCAAGGAAAATTCATTGTATTTCAAAATCAGAATTTTTAATAGCTGCCGAAAATCAGTGCTGCTGTAAGGATACGAAACATGGATGACTAGTCACTGCAAAGATAATAAGTAGCTTTCAAACATTTATAAATTGATGGTGCTATTGCTTAGGAAGTTAGCACCATAGATTACACATAGATAGTCAACTGAATATATATTTATACTAGCTATCCCTGGTGCGCTTCGCTACACCCATCCACAAAAAAAAACAATAAACACTTGGAAGAAAAGTATGACAAAATTTTAACGCGAAATCGCACGCTATTCTCTAAGACAAAAATGTTCCCATCCAACCTGTTTTTTGCTAGACTATACGTATTAATACGATAACAATTTTTACTTTTAATGGGATGTGCCACTCCCAGTATTCTTATCCAGTCTGTATTTTGCTAGACTATTCACATTAGTATGAGGGTTACTTGTGCAAAGTTGCAAGACTATAACTAATGTAGTTCTCTAGGTAAGCGATAATAATTTTTCACTTTGTATAGGAGATACCACGCCATCTAATCAGTCCGTGTTTCTCTACACAATGTATCTTAATATGGGACTTACTGATGCAAAATTCCAAGGCGCTACCTATTGCTTCTCTAGTTACAGGATAATAATTTTTTACTTTTTACGGGGGGTTCCACGCTCACTGTCCGACTTCAGCCTATGTTTTTCTAGAGTATCCGCATGGGTATGGGGTTTACTTGTACCCACTTTGAAGAACATACCTATTATAGTTCTCCATATACACAATAATAATTTTTCACTTTGTATGGGAGGTACCACACCCACTGTCCCAATTCATTCTGTATTTTGGCAGACTATGCGCCTTAGCACAAGGGCTACTCTTGCAAAGGCGCTAACTATTGCAGTTCTTCAGGAACATGGTAATATTTTTTTACTTTGTATGGTCGGTACCACGCCAACTATTCCGGCTATAACTCATGAACCAATACACATACAGAGACCGTTTGTACATAAAAACCTTGGTATTGACGTCACCTTTCATATAAACTTTGCAGAAACAAAATCGGTTCACGCATTCCAACGAACATCAATTTCTAACACAATGCAACTTTTTTTTATATATATAGATTATATATTTATGTGCGAGAAACGTTAGATTAAATACAAATTTTTAATATTTATTATTTTGTGTTGGAAATTTTCATCCCCTAAAGACAAAAAAAATAAAAATACAATACTGTGAAGAAATAAATTTTACTTAACAAAATTCAACAAAATAAAATTAATTTTAGTGTGAAAAAATTTAAAACACATTAAATTGAGAATTAATTGTTAGTGCAAAAATTTAAAATTAATTACATCCTCGGAATGTGAAACCATATATCGCGTAATAGTGTCTTAATGTAAGTAAAAATTTTACTCCCCTATGTGTGTTAAATTCACATCGTACCCGTATGTGTTAACACATGTATAGCCACGTTTTTGACATTTGGAGCAGTAGATGTACTAAGGCGAAAGTACGCTTGGATTGCCTGCTCAGTGGGTTAATTAAACTATGATCCTATACATTTTTTATATTTTCTAACTGATCTTGACATTGACAGATATTTTAAAAATGTAGAAAGGAAGCTGAGCAAAAATAATACTAAAATCTTAAATGTTTCTAAATTTTGTAATTGTATTTTGTTTTTTTTTTTAGTATCAATATCTTTACTACGCTTCTACTGCTAATTAACAAATAAACTTTGTTGACATTGCCTTAAATAAAGCCAAAAAAAAAGAATAATAAAATTTTTATTTGTGTCTCATATTCCATACAAATAAAAAAAGGGTCATATCACAAAACAAATTGTACCATTAAAAAAAGTGTTAAAACTCATTAAACAATTTTTCCACTCAAGATTAATTGTTTTAAAAACCCCAGTCACGTAAATGAACTAAATTAACAAAATTAACATTAAGCCATTAAAATACTTTTCACCACCCCTCACTTTTTCTTTATTTTTATAACTTCCCCTTTTACCAACTTAACGCTAGACAAGCGAAATTTAATACCTCAACAATAAAACAACGACCAATAATGAAACACCCAAATATGGCCAACATTTACAAAACATAAGGAATTTTAAATAAACCAACAAAATTTTTATGAAAACAAAGCATTTTAGACTAATTAGCGAAAATATCCATTAAAATGAAACCAAAACCATCAAACATTAACAGCACAATCGTCATTTTTATCCTCAGCAATGTCGTGGACAGTATTCTAACAAATGTTCAGGAAATTATTGTGGGTTAAAAAAAAAAACATCACTCTTTCAACACACCAAACCACAAACATGAATACTAAATTTATGTATGTGGGAGTATTTACGAGTATTTCCTTAGTGAAGGAATATCAAAAACACCTATAGAACCACTGTTAAATATTTTAGCCTTAGGATAAATTTTAACTTTTGAATCCACCTGGCTTACAATTAAGAGCCAATAAAATATGTTTTTCATGTTTTGTAAGGAGAGAAAACAGTGTTGAGGTGAACAAATAAATATAAACTTTAAACTGTTGAAACATTTTTACCTTTAATGTGAAAAATATATTAATGTCACTTACGGGTTGGTTTTGTAGGAATGATGACTATTGAAAATCATAAAGAAAATTTAATTATAATTAAATTAAAATCATATTTTATTTGACATTTGTACACATTAAGGGTGGTAAGACTTATGGACTTATATAAGTAATCATCGTTTTTCAATTGAAAGCGGAAACAAGAACCCAGAAAAAATTATTTAGCAATGAAGCATCCGTTCACCTCAACGGATTTTTGAAGAGTCAAAATTGCCACATTTGTGGACAGATTTGTCAAAAGCAAAGGCACCTTCAAATTGTAATTGTGAAGTTCTTTTTTATGATCTGAAGGCGTAATTAAGCAATATATATTTTAAAGATAATGCGGAAAGGCTGTTACAGGCAATTCCGCTCTAGCTGAACTTAGGATCGAACTTTTTGTAGGACCATTTGCAAGATGAGTACAATGAGGCAACTCCGGTGTCTATAACTATGGCTGTAACAAACCAGTAGAAAATGTAGGTGCATGAAGTTGACAGGTTGCATTCCGGCACGACACGTTGGTATAAATTAACCTCCAAGAACATATGAATGACACTCCTTTGTGGCTAGTTAGTAAGAGTTTTTATTGTTTTGTTTGAGCTTTGTTACTTTTTGTCAAATTGCTTTGATTTAATTCTTATTTAGTCATCTAACTCGTAATACCGGGGTTTTCAAACCCTAGCGACAGGGACAGCAGACGACATCATATTTCTTGCCGCTCTTTTGACATTTCTCTTCAGTAAGGTTTGCCATTTCATGATGGAAAGTTATAAGAGCCAACAACGAGTCGAAATTATTAAGATGTACTACCGAAATTCGGTCTCAACGTTAAGAGCGCTACGTCCAATTTATGGTCGTCATAATCGTTCTAGCAGAACAACAATTGAGCGTCTAGTGGAAAAATTTTAATCCACAAGCACAGTACAAAATTTTCCTGTGCCAGTGAGACAAAGAAGTGCCCATAGTGTTAAGAATATTGCTGCCGCTGCGGCTTCAGTTGAAGAAAGCCCAAATGTGTCTCTCAAACGTCGTTCTCAAGTGTTGGGCATCTCTGTGATTTCGTTGTGGCGAATTTTGCGAAAAGATCTTGGCCTACATCCTTACAATATCAAATTGACGCAAGAACTGAAGCCGCTTGACCACCAGAAGCGTCGTATGTTCGCGAATTGGAATGAGCAACAACTTGAACATGATTCGGATTTTCATCGAAAAATCATCTTCAGCGATGAGGCTCATTTCTGGCTGAATGGCTTAGTCAATAAACAAAATATGCGTTATTGGTCAGGCAGCAATCCACACATACTCCATGAGTCATCATTGCATCCCGAAAAATTTTTGGTTTGGTGCGGTTTATGGGCCGGCGGCGTCATTGGGCCGTACTTATTCCGTGATGATCATGATCGACACGTTACTGTGAATGGGAATCGCTACCCTTCAATAATAACCGAATATTTTTGGCTCCAATTGGATGATATGGACTTGGAGAACATGTGGTTAAAACAGGACGGCGCACAGTGGCTGAAAATCGTTTTTCGTTGGCCAAAATTCTGTAACTTTTGAACCGATCAAAATATTGAAATAATTTTTTTTTAATGGATAGATATTTAGCTCAGCTTGATTCAGTTTTAATTACATTAAAATTGATTGAGGACTTTTTAAGAAATTCGAGGTCAAAGTTGAACATTTTAATTTTTTTAACTTTCAGAGTGAAATATGGGTTTATTCTGTGTGTAACATAGTAAAATATCCCTCTAAGATCCAAAAAAGTATATATATTCTTGATCAGTGATGAAATCTAAGACGATATAGCTATGTCCGTCTGTCCATACGTCCGTCTGTCCATCCGGCCGTCCGTCCATTCGCCTGTCTGTATGAACACGATTCAGTCTAAACGAAAAGAGCTAGACCCTTGAAATTTGGTACATATATATCCTGAAGGATAGGGCAGGCTAAGTTCGTAAATGGGCCAAATCGGACCAGGGGGAAAAAATTCCCCTAAGAAGAACTAAACCAACCCCTAAAAAACTACACATTTTTACAAGTTATTTTGTAAATTTGTTAAGCAAATGAAACATTTTTATGTCAAAGAAGGTTCAAGGTCTTTACTCTGGAGCCAGAAAATCATAAAAATTTATTTTTGGACCCCGCCCCCTTTTTGTGGGCGTTTATATAGCATATTATATGAAAAATATTGTCAATAATTAACAAATTGTATTACCTAAGCCTAGATTGCATAAAAAATTAATTTTTAAGCTTTCATGACGAATGGAAAATGTACTCGGATCTTCTGCGCTACCTTCACCAGTTTCCTTAGCATAATCTCCAAATTTTCTACAGTCAATTTCTTAATTGCACGCAAGTACTTCTAGTATTATTTTAAATCTGAAAATAAGATTGAAATCCACTCCTGTTATTTCAGATGCTGTTTCTGGATCTGAAAAGAATCTTCTTGCGGTATTGCCATCATTTGTATTGCCTGACCCTTGTTTTGGCGAATCTATAATCAGTCCACGTTTGCGATATTCATCTTGAACATGTTTGGTCACGTTGTTTCTTATTGATCCTAAAGACCCGAAATCCAAATCATAACTGATTTTTAGTATGTGTTCCATAAGTCGTATTCTTGCGTGTAGTGGTGATAATCCAAATTCATATGCATCGGTATTATCTAATGATTTTGCTGGGACTTGGTTTAATTGGGTTGATGTTGCTTGGCATATAATGCAGCTGGATGCAGCCTTCGTGTTAGTCAAAGCCTGACCCACTTTTCCATCTATCATTGTCAGGACTAACTGGTAGCTTACTTCAATTTGCTGCCCATCTAACTGTAATTGTAATGGCTGAAGTGCTGTAATTTGGGCCTTGATATCACTAATTTCTTTATTAATAACATCATTTGTTTCTTTTTTGAATTGAAATTTGATTGGCCTGCAGTATTTCGTAGAAGATGGTGTCTCATTTTTCAAATATCCATTGTTTGCGTTGTACTAGTCGAAGGCTCTGAATCTTCCAAAATCTTTTTCAATCGCAATGGTACAAATGATACCATGAACATATCTGAGTCAGAAATATTTTCACATACAGCTTGTTTATATTGTTTTTGTCCCGAAGAACCATCACATCCCCATTTACAAAAAAAAATTAACTTTGTGTTTCCGTATTTCTTCAACTCATTTCCTGTTATTGATTGCAGCAAGCGTGCGGTGTGATCAAGTAGAGATTGTAGTTGTACCTCTGCCGAAATTGGTGTGATTGTAATAGTGTCCTTTGATGGCAAACAGTCCATTTTAGCAGCGGTTATGTGATGATATGCTGGATATATATTTGAGCCTTTTTCAATCGCACGCTGTCTGAGTTTAATATATTGCTGTTTTGTTAATTTCAAATCCAGAAATAATGCTAATGCCTCCTCATTTGTGTACTGTATTGCATCATTCGGAGTTGGTATACTTTTAAGAATCCGTTTTGTTCTCGGTGGACTAGCTTTAACAACTTTTTCAATGATATCCACTTTTGTAAATTGGTTCTGTGATCGTAATTGATGTAGGAAAGATTCTTTTATATTTGTAGAACCAAAGGCATCGTTAATATCTTCAAGCTTCCGCCTCTTAGATCTATCGCTGCAATTGTCCACTAATGATTTGCGTGGTCTTCCAGCCTTATCTTGCTTTGCTGTTTCTGCAGCGACAGTAAGTTGACCTTCTAACCACTTTGCACTTTTTATACAAAATTTTTGTTTACTGTACATAACTTCTTTGTAGCGTTTTTTTAGTGCTTTGACGAAATTATATAATTGCTCTTGCATTTCGGTGCTACACGAATTTAAGTTTAATTTTATTTTAACGTAACTAAGAACAATTTCCTGATTTTTGTTTCTAAAATACACTTCGGCCAGTTCTTTATAACTGAAGCTCTCCATTTTCTTTTGAATATTTTTATTTGCGTTTTTTATGTTTTATCCGTACACTTAAAGGATTAAGTTATTACTGAGTAATCCCTTAACGAATCCGTACTTTTATAAATTTTTAGATACATGTTCTTCACACACTGATCTTTAATTTCATAGCAGGTAGCGCTTAAATTGAACAAAACTGCACTCATGCGTCAATATGGGGTTGTTTTTTAACTTTAGTGGTTTAATGTCGCAATTATTGTTATAAAATTGTTTATGACTTTGGTTGACCCTAACATTTGATAACAGGTAAATTTAGAAAGAGATCATATGCTTCCTGTAGAGCCCATTGTGATAATTTTATTACTTATTTTCAAAACAAAGCCATTAAACCCTTTCGAAGGTATTATATTTATTTTTTTAGTTATACGTAGCCTAAACTAAAAAAATAAACTTTTAGGCAAAAAAGGGAAAATTTAATACACCATTGTATATGAATTTTTTTTGAGTAATTTCATTAAAATGAAAAAAGTGTTCTACAGGCGGCTCGTGGCGGGTGCAAAAGTATATATAGCCTTAAAGAGGACACTTTCACCTTTCTCATGGTTGTATACGTTTCTTGTTCCCTTTTGTTCCCTAGAAGTTCTATTCCACTAAAGTTTAAATTTGAGGAAAATATAGCAGTTTCATAAATATTTCATAACGCCCCTAATATTAAACGCTAGAGCTGTGTCTACTTACAACAACTAAAGACAATAATCCTACCAACATTATAAAAAAAACCGCAGACCATTATCGATGATAGCTTGCGAGTAGTAACCATTTAATTTTGATAAAAAACCAAAGAAAAACACCTTTTTCTGAAATTAAGAAAAAAAAGTTGAGTTTGACAGCATGCCACGCCCACAATTATCAATATTTTAACATAATTTTTTGGCTACCTTAATTTGGATATATTAACTACAAAATGACGTAAAAATTTTAAAACTCGGTGACAAAAAAAAAATTTACTTTTGGCCAACGAAAAATGATTTTCAGCCACTGTGCGGCGCCACAAGCCACACAGTGAATGTCACAATCAATTTATTGAAAACCAAGTTTGGAGAACGTGTTGTCTCACGAAATGGTCCAGTCGGTTGGCCGCCTCGGTCGAGCGATTTGACGTCGTTAGACTATTTTCTGTGGGGCTACGTCAAGTCTATGGTCTATGCCTAGAAGCCAGCGACGATTGATGAACTTCGTACGAATATCAAACGTGAAATTGCAGCAGTATCGGCCGATTTATGCTTGAAAACCGTCGAAAATTGGATTCAGCGTCTGGACTTCTGCAAGCGTTCCCGTGGTGGTCATGCAAAAGAAATTGAGTTCCATACATAATGGCATGCAACGTGCTTTTACAGGAATAAAGAATTTCAGTGATATCCAAAACCGTTTTTGTTTTATTTAAACAATACTTTTGTAGCGCTCTTAGAGAGCTTCACGTATACGTATTTTCTTCATATAAAGGTAGCAATCCCTGGATAAAATTCTAAACTTTATATAATATTCTAAAATTTATTGTAAGCTCTGTAAAAGGTGTTTAAAATATCCCGCCTTAAATCGGTAAAATTGCATACTTTCTCTACTTTTGCTCAACATTCTCTTGGAAATAAGCTATTTTTCGAAAAATATTCTTTCTACTTATAGAGAATAAAATGATCTTATTAAGCCTGACTTTAAAATTCATTTGAAAAAAATAATAATTTTAATACTTAACTTAAGCTTAATAGTCAAATAGAAGGCATATAAATCAATGACAATTTTTTAAACTCATTTTCCATAGAGAACTCAGTTGATAGTTAGTATACATATTTAACAAAATACTATTCTAAAATAAACTTAAATGTGTAAATTGTTGCAAATGCACATATACACACATACCTTACGACCTCAACTGGCAATTTAATATTAAAAAAATATTTATTACAAATAGTTTTCAACATATTTATCAAATGCAGATGCACGCACAAGTATTCATTTAACACTTGCATATTCTAGAAATAAATTAAACTAAAACGAATGATAATTTTTATAGCAGACCATATTTACACAAAATAATAATTTATACACATTCATATGTGTTCAACTGTGTATGTTGAAAGCAAAATAGTGAGAGAATAAAAAAACATGCCAAAAATTGACCTGTGACATCCCAAAGCAATAATATTGAAATTCCATGCAATTAACATTTTTTTGGTGACAAACAAAAACACTATTTATCATAAAGTAATCAAGTAACTACAACAGTAGTGCTCAAAATAAGGGCATATAATTCAGTAGAATTTTTAAGGATTGGTTATTTCAATTGACTGGAAATTTTGTAAATAATAAAACATTCGAGTGCTTTTGAAACAGCGCTCAAAAGGCTGGCGTAATTTTTATATAAATTATTTTATAGAATAAAATAATTTTTATTTTTAGACCAGGCAGTGTTACCATATTTTTTTTCTCCAAAAAACTTCAAGTCGATTAAAAAAAAACTTTTTTATTGATTTAGTGATATTAAATTCAGCTAAGTAAGCTAAGTATTAGACTAAAAGTACTAAATATTACATTTTTATTAATCTTTCTTTAGCGAAAAATTCCATTTTTTATATTTTTATCATCGCAAAATAACTTAAAAACTAAGATAAATCTTCACAAGTGGTAACACTGCAGTCAGGTGACATGGAGAAAATACATATTTTTGTTTAAAGAAAATTTTAAAATTAACTGTTTCTCTTTTAAAATAATGAACAATTTCTTATTTACAAGGGCGATATGACAATTTCGTGATTTTTTGAATAGATTCTATTAAGCTTCTACATTTGGACCACGGACCATCTATTTTTTCTTTTTGCCCTAGTAATAAGATTCCTCAAAGTTCTTTTTAATATTTTTTTTTGTTTATCCTTAAATTCTGTGTCAGTGCGTTAATTTGAACGCATACTACTGTTTACTACACATATGTTCACCACACGTGATCTTAAATGCGGCATCCATCACGCTAATAGCTTTTTTCGGATTTAATCGAATTTTTCTGTTGTGACGACCAGTTGGGTTATCAGATCGTTTGGCATCATTTGTGCTGATACGAGAACAATATAACTTAGTAAGACTCATTTAATCAAGCCTTTCCTTGTTGTAACCTTGTTGCTGATACCTTCAATATTTTTTTTTTTTCGGAAAGTCCACATTCCTGCGATTACCGTCGATTACGAGCAATCATGACTACTATTGTGTGGCTATTTTTTTCTACAGATTATCTAGTAAAATATTTCACAGAAAAAAAAAAATATTTTCATCAATTAAAGGTTTTAATTGGTTTCAGATTAATATTTAAATAAAAATAATTACTTGATCAAAATAACTGTTTAAGTAGGATTTTTTGATTTATTATAAACAAATATATATATTTGAATCAATTAAAAAAATTAATTGAACTTTAATTTAAAACTGATTAAAACCTTTAATTAGTGAAAAATTTTTTTTCTGTGTAAGTAGTAGACGTCGCCGATTTTATATTCAAAAACCGACTCATTTATAAGAACATGCCTTACCTTAAATAATTCAAAATCATTCTATTGTTCAATAAATTTTGCCGCCGCCATCTGGTGAATGTACGACCTCAACGAAATTAGATTTACCATGTTTACCCACTGAAATTTGCAGGAGAAGAGGCATCATAGTATTTGTTAGCTCCTCCATTGGATAAAAATATTATACATTTTTAGCATTGTCTTGAAAGTCTTCTATGTTTTCTGCTTGAAATGACTATCAAATACAAACTAAATGACTGGGGTTATGGTATCTAAAGTTGCCACAGAGTCTTAACACCCTGTCGGGCTTAATTGTCTATCCAATATACATACATAAAGAATATGTGAAGTGTATAAATTAAATCTAGAAGTCGACCTCTTGGTCACGCTTCTTTTGGCGTAAGCTGGATTGTTGTAGCTTAAGAATTTTTTCCCATTCGCTCCACTTATTTACCAAACCTGCGTTTTCTTCAGTTTACTGACGCTACTTACCGCTACTTACCGCTACTTTGTACGTGTCAGCTGACAACCTATAGCCGATATTAAAGTGCTTAAGAGTAGCATTGTTTTTTACGATAATTAATCGATTAGTTGTATAAAAACCTGTATCTATACATAACAGTTTGTTTAATAAAAGCTTTGGCTTAAATCGACTTCACAGCTACATCACAAAAAAATTGAAAAAAGTAGCCTATTGTGTGTAAAATAAAATTCTAATCAAAAATTCTTAAGTGAAAAAATTTTCGGCGACCCTTTAGTTTTGGAGTTACGGACGTCCAAAGTTTCTATGTAAGGTATGGTATATTTCGACTATTTTATAGCCAACCAAGTTGAAAATAGAAGAAAAAAATAAAAATTAAAAAATTTTTTTTTTGTGCCATTTGAGGTTTTTTAAATTTTTTGCATTAATTTCCATGAATTTAGACAGTATTTTTAATTACCATTGATATGATACCCTTATTACCTCATTCCGTCATAAAATAGTCTACATATGCCACACTACATATAGAAACTTAGGGCGTCCGTAACTCCGAAACTAAGGGTCACCTCGAATTTTTTCACTTTACATTATTTTAATTTTATGATACATTTAATGATGTGGCCATAAACTAGATTTTTTTCAAAGCTTCATATCATTCGAGCGCATACCGTAATTAAAAATTGATTGAAAATTATCAAACAACAAAAGCAACAATTATTATTCATACAGTTGGTGAGTGTTAGCTACGTTGCTAGTGTAAAAAAAAGTATTTAAAATACATTGTAGATTTAACACAATAAAAGGCAGGGAGAGATATGTAGAGTAAGCCAAAAAAAATTTTGTTATAAACGGGTACTGTGCTTCTACAAACTGCCTATAGGCAGTTTTATACGATTTATCATTTAAAACTCACATTGTGTACATTTACACACTCAGAGATACACTTTTATATACAGCTAAGCAGTGAAATGGATACGCACAAATATTTTAGCATTGGGAAAAACAATGTTAGACCGACCAATCAATGTACACCGGAAAATTTGCAGAAACGGAAAATTGACTATTTAAAAATAGAACTTTTAATATTTTACAAAAATTAATTTTTTTTATACTACAAACATTTTTTATCTATACATATAGTAACTCATATCCGTCTGTCTGTCTGTCTGTCTGTCTGTGTGCTTTTCTTTACGTTCGCATCACGTAAAAACTACTATATGGATTTTGTGAGGAGATACCTAAGTAAAAATATCTTAGAAAGTGGAGGAAATGCAGTGAAAGTATGCAGTTGAACTAACCGGATATGAATGCTTTACTTTTTATAAAGTAAAAAAATACATAAACTGATATGTAGCATATCTTAAGGCGGAACTAAAAACGCCGGTATTACCACATAGCACTAAATCGCCGGGGAAGTAAAATAATTACAAAAAACTAATTCGCCTAAAGAGCACCAGAAGCGCTTGCGAAGCTTTACTATCACACTAACCATCCCCCCGGGGGTTCCAATTGTCACTGCAGGAATGGCAAATGCTTTGACGCGGTTCACTCGGAAAATAGGGGCACCAGACGCTAGGGTTCCTAGAGCCTAAATCTGGAAGTAAAGGTCTGTGATAAAAATCGGGGTGCTTTTCGAGGCCCGACCAGTGCACAAAGGACTGGTACCACGGGAATCGGTGGCCCCACAGAGAGCCTATCCCCTCTGTGACCAGTTATTGGTGAGGTCCCCTTCGGGGGTACACGTGGTGGTTGTGGTTTAAGATCGATTTATGTAGGTAAGGTGCAAGGTCGATCAAGTGTGCTGTTGCACTCTCAACAGACGGAGTTTGGATAGTCTCCAAACCCCTAAGCAAGAGGTTATAATGTGGATCTAGGCTTGCCTTGGAAAGGCTTGCCATATTATATAAATTGCTACTCATTGTGACTGTATCACACACAAAAAGCGATTGGTGGCAATCGTAAAGTGTTGTTATACTACACAATGGAGGCGCTAGTCTACGCCTAAGTTTCACTCGGTGGTAAGACCACCGTGAGGTTAGGCCGAGTAGGCAGGTTCTCACGTTAATCTTGTTCCACACATTAACCATCTGTCTTAACTATTACTATCCCTTTCTAAAGGAAATAACACAGTTAATATAGGCATTAATTGCCTGAGTGTTACTTCTCTTAAAAGAAAACTAAAAAACTAAAAACGTAAGGTGGTGTGGATTGCTTTCAAAGCAAAATCGAACAAAATTTTGAATGACGCTGACGTAATGGCGGGCACAGCTAGTTCTAAATAAAACTAAACAAAAAAACTCGAAAGTTAAAGACATGAACCGCTTGAAAATTATAATATTTCCCTTCCAATTAAAATTGCGGTTTTAGATTACAGATTTAGGGTGGACCAAGAACGTTAAAATATTCTAATTACAAACGGGATATTCAGCTGATAAAAAATAATTACGCTACTGGTTTGTGAGTAATAAGAAACGTTTTTATTTCTCAAATTTTATATATATGGTTCAATGTTTGGTGGCTTTCAGTGAACCGGACTGTGTTGTAATACCATAAATGTTGCTCACAGAATCAAATCAAATAGACTATATATTTGAGGGGCATGTTGAGCCTATATAAATTCAATGCAAATCCAATTCGATCGTTATTGTAAATCGATCTAGGTCACAAATCTTACCATAAAAATTTAACTGAAGCACTGTACATCTTCAAGCAAGCATCGGTATTATCCGATCTTCTAGTATCTACGTTGAAAGTAGTAGATAAAATGCTAATTAAGTCCGGCTTAAGTTCGGTTTATTCTCTCTTAGTTGAAAGAATATTTTTTAAAAAAATATTTTTATTTTTATTTTAGATACGAGCAGAATGAATTTTATTTCCTGAATCGCTACCTCCGTCTTCAGCATTCTTCTCATCTATCAACCTTGGGTTTACAGATATAGGAATAAGAGAAAAATTGTATTCAATTCGATCTACTTTTCTCTTGTAATCACTTCTTCTACTGTACAAGTCGGTCCTCAAACCAATTTGGTGTTATGGGATTCAGTTATGGGGCACTGCCTCAGCTAGCAATGTAGAAAAAATTCAAAGGCGCCAAAATAAGATTTTACGTATTATTACATCTGCTCCCTGGTATATAAAAAATTCGAACATCCACAAAGACCTAAACATGCCATCAGTTAAAGCAGAAATAGCGAAACATGCAGTCACATATCTAAAGAGGCTTGAATTTCATTCAAACCCTTTGGCGCGTAACATGCTGAATGAACCTGGTTACATTCGACTAAAAAGAAGAGATACTGCTTTTCTTGGCCGTACATTAGATGGATGACCCGCAAATGATTTCGAAATCCGTGAAACAAACATTATTTTTGTCTAGCACTGGCTGGACTTAAAAAGAATATTTTATTTTAGACTTAAGATACGAGTAATTATTGTTAGTTCAAAAATTATTGAAGATACAATAAATAAATTATGAAAAAAAAAAAAAACTTTGCTATGAGAACCTACTAGTAGAGGTCCGCGCAACTCTAGAGTTTGCTAAATTGATCAATACCCTAATGAGAGTTTGATGTAAAAACCCTTACAAGAAGTAAACTAAGAAAGCGCAAATCTTTTCTAGGCTACGAAGGGTAAACTGCAAAATTGGGCAACCCTAACCTAAAGAAAACAGTGGCCTATATCAGCTTAAGTTTCCCCTTGCCAGGGGTGGCGCTGAAATATGCAATAGAATTTTTTTAAGCTAAAGGAAATCACACAATTTCCGAACTAAATGCCAAAAATCCCAAAATTGGAATTTTTTAGTCTTTTGACCATAAAGTTCACATATTGACTGGGGGGTCATGAAATACTTTCAGCAATAGTTGGGAGTATATATAGCTTTATAACGGCAGTATTCTTTTTCCGATGCCAGCTTTTGGATTTATTGGCTAAAGTCAAAGTATTGATGTAAAACAAGTCAACTTGAAGGACCTCCATCGTCTACAAGGTTGATCAATTGTACACGAAATTTTGTTCAAAGGTATTTTCTGCCCCATTGTGCAATGAATCATGGCCCTGTTGCAATCGCCGTTGACTAAAATAAAGTTTGCAGCTGAATAAAATTAGGCCCACTATGGCAAAATCCAAAACAAATTCACTGACGTTCTTGTTTTCCGTTCCCCAGAGAGCAATTTTGATCGATGAGATATCTGCTGAGATAAAAATGACCTTGTCAGAAAATATGATTGTTTTCTTTTTCGTGAAGTCACACAATGCTTTTTCAAACCTATAAATAGACTAATTTCATTCTTTTCTATTAACTTAAATTAATTTTATATTGCCAACATATCCCACATAGCATAAATAGCACTGCTAAATCAACACCCCACCTCTGTTATATGTAGTTTACATAGTGTGTTATAGTGTGTAAAGGTCATTAAATATTCATAACTTTAGTGTCTGGAGGGAAATTATTAAAAGGCTCTTGACTTGCAAATTGTTAGTTTAAGTTATTTTTTCTTGTCTATTTTATGATATTTTACTAGCCCAACTACAGGCACATAACTAATACAAGTGTATGCCTAAGACATATAAAAACACTTGATTATCTTGTATAAGTTGTACTTGTACTTTTTCATACGAGTGGAATCTTGTAGTGTATCGTAGACTGCTAACTAGACATAATTTTCTTTAAGTCAAGTTAAATGACCTAAGGTAACATATTACTATGAATTGCTGGTAAAAGAGACAAACTAAAATGTTTTAAATAATGATTTATGATGATGATAAATACCTTAATAACAATGAAAAACAAAAATAACCAGGTAAAGAACAAAAAGTATTTATTCACTGTTTGGCAGTTGGTTTAAAGTTGAAGAGAAAAAGGCAAGGGATTGCAAAAACTTCACTTTCAAAAAAGGTTGTTAATTAGAAATCTAGCATTTAATTGAATTTAAGAAGAAATGGAGGAAAGTTTGAATTTTTTTAAATAATATTTTTAATAAAATATCGCTATTTATTTATTTTTAACCGACTTCAAAAAAAGAAGGAGGTTATCAATTCGTCTGTGTGTTGCTTTTTTTTGTATGTTTAAACCTTCAGAACTCGGTCATTTCTGAACCGATTTAAAAAAATTTTGCACTATTATTATGGCTACAGATTGGTCCCATTTTAAAAGAAGTTAAAAATTTTAAAAATTAAAGGGTGTCCCCATACAACATACATGTTTTTACGTGTATTATGAACTTTATATGTCACCAATTTAAAATCAAAAAAAAGTGCATATCACTATAGCTCCTAATAACATAAATAATTAAAAAATAAAATTAAAAATTAAAGGGTGACCCCACAGATGACTTAATTTCCCTTTTATTCTCCTATCTACCGTTATAGACAAACACTTGAAAGTTTAACAGAATGTTCGTTACTATGTCTGTAATAATAAGTATTAATATTTAAAATTAGAAATTAAAGGGTGTCCCATTAGATGGTTTATTTTGATATATACATGGCCAAACTTTTGAACCGTTTTAGACAGACAGTTGAATTTTACAAAGAACTTGTATGGCTAAGTCCGCTAAAATAACAAGTAAAAAATATGAATTTGGAAATTAAAGGGTGTCCCAATAGTTGATGTAATTTGATGTATATGGACACAAAGTTAAAATTTAAAAAGAATCTGTATGACAAAGTCCTCTTTAAAAAGTATTTATATTAAAATTTTAATTTAAAGGGTGTCCCAATAGGTGACGTCATTTGATATATATGACCCTATCTTTTAAACAGTTATTGACAAACACTTAACAATTAGACAGAATGTCCATTACTATATCTGTTATAATAAGTATAAATATTTAGAATTATAAATTACAGGGTGTCGCAATAGTTTATGTAATTTCATGTATATGAACAAACTTTTAAACCGTTACAGACAGACGGTTGAAATTTACAATGAACCTGTATTGCCACGACCGCTATAACTAGTATAAAATTTAAATTCGGAAATTACAGGGTGTCGCAATAGTTACCGTCATGATTTTAAGTTTGTCTGTTTTGAAGTCGGTTTTTTTTTGCAAGAGTTATTTGTTACTTTAATGGCTTTATTGGTACAGTATTTACAAAATCGTGAGCGAATATATTTAGCTCTAAGGCTTAATAATAATAGCTGAAAGATCAAACAAAAGATCGTTAAAAATCCTTTTACAGTAGATTTCTTGATTTACAGTAACTGTATATTCAATAAAAACGAAACTGAGCATCCATGGCTCATATCATCCGGTTATATCAGATATATATTTATTCCTCTAACTCTCACTGGAGTAAAGGGGCCTAAAAAAGCGATTCGTTACCAAATTGTATGCCAGTGACATCCCTTTCTTAGATTGGACTACATGCCTGGGCGCCTTCTCACTCTAGCTAGCTTCTAGAGGAATCTGAAAAGCTATTGCCCAGGAAATCTTGGTCTAGGACCGGAAGTGAGCTGCTCAAATTATATCAGATGGTGTAGGCAATATACTATGCAGTTGTAGAGTAATATATTGGTCTGAATAGACCTTTCTAAGAGGTATTATACAAGACAGAAATATTGCGGAAATGAATTTTTTTTATTATAAGCTGGTAAATAATTTCATTGCATTTTTTTTTTAAATATTATTTGCGACATATGTCCGCCGCGGCTTCGAGTTACATGGTCCATTCGATCAGTCAAATTTTTGACTACTTTGTCTCATAAATCTGGCCGTATTGTGTCAATGGCGGCTTGAATATTCACTTCCAATGCTTAGGGAGTTGCTAGTTTTTCGGCATAAACCAATGATTTGACATAAAGAAATCAATGAACAGGACAACTTCTAGAAATAAAATTACTTCCAAATTGATTTTGCAAATCGATTGTTAAACGCTGTGTATGACAAGTTACGTCGTCTTGTTGGAACAAAATATCGTTATTAATGATTAACTTCTGAGAACAAAAATTCAGTCAGCATCGCTCGATAACGCACGTCATTCACCGTATAATGAGCAGTTCCTCCTGAGCTCGTTTCGACAGAAATAAAGACTGATAATAGCGCCAGCATGTAAACCGCACCAAACAGTTATTTTTAAGCGATATAATGGTGATTCGGTGATGGCTTGTTTGATTGTTTTCGCTCCAAGTACGGCAATTTTGCTTATAGACGGTTACCATTTAACCAAAAATGAGCTGCATCACAATTCTCTTATAAAAGGGCTCATCTACAGCCAGTTTTAAATAAGCTCAATCAACAAAAATTCGACGCAAAAAAAATTATGTGCTTTTCTTGGCCTGCTAAAAAATCATAAAATTGCAAATACTTCTAGTGCAAAGATGTGTATTAAATTTTTTCGAAATTTTAGGCTGACCATTCCATTTTAGGCTGTAGCATTCTTTTCCACTTCTAGGGAACAGAAACCCGAAATTCCTGTAGAGAGTAACATCCCCATTTCCTTGGAGGATTTGCCAATAATTCTAACGGTCCTGTTAGTTTTTAGTAAAAACATAATTCATAAAATTCTTACGAAAAATTTACAAAAATTCAGCTCGATCAATTTTGGCTACATCCTAGCAGAAACAAGTCCTTATTACGACTGGTACCACAAAGAGTTATAAGTCGAACTTTTGATAGAACACTCGGTCATGACCGAGACGGCCCTATTTTTTGGATGGTGCCAAATGTTGTCGAATTTTTAAATGTTTTCACGTGTAAGTTACTTAAGGACAGGTGTAGAATGCAAAGCGCTACTTGGTTTTCAAAAAGTGAAAATTACCCATTTTCTCTGTAAACCAACTGGAACAAATTTAAACTAAATACAATTAGAATTGTTAAATCAAATCCAAATACAATTACTAAAAAAATAATTTTTTCTTGTTTTCAATTCAAAGATTAAGTTTCATTTTTAGTAGAAATGAAAATATTTTTTCTCTTGTTCCAAAGATGAATTTAATGAACACGATTGAAATAGTGATTCAAAAAATCCATATTATTCAACAAATGTTTTAAAAGAAGAGCAACCATAAAAGGCATAGAAGAGTCTTAATATTAAGGGTGTTTCTTATGTGGAGTTGATATTAAACCCTGTAGACTCACTATGAGGGGCTGATTTATATCGGGTGCTAAATGTTGAATATGAACCACATTTCTCAATTTCAGAGAAACTCAATTTGAACCATGGAAAGATACACAATCGAGCAATGGTCATGGTATGGGCTGGTGGCATCATCATATGTACATATGTATGAATGTACATATGTATATGGAGTTTTAAAATCTTTTACAATCCGTTTATTCTATATCCTTATTTCATATAGGGTGATTTTTTTGAGGTTAGGATTTTCATGCATTAGTATTTGACAGATCACGTGAGATTTCAGACATGGTGCCAAAGAGAAAGATGCTCAGTATGCTTTGACATTTCATCATGAATAGACTTACTAACGAGCAACGCTTGCAAATCATTGAATTTTATTACCAAAATCAGTGTTCGGTTCGAAATGTTCAAATGTGACAAATTTTGTTCAGCGATGAGGCTCATTTCTGGTTGAATGGCTACGTAAATAAGCAAAATTGCCGCATTTGGAGTGAAGAGCAACCAGAAGCCGTTCAAGAACTGCCCATGCATCCCGAAAAATGCACTGTTTGGTGTGGTTTGTACGCTGGTGGAATCATTGGACCGTATTTTTTCAAAGATGCTGTTGGACGCAACGTTACGGTGAATGGCGATCGCTATCGTTCGATGCTAACAAACTTTTTGTTGCCAAAAATGGAACAACTGAACTTGGTTGACATGTGGTTTCAACAAGATGGCGCTACATGCCACACAGCTCGCGATTCTATGGCCATTTTGAGGGAAAACTTCGGAGAACAATTCATCTCAAGAAATGGACCGGTAAGTTGGCCACCAAGATCATGCGATTTGACGCCTTTAGACTATTTTTTGTGGGGCTACGTCAAGTCTAAAGTCTACAGAAATAAGCCAGCAACTATTCCAGCTTTGGAAGACAACATTTCCGAAGAAATTCGGGCTATTCCGGCCGAAATGCTCGAAAAAGTTGCCCAAAATTGGACTTTCCGAATGGACCACCTAAGACACAGCCGCGGTCAACATTTAAATGAAATTATCTTCAAAAAGTAAATGGACCATGGACCAATCTAACGTTTCAAATAAAGAACCGATGAGATTTTGCAAATTTTATGCGTTTTTTAAAAAAAAAAGTTCTCAAGCTCTTAAAAAATCACTCGTTATATGTTATGAAATATAAAACGGTTCTCCCTAATACTGTGTTCCTCCTAGAGTGTTTATCCTGTCTAAATATGCCTTTAGTATATCAATGATGAAACGATTGCATAATTGATTTTTTTTAACTTTTTTTTAGCTGATGTCATTTTTATGTCAATGCAAAATTCAAACATTTAAAAATATAGATATATATTTCTAGGTTATGCTCTCTCTCTCTCTCTCTATCTCCATGTGATTGTGTGGATAATAAACATGTTTGTTTATGACACAGTATCGATGTGGTGGTTTTCAATAAATCCAAATCTCAATCTAAATATTGATTTTACTGTCATCATCATGCAAATTTTTTTACACTGTATCTTTGGGTCTTAGTGTGTTTGAATAATAAGTGATAAAATGGTTGACAAATTGACAGCATTGGCGTTTAAAATTTATACATTTTCATCATTTCAAATGATAGACAAGTAAATAAATAATAAATAAAAATAAATAAATAAATAAAAAAAATATTTTCGTTTTTATATACCTTTTAAAGTTAAGCAGTGTTTGAGTGATGTTGAATAGTATTTTTTGTATGTAAAGAATAGATTGTCTGGGATCATAGTGCAGACAGCTCTCTAATAGTTATTAAAAATAAAAAACATTAAGTTAAAATATTAGACTTTAAAATTATTGGAGTAAATAATTTAATTATTATTATAAAAAAGAATCAAATTCGTTTTTCAAAATATATCGGAGAAACATACAGTTGTTTTTCCTTTTATGCATAAGCTCCACCCATTGAATGTGTACAATATATATTACACTCAAGGTGTTGCTCCTATACTTTTTAGGATTCCGTACACAAAGTGTAAAAACGTAACCCTATTGCTTTCGCTACAATGTCTGTCCGTCTGTCCGTCTGTCAGCGCCTTTTATCTCTGGAACCGTAATAGGTAGACTCTTGAAATTTTCACAGATGATGTATAGCTGTTGCCGCTATAGCAACAAATACTAAAACTTATAGGAATATGTGCCTATTTCGTGAACTGTAGGAGGCATAGACTCAAGATTTAAAAACAGTAATTAAAACTTAGTTCGCTATATAAACAAGTCTAAACAAATAAACCTAAATATTAAAGGGTGTTCCGATAGCGGAGTGATTTGCATGTACAAGGCCTAAGTTTTGAACCATAATAGGTAAACGCTTGAAATTTCCACAGAAGGTGTATAACTGTGGCCACTATAGCAATAAATACTAAAACTTATCGGGTGTTCCGAAAGTGATGTGTTATTTCCCGTTAGGTTTTAATTCTTGAGCTATAGGAGGCAACCACTTAAAATTTGCAGGCAGTAATTAACTCTATGTTCGCTATCTATTAAATTAAACCTTAAAATTAAAGGGTGTTCCGAGAGTGACGTGCTTGGCGTGTATATGGCCTAAGTTTTGAACGATAATAAGTAGATTCTTGAAGTTTTTACAAGAGGTTTATTACTATGGAAACTATAACAAATAATAAGAATTAAAGGGTGTTCCGACAGAGAGATGATTTTTACTTAAATAGCCTTATTTTTTGAACCGTAATAGGTAGACTCTTGAATTGTTTACAGTAGATGTTGTACTTCGGACACTGTAACAATTACTAATTACTAAAGTGTGATCCATCAGTGACATGTTTTTCACGTATATTACCTTATTTTTTTTACCGCAATAGGTAGGCCTGATATTTTTGTAGAAAGTGTATTACCATGGCCGTTATAACAACAATTCCTAAAATTTAAAGGGTGTTCCAATAGCGATGCAGTTTTCGCGAATATGACTTTGATTTTAAAAAGAAAAGGGTGCCCCATAAGACATGAAGAAATTAATAACTTGAGTTTTTAAAGGCGTACTAAACATAGTACGGAACCCTACGTGTGTGAGACTAACTCGCACTTGACTGATTTATTTAAAATCACATTTAGAAGAAAAAAATAAGTGACAATATCAATATGAGCGTACGTAAGTAAAGTTACAATCATCAAGAGATCACACATGCAATTCGTTTAACTATTTACTGGGAAAAATAGACATATAGTTCTAAGGATGGCAATTTTTCAGCACTAAACATTATCAAAGAAAAAAATTGTTAGATCAATTAAATTAAAGTTTTTATTATTTTTATACATATAAAAATTTTATTTAATTTTTAATTAATTCAATTATTTATTTAATATTAGTATAGAATATATAGAATATTATATAGAATATTATTTTAATATTTGCTAAATAAGCATAAAATTGAATTAATTTCAAAAATTAATGAAATTTGTACCTGAAGCTAAAACTCGTATTATGTGTTCAAATAGTAGCTAATTCGATTTCAATCGTGTTAAATCGTTATTGATACCAATTTAGCTATTTGTAAGGTAAATAATAAATCAATTTTTGGAAACTCTACACCCTGGTCACGACGTATTAGTCACTAAATCAAAGTAATCCACACCAAATTTAATTAAAAAAATTTAATTAAAATTAATAAAGCTCTGTAAAAGATGTTTAAAATATTTTAATAACAATGTAATTCCATAAATTAAAAATAAAAATCAAATAGAAATTTCAATTGGCTATTTGGCAGTAAGTAATGCATATTTTGTGATTATTTTAAAACAGCGCTATCTATTGCGCAATTGTGTTCATTTTGTCATTATTTTAAAACAGAGCCATCTGTTGCACAACCATGTTTAAAATATTCCGCTTTCAAAAATAAAAGATGCCTTAAAGTATGCAGTACCTTTAAATAGCTTAAAAAAATTTGCGTACTTCTAGTGCTTTTTCTCCACTTTCTCTTGGAAATACGATATTTTTGCGGAAAAAGAGTATACTACATTGGAACTAGTGTACTAAGGCACCTCCTCACAAAATTTTCCTATAATTCATCTAGTAGTTTTTACGTGATTCGAACACAAAACCGAAAGACAGACAGGAACTGAGTTACTATTTTATTATTTAGTACCAGTGGTGGATAGATAGGAAAATCCGCATTGCCACTACCAGTACAAGCTAATCTTAGCTCAACAGATTTGAACCATTTACAGTCAAACCTAAATAAACGCGCTAAGGGCTAAGTTATCTGCGATAATAAACGCAATGTTTTGTCGTTATATTTTTTAATGAAATTCCTGCTGTAGAGCGTAGCATTGAGAAAGACCCGAATGAGTCCATCCGCCATCGAGCACAGGAATTAGATCCATCCACTTTATGGCAGATTTTGCGGAAGGATCTTGGTTTGAGTGCTTACAAAATCCAACTCGTGCAAGCATTGAAGCCAAACGATCATCAAGTAAGGCGTAGATTCGTCGAATGGCCCCAAAACGAGATTACCGTTGTTCCCGATTTTCATAAGCGAATTTTGTTTAGCGATGAACCGCACTTTTGGTTGAATGGCTACGTCAACAACCAAATCTGCCGCATTTGGAGTGAAGGTAATCCTCAAAGAACTGACTGTTTGGTGCGCTTTATGGGCTGGTGGAATCATTGGTCCGTACTTTTTCAAATACGATGGTGGCCAGAACGTTACAGTCAATGGTGATAGGTATAGAGCCATGATTAAGAACTTTTTCATTCCTGAATTGAATAACCATGATGTCCAGGAGATGTGGTTTCAACAAGACGGCGCAAAATGTCACACAGCTAGCTTGTGCCACAATAGATTTATTGAAAGACAAACGTAATTTCACGTTTTGGACCTGTGAATTTGCCTCCAAAATCTTGTGATTTAACACCACTAGACTACTTTCTATGGGGCTATGTAAAGTCATTGGTCTATGCGGATAAGCCACAAGCTCTTGAGCATTTGGAAGACAACATTCGCCGATATACGGCCACAAATGTTGGAAAAAGTCATCGAAAATTGGACTTCCAGATTGGACTACATCCGCGCCAGCCGTGGCGGTCATATACCAAAAATCATATTTAAATTGTAATGCCACAAGATTATCTTTCGGATAAATAAAATTCATGTCAATCGAATAATCCATCGTTGTTTTATTGCAACTTAAAGTTCTATACCTCTATAAAAAACTCCCTTTATAATAAAATAGTAATTCATTTCCGTCTGTCTGCCTGTCTGTATATCTGTCTGTACGTCTCTCTGTCTGTCTGTCTGCTTCTCATATGTGTTCGCATCACGTAAAAACTACTGAATGGATTTTAACAAAAATTTTGTAAGGAGGCATCTTAGCATCCTGATTCCAATATAGTATACTTTTTTCGCAAAACTATTTAATTTCCAAGAAAAAGTGGAGAAAAAGCAGTGAAAAGACGCAATTTCCGGTTTAAAGGTATTGAAATTGTCGGCTTAACACTGGGATATTAAACACGATTGATAAATTTGTATTTGATTTGTATTTGTACTTTGTGGAATTATATTATCAGTTGAATATGTTAAAGAATTTTATATAAATTTTAGAATTTTTTCCAGGAATGAGTAAATGAAGCACTATAGAAGTAAGAGTCTTACAATTGGTGTGGAATACTTTCAAAACAAAATCGAGCAAAATATTGTCATATAAAATTATAAAACAGTGCAAGCACTAAAAGAATCAGGAAGAATATTGTAAAAGAACGAATACAACGCATATATAAGTAGAGATAAACGGTAGCAAAAATGAGGATTAATAAATAATTTTAAATTGGTTTACTAAAATAAATATTTATACCGGGTAACAAAACTGGCAGACCTTTTGTTCAATGTTGTTGCTCCCGCATTGGCAAAAAGTGTCAATTGCAGCATGTTATTTTAGGTATTTGGGGAAATTTTTAGAAAATTTTAAGTAGATAACTAGTGTGGAAATATTTAATATTTTTTTTTGTGTTCCAAAAAATGGATATATATATTTTCCAAAGAGTTATCGGCTGGACAGTATTGGAATAAACAACAAGACCTCAGAATTTGTCTTGAAAAAAAATTGTACCACTGGGTACCTCTTCATAAAAGAATTAAGTTTATTATCTCTATAGTTCAAAAATCATACCATCGAAATATTTTTAAACTTACAATTGTTTTTACCTTGTTCTCTTTTATTTTATTAATATAATTTGTGTTCTTAATTTGAAAATATTAAAAAAAATTCCATACTTTCTACCAAGGAATTTTATCTGTTTTGAGTATCATTTATCCCCATGTGCAACGTTTATTTGAATTGAACGAAATGGCAAAAAGAACTCTGTCATACAGCTAATGGCAGCAGAACTTAATATTTCTTGTGTTTTGTTTTCCTATTCTATTTTTTATAAAGCCTAATTACAATTTTTATCTATATATTTCTTTAAACTAATTTACAGCTTTCGAATATAAAAATATAAAAATATGAAATAATAAAAGAATTTTAATAAAAGCACTCTGACAAAAACCAAGCGGCAAAAAATATTAAATTTTATTTTCTCATCTTAACGTACAATAATTTTCGAAGCCAGGTCGCTGGGATGCACACATGATGGCAGATTTTTGCTGGAGTATTCAGAGCAACACTTCGTTATTCAATAATAGAAAATGTCATAAAAGAAAATTCCAAAGTTTGTAGTTTATAATATTTATTTATTTATTTCCTTATTTTATATGTTGTAATAAATTTAAATAATAAAATATAAAATAAAAGAAAATACATGAATAAAACAATGAAATGCATTTTCGATCTATTCCATCGATTTGACTTAGTTACATTTTTTTGTCAATTGCCTTCGGCAAGTAACTTGAAAACTGTTTAACCGATTTAAAAGATATGTAGCTTATTGTAAATCTCATTGTGTTTGCCCTAAGGACCAGGATCCACTTTTTTGCAAAAGGGGAAATAAATAGCGTTAATTTTGCAAAAACTGAAAATTTGTCAATTATTTTCGATTTAAACGCTTTTTTTCAGATTTGGGGCCTATGCGCTACGTGTTAACGTTGTCGAATTCGACTAAAATTTTGTGGGTGGAAGTTTCTCATCAAATCTAACATTAATCCGACATGCACCCCTTGAAATTGGAAAATTTATGTTTTTCACACATTTGAAAACCCGCTATAATGCGTATATCAAGCAAAAAACTAAAATTTTGTGAAAATGAGCGAATTCACTAAATTGTGAATAAATTCGAAAAAAAATCAATCGATTTTTATGGTTGATATCTCATTTTGTTGCTATTATATGTCGCTATGCGATAAAAAAATGAATCTGGAAGTTTTTTGCCGTTTTCGATTTTTTATGATTTTTTTAAAACGAAAATTTTTGCCATTTTTACGTAAAAAATATATTTTTTTCTTAAGTTTTTTATTATAACTCCGATACTATTGATCCGATTGAAACGCGATATATGAATCTGGAAGTTTTTTGCCGTTTTCGATTTTTTATGATTTTTTTAAAACGAAAATTTTTGCCATTTTTACGTAAAAAATATATTTTTTTCTTAAGTTTTTTATTATAACTCCGATACTATTGATCCGATTGAAACGCGATATATAGACGAATTAAAGGCTATGCAAATCTTAATTTTTCTGAATTTATTTTAATAATATCGGACTAGTAGTTTTTGAGTTATCATTAATTATTTGAAGAAACGTCTCAAAAAAATTGCAATTTTAAAAAAAAATTTTTTAAAAAAAAATCTATCCATAGAATTTAAAAATTTTACCATTTTTGTACTAAGGTAGTCATGATACATCAAAATTATATAGTGGTTTTAAGAGCACATGAAATTTTTTTTATTTTGTTGTGCTGTGTTATCATTAAAGTCGATGGCATCTTGCTTTCATAGGTCCTTGAAAATACAAGAAAATAAGGTAAAATATTTTTTGTACAGTCTAAAAATTCACTATTTTATCCTGCTTTATCTCATTTTATATATATGTGCAACTAATAAAAAGCTATTTATGACATTAAGTACATGTTATTAGATAACACCTATGCAAAATTTTTATTTAATAAAAGTTTACTAAAGACTAAATTTTTGTTTTATTAGTAAAATCAAAAAATCTATATATGTTACCCGGCCTATGAAAAGGTGGCTTATGACTAAAAAAAATTTTTCTACTTTTTTTTGGCTTCAATAGTTTTTGAGACGCTCTTTCACGTGGTGAAAACCAGAAAGTCCTAACTTGCTTAGAAGTGTACAAAAGTGTAGAGAAAGAAGAGCAGAAATGAAAGAAAAACAGAATTTTATTGAAAATCCAGAATCAATGCTTGTCCTCGTAATTCGTCCTCGTAATTGATACCAACATCATCGAAAGAATCATCATCATTCTCTTCGTTTTCACAGAAATATGTCAGGTTTCTGGAATATTTTTGTAAAGCAGAGGTTAAACAATTAAAAAAGTCCAAAATTGAAAATATTCAAATATAATGGTAAGTCAAAGTCGATTTAGGGAAAAATCTGACAACGCTGACAACCAGAAACTGGTTTATGCTTTGCGTTGAAAAAAACATCGCTCATTAAATACACATACGAACTTATCTCATTTATGCTCTTTTGCATTTTTTGGTTGCCTTTTGGGCATGACTGTTCATAATGCAAAAGAAAAACTACTAAGAAACTGACAAAATGCGTTGTTTATCTTTAACAGCTAATTTGTCGAAATTTTGTTTTTGAGTCATAAGCCACATTTTCATAGACCGTGTCGCATATATAAAAAGAAGTGTATACTTTGATGTCACCACTAACTGCTTAAACGGGTCGACCAAAGTTTCAGGGTATATTGGGGATGGTCTGTAGATGGTTTGTGTGAAGTTTGCACGAAATCGTGGTTCCGGAGATAGGGCATTTACATCTTTCTATATATTCCCATACAAATATCAACAAAATGCCCTCAATTATCCATTTTATGATTTTCTGTTGTCACTTGAATAGTTACCAAACCATATATCGTAATGTTTTATGTATAATTTTACAGGGTGGACAAAACCGAAAAAGTTTAATAATTTCTCAAGCACTTAGAAGGGCTCTAAGGCACCCCAGGCAACGCCGGGTAAAACAATCTAGTTTATTATAAAATCTTATGAAATTTAAATTTCAGAGTAAACTAAACACAATTTTTTTTTTTAATTCGAGAAATAATGAAACATTCGTATAAAAAAAAGGAAAACAGGACTAAGACAACGCTCTGCTGTTAAGAATCTGTAAGTATTTTAACAAACCTCTATTGTACTACGGTTAGGGTAATATAATGCTCGTAATTGCCGGAAGTAGCTTTATCACTTTTTTTTAAATATGTTAACAACTAGCTGTGCCCGCCAAGTCGTGTGCGTCCTTTCAATATTTTGTTCGATTTTGCTTTGAAAGTAATCCACACCAAATTTAAAGACTCTAACTTTTATAATGCTTCAACTTTGGTTAATGTATTTAATTTATATAGAGGTATTCATCCCTGGGTAATTACTCAGCAACGTAGGCTTTATATAAAAATCTAATAAATAATTGTAGAGTTCTGTTGATAGTTTTTAAAATTTCCCGCTGACAAAAATCAAAGGTGTGTCAAGTTATCAGTTCCGTTGGAATTAAGACACTTTAGCGGAAAAAAAGGGTCCTATATCTGAATCGAAATATTTTGGTATCTTCTAACAAATTTTTGTTAAAATGAATCTACTAGTTTTTACGTGATGCGAACACAGACGGACAGATAGACAGAAAAATTTTCTGAAAATTGCTGTTTTGTATTACATTTGATTATAAAAAATTTCCAAAATTATTTTATGTACAGAAATGGTCCTGTTATAGTTTTATTATATGTCTAGATAGGTAGAATATTATTTACCTACATTACATACATAGATTAATTTATAACAAATACACGCATTCCTTGGAGTACACATACATATGTGCATACGTATTCGTGAGTATACATTTTGAGTTATTGAACAAACAAATATTTGTGTAGAATAATCATAAATTTGTCAGACATATTTACTAAAAAGCAATAAAATATTTTTTTTGCCACTTTAACAACAAAAATAAACATATGTTCATGTAACGAGTGATTTTTTAAGAGCTTGAGAACTTTTTTTTAAAAAAAAAACGCATAAAATTTGCAAAATCTCATCGGTTCTTTATTTGAAACGTTAGATTGGTCCATGACATTTACTTTTTGAAGATAATTTCATTTAAATGTTGACCGCGGCTGCGTCTTAGGTGGTCCATTCGGAAAGTCCAATTTTGGGCAACTTTTTCGAGCATTTCGGCCGGAATAGCCCGAATTTCTTCGGAAATGTTGTCTTCCAAAGCTGGAATAGTTGCTGGCTTATTTCTGTAGACTTTAGACTTGACGTAGCCCCACAAAAAATAGTCTAAAGGCGTCAAATCGCATGATCTTGGTGGCCAACTTACCGGTCCATTTCTTGAGATGAATTGTTCTCCGAAGTTTTCCCTCAAAATGGCCATAGAATCGCGAGCTGTGTGGCATGTAGCGCCATCTTGTTGAAACCACATGTCAACCAAGTTCAGTTGTTCCATTTTTGGCAACAAAAAGTTTGTTAGCATCGAACGATAGCGATCGCCATTCACCGTAACGTTGCGTCCAACAGCATCTTTGAAAAAATACGGTCCAATGATTCCACCAGCGTACAAACCACACCAAACAGTGCATTTTTCGGGATGCATGGGCAGTTCTTGAACGGCTTCTGGTTGCTCTTCACTCCAAATGCGGCAATTTTGCTTATTTACGTAGCCATTCAACCAGAAATGAGCCTCATCGCTGAACAAAATTTGTCGATAAAACACATTTCGAACCGAACACTGATTTTGGTAATAAAATTCAATGATTTGCAAGCGTTGCTCGTTAGTAAGTCTATTCATGATGAAATGTCAAAGCATACTGAGCATCTTTCTCTTTGGCACCATGTCTGAAATCTCACGTGATCTGTCAAATACTAATGCATGAAAATCCTAACCTCAAAAAAATCACCCATTATATGTGGGAATTTATTAGAAATAAAACAGCTACTAATAAATGTAGTAGAAGGAAATTTTGGTTTAGAAATTTGTTATAAAAAATGGTTAAAGTAAATGTCATATTTTAGAAGTGTGTTTGGTATAGGGAATGAAAACATATGTTAATATATTTCTGTTGTTTTATGTACATATATAAGATAAATATTTTTTTTAAAATAAAGTCTGCATATTAAGCTAAATGTTGCAACTTTCTTTGAAACTTTAAAACCTTAAACTTTACAATAATAATACAATATTTTTTTTTTTTAATTTAATCAAAATTATTTTAAAATGTCTTGGAGAATTAAGGGTATTCCGAGAGAAATGATTAAAGCTGAAGCGTCACTTTAATTATCCTCAGATCATTTACATACTATAGTCTAAGAACACCTGAAGACGTAGAGCGGAGTCTTATTGATTTTGACCAACACTTCAAATCAGCTGCCCAACATTCAACAATAACCCGATAACTAGCTAGATACAATCAAATTTATTCTGCAGGTGTCGAACGGCTCTTGGCTGAAAAAAGAAAAATTCGTAGAGAATGGCAATCACAGAAATCTCCTCAACTCAAAAGTAGACTTAAAGGTTGTACGAACCGGCTAAGAGAGATGCTGGAATCTCGAAGAGTAGCATCCCTGAAAAATTATTTGGGAGACCTAGACGCAACTCCTCAATCAGATTATACATTATGGCGTGCTTGTAGAAACCTTAAAAGGCCAGTGTTACGTAAGCCTCCCTTGCGAACTACATCTGGAGGCTGGGAAAGGAGTAATAATGAAAAAGACAATTTATTTACTGGACATTTCAAAAGGGTTTTTAACCCAAATATATCGACTGATATAGTTGAGTTGCCAATTGTCGAGGCTAGTGCTGCAGTACCGATAAGATTTGAATTTGGTGATATTGAAAAGGCAATAACGGATTTATACACCAAAAAAGCCCCTGGAGTTGATAAAACAAGTAACAAGATGTTATTTGAGTTGCACCGTATAGCTCGCAGAATCGTTCTTTTTATTTTTAATTTCATTTTTCCTCTTGAGTACTTCCCCACAGAGTGGAAGGTGTCCTTGGTTACCATGATTCCTAAACCAGGAAAAGACCACACAAAAATTGAACCATACAGACTTATAAGTCTTTTATCAAATATGTCAAAGCTGTTTGAGAAGATGTTAAAAACTAAGCTTAACCCTATTCTAAGCGACAAAGGATATATTCCAAACCATCAATTCGGATTCAGTAAAAAAACATAGTACGATCGAACAAACTCACAAATTAGACAATGTTGTAAAGAAGACTTTAGAACAGAGAAAATACTGCTCTGCGCTAATATAATTATAAGCTAAAACTGAATTTGCCCGTAAACCTATATAAGCTGCTAGATAGTTATTTAACCGAACGAAAATTTATTGTGAAAGGAGATTTTTTGAGCTTACCCCAGCCAATCGAAGCCGGAGTTCCCCAATTATTGCTTAAAGGTAATCCTCACAAAAATCACATAGTAAATACTGCTTGATTCGTGCAGCACATGCTCTAAATTAGTATTATGTATATAATATACTATAATACACTAGCTGAGCGCGCCACGTCGCACATAGCGGTATTTCGGCAACCTAGTCGGACATTACTTTTTTTTTCAGCTTATATTGGTCCTAGATTAATGAAACTTGGCAAAAAAAAAAAATGATGCTGTTAAAGCTAGAAAATAAGAAAAATCGGACCAAGGAGAAAAAAGTTCCCTATAAAAGAACTAATCCTACCACTAAAAAATTATACTTTTGTTTAGCAAATGCAACTTTTATGGTCAGCGAAAGTTCAAAAACCTAAACTTCGACCCAGGAGATTCTAAAATGCCATTTTCTCCTCGCCTCCTTTTGTGGGCGGTGACATCAAATATTATTTGCAAAAATTATGAAATTATAAAGAGAAATGGATTACATACGCCTTCATACCATAAAAATAAAATTTTTGATTTTTAATGGGCAGGGGAATGTATCCCTCCAATCCCACCACCCAAAAATTCCATGTAAATTTAAATTTTTTTTTTGCTCATTTCAAAAAAATATACATTTTAAGATTTATGTCGAAGAGGAGACTCCCCACCACAAAAGACATTTATAAAAGACATTTTTGTAATTAATAAATTTATAGTAACGAGTGATTTTTTAAGAGCTTGAGAAATTTAAAAAAAAAAAAAACGCATAAAATTTGCAAAATCTCATCGGTTCTTTATTTGAAACGTTAGATTGGTCCATGACATTTACTTTTTGAAGATAATTTCATTTAAATGTTGACCGCGGCTGCGTCTTAGGTGGTCCATTCGGAAAGTCCAATTTTGGGCAACTTTTTCGAGCATTTCGGCCGGAATAGCCCGAATTTCTTCGGAAATGTTGTCTTCCAAAGCTGGAATAGTTGCTGGCTTATTTCTGTAGACTTTAGACTTGACGTAGCCCCACAAAAAATAGTCTAAAGGCGTCAAATCGCATGATCTTGGTGGCCAACTTACCGGTCCATTTCTTGAGATGAATTGTTCTCCGAAGTTTTCCCTCAAAATGGCCATAGAATCGCGAGCTGTGTGGCATGTAGCGCCATCTTGTTGAAACCACATGTCAACCAAGTTCAGTTGTTCCATTTTTGGCAACAAAAAGTTTGTTAGCATCGAACGATAGCGATCGCCATTCACCGTAACGTTGCGTCCAACAGCATCTTTGAAAAAATACGGTCCAATGATTCCACCAGCGTACAAACCACACCAAACAGTGCATTTTTCGGGATGCATGGGCAGTTCTTGAACGGCTTCCGGTTGCTCTTCACTCCAAATGCGGCAATTTTGCTTATTTACGTAGCCATTCAACCAGAAATGAGCCTCATCGCTGAACAAAATTTGTCACATTTGAACATTTCGAACCGAACACTGATTTTTGTAATAAAATTCAATGATTTGCAAGCGTTGCTCGTTAGTAAGTCTATTCATGATGAAATGTCAAAGCATACTGAGCATCTTTCTCTTTGGCACCATGTCTGAAATCTCACGTGATCTGTCAAATACTAATGCATGAAAATCCTAACCTCAAAAAAATCACCTTTTATTTAATATATCTGAAAATAATTTATTTATTCATAACTAGCTGTGCCCACATTTTTTTGAAAGTAATCCACTTTAAGACTCTAACTAGATATTATAGTGCTTCAGATATGGTTTATGTATTTACTTTATATTAAGGTACTCAGAAACAGAGGCTTTATATAAAATTCTCAAATAAAAGAAAATATATAAAGAAAATAAAAATAAAGTATAAATATAAAAAAGAAATAGAGTTTACAAGTGTAAAACAATTTCAAAAAGCTCTATCTTCTATGAAATATAATGTAAAATTAAAAAATTTCTCATATCCTATTTCTTTGATAAGTTTGTTTAAATAGAAAATTAATCACAATTGAAACTACCGGGTAGATCGATACGAAGAGTACTGATGAGGGACGTAGCTGTCTAGAAAATGCATTCTGCTTTGCTGGTATCTAATTTTTCTTTATCTCTTTATAATTAAGAACTTAAGCCTAAATAATTAATTTATTAATTTATATAAAACTCTGATATTTATATAAAATTCTAAAATTTATATAAAACTCTAAAATTATTGATAAGTACTGTAAAATATTCCGATTTCAAAAATACAGGGTGTTTCCAGTACATTTAAATTGGTAAAATTGAGTACCTTTCACTACTTTTTTCTCTACTTTTTCTTTGAAATGAAATATTTTTGCGGAAAAATCCTATATTTAAATCAAAACACTCACAAAATTTTATTAAAACTCATTTAGTAATTTGAACTTTTAAGATTTTAGTAAATTTTGGTATAATAACCATATGGTAATATAGTTTCTATAAAAATATCAAGACGCTACCTGTTGCAGTTCAAAAAAAATACAAAATACGTGAAAAACTTGTCACTATTTGAACACCCTTTAATTGTTAGTATTTGTTTTGCGGCCGAGGCATCACATCTTCTGAATAAATTTCAAGAGTCAAATCGCGTCTCTGTCAGAACGCGCTTTAATTTTAATTATTTGTTATAGCGACCATGGAAATACACTTTCTATGAGTATATCAAGAGTCTACCTATTGCGATTCAAATTAATTAATTTTAATTAATTAATTTCAAATTAATTTCAAATTAATTAATTAATTTCAAATTAATTTTAAATTATTTTTAAATTAATTTCAAATTAATTAATTTTAATTAATTAATTTTAAATTAATTAATTTTACTATATGTAACCTGTTCTATGAAAAGGTGGCTTATAACTCAAAAACAAAATTTCGAAAAATTAGCTGTTAAAGATAAACAATGCATTTCGTCAGTTTCTTAGTAGTTTTTCTTTTGCATTCATTTGCCGCGAAGAAAACTACTTAATACTGCTAAATAAATATATTTTGTGTAAAACAGTTTTTGTTTTGGTAAAATCGATTTTGCAGCATTCAATCCTGTTTTTTAAATTTTTCAATTGTGCTCTTTTTTTTCATTTGTGCTCTTCTTTCTCTACATTTTTAGTACACTTATTATCAAGTTAGGACTTTCTAGTTTTCACCACGTGAAAGAGAGTCTCAAAAACTATCGAAAACAAAAAAAAAAATGGAAATTTTTTTTTAATCATAAGCCACCTTTTCATAGGCCTGGTCACATATATTGTAGACGTCATAGCAATAAACCTCCTGTGAAAATATAGAGTCTACCTATGACGGTTCCAGATATAAGAGTCGCTGACACACAGACAGACATCGTATCGTAACAGTAGGGATACGTTTTTACCCTTTGGATACGGAACCCTAAAAGGACGTTTTGTTGGCAAGTGAAATCAGCACGATATCAATTCGTTGACTCTTCAGAATGTACTTCGATTGATTTTTATGTTGGCATATGCGGTTTGCATTCCAGAATAATAGTTAATTTGAGCGTGCGATTTTTTGCTAATTTTTAACTTTATATTTATTATGGGGCTTTACAAAGCTCTGGAGAGAAAAAACACCGATACAGCATCTGATATAACCAACGTTTAATTTTTATATAATAAATTATTTTAACAAAAAATTCTTGCAATTATTTATTATCCATATTCTTTTACTTTTAGCTTTAATATTTATTTATTTTTCTGTAAGCTACATTTACCCTAACAACCAGTTAAATGTTTTTAATGTGAACATACTAGTACATGCCTTCCACCAAACATTTAAGTAGCATTATTAAGTGAATTACGTTATTAAGAGACTCTCATCGCATCAACTCATGTGGAGGGTATGGAAATTGTAATTACCGTAGTTATTTTTTTTCAATTTACACTTGTTTAACTCTAGTATTACACATGTTAATATTGCAACCAAGACTGAAAATGAAAATTTAAAAACAGCAATTCTCTATGGCAATTTAAAAATATCGACAGGTTGGTTAAAGGCTAAATGAATGCAAATAAAGGATGGTGAAATGTGTACATGTGTATATAAAAGCAAAACTTTTTCTTAATGGATGGCTATTAAATAAATATTTTTTAACGTAAATGGGCAACAATAATTATATAAACCAATAATTATATGCAATTAGTAAAATAACTAAAGGAAAAACATATTGAAGTTTAAGTAAAAATAAAATATTTATTGAAAAGCATTTCTTCAAAATTCCAAATATTTTTTTCAAAACGAAGGCGGCGCACAGTGCTTTGTTCCATAGATAAAAATACGAAAGTTATACTGTTCTAAAGATAACACCATAATTCGAACTCATGTGAAAGAATTTTTAAGTTTTAGCTCCTATTAACTGCACCAGAGGGCGCAAAATAATTATCTGCTTTAATTATTAATAATAAAACTTAGTTTTGACTCTTTCTTAAAAACACCTTCATACGTTTAGATTTTGGAAACAGAAGATAGCAATAATTAGCAATAATAAGTTACACAGTGCAACACGGAAAAAAATAACCATATACGGACACCACTACGTGATAAAAGACCAAAATAAAAATACCCCTGTCTCCCAGTTTTGCCCAAATTCTCCAGGTTTTTTTTTATGGGCTCTCCAAGATGTGGGGCCTCGATGTCATTTTTGCAAAAAAAATTATCATTTACTCAAGCTCATATTTTGCAAACCGTTTGGAATTTTGATATACTCTCTGAGGCAAAGTTGTAGCCCTTATCATAAAGAACAAAAATTGTGAACATATAAAATCAAAAAAACTTCATCTTCAAGGTCAAAATCACAAAAAACTTTAAAAAATTAAATTTTTTTTACCTTTTTTCCCCTGTTCAGGACCATAGGTAGCAAACCGTTCAAAATTCAAGGAAACAATCAACTACTAAAATGAACCTAAGATCTCAGTAAATAACTTTCTAGAACATATGAACTTCCTAGGAATGATTTTTAACTTCCGAGGAATGATTTTTAAGACCGTTTAGGCGGTTCTTTATTTGAAACGTTAGATTGGTCCATGACATTTACTTTTTGAAGATAATTTCATTTAAATGTTGACCGCGGCTGCGTCTTAGGTGGTCCATTCGGAAAGTCCAATTTTGGGCAACTTTTTCGAGCATTTCGGCCGGAATAGCCCGAATTTCTTCGGAAATGTTGTCTTCCAAAGCTGGAATAGTTGCTGGCTTATTTCTGTAGACTTTAGACTTGACGTAGCCCCACAAAAAATAGTCTAAAGGCGTCAAATCGCATGATCTTGGTGGCCAACCTACCGGTCCATTTCTTGAGATGAATTGTTCTCCGAAGTTTTCCCTCAAAATGGCCATAGAATCGCGAGCTGTGTGGCATGTAGCGCCATCTTGTTGAAACCACATGTCAACCAAGTTCAGTTGTTCCATTTTTGGCAACAAAAAGTTTGTTAGCATCGAACGATAGCGATCGCCATTCACCGTAACGTTGCGTCCAACAGCATCTTTGAAAAAATACGGTCCAATGATTCCACCAGCGTACAAACCACACCATTTTTCGGGATGCATGGGCAGTTCTTGAACGGCTTCTGGTTGCTCTTCACTCCAAATGCGGCAATTTTGCTTATTTACGTAGCCATTCAACCAGAAATGAGCCTCATCGCTGAACAAAATTTGTCACATTTGAACATTTCGAACCGAACACTGATTTTGGTAATAAAATTCAATGATTTGCAAGCGTTGCTCGTTAGTAAGTCTATTCATGATGAAATGTCAAAGCATACTGAGCATCTTTCTCTTTGGCACCATGTCTGAAATCTCACGTGATCTGTCAAATACTAATGCATGAAAATCCTAACCTCAAAAAAATCACCCATTATAAGTTAAATTTTACTGTTTTCCATAAAATCCAATTAACTACATTCAAGGATAATTTTCTTATCACAAAACTGCTTCGGTGATGTTATAAATAAAGACAATAAAAAAGTAATGTGCGTAATATAGATTATCGTTTGTACTTGGCGCGTTGCCCTTACCTTACAAACGCCCTTGTTGCAGTAGCAGTTTTAGAATATCAAGGGCAGGTACAATGCTCTTACCCTTGTTAAGGAGTTGAACACTACCTTAACTACTGATATGCCATTGGTGTTTCTGTTGAGAGTGCAACAGTACACCGCCACAACGTTACTACAGAAAAGGGCTCACCAGTCAAAGAGAGAAATCCCTATGGGACTACTGGTAGCAGTGGTTAGACCTCGGAGGTTCTTACCTCCAAGGATGATGCCCACCGACAAAACCTAAGCTCAGATCTGCTATGCTTATGTAAAACTTTGGATCAATTGGTTTAGCCCTTTACAAATGGCTGAGTTATTTTCAAAATATTTTGATACTAATGGCCCAATTTATCCCGTTAGGATTGGCATCAACGTGTTAAAAGTTAACAAGACAATATATTGCTCCATTGTGCATTATTTCTACAAATGCCTTTCAAAGCGCTATTGAAGCTGTTTTAGCTCACATATGCCTTTTATAGGTGATATAAAAAACTGTAACAGAACCATTTCTGTACATAAAATATTTTTTAAAAATGGAGTTATTCTATCTTCTGAGTAATCAATTATAAGATTATGTGATTCCAGGTTTTTATTTATGTCTGTGTTTCTTAATATTTTTGTTTGCACGGCAGATTTTATAGATCTCTTATGGGTTTTTATTTTCTGGTAAATATACATAATTTATGAGCATTGCCATTTTTGATAGGTTTATTAATATTTTTGATTTATGTAGTTTTAAGGTGTGAAATTATTTCGGCGAAACTGTCTGCACAGAAAAGTTTTTTCTTTATTAATTAAAGGTTTTAATCAGTTTTAAATTAAATTTTAATTAATTTCTTAATTGATTCAAATATTTATTTGTTTAAAACATTTAAACAATTAATAGAATCAATTATTTATTTAATTACATTTTTATTTGAAACCAATTAAATCCTTTAATTGGTGAAAATATTTATTTCTGTGTCATTTTTCGAAATATTTTTTTGTCTAACATAAATTTTGTCTTTTTATTACCGAATAAACTTTGTTCTATTACACAGGTAGCCGCAAAAGTGAAAAATTTCCCGAAAATTTTTTAGCTACCTAAGCGCTACCTAAACGGTGTTAAGAATTATTCATAGGAAGTTCATATGTTCTAGAAAGTTGTTTACTGAGATCTGAGGTTCATTTTTGTAGTTAATTGTTTCTGTGAATTTGGAACGGTTTGCTACCTATGGACCTGAACAGGGGAAAAAAGGTAAAAAAAATGAATTTTTTAAAGTTTTTTGCGATTTTGACCTTCAAGATGAAGTTTTTTTGATTTTATATGTTCACAATTTTTGTTCTTTATGACAAGAGCTACAACTTCGCCTCAGAGAGTATATCAAAATTCCAAACGGTTTGCAAAATATGAGCTTGAGTAAATGATCATTTTTTTGCAAAAATGACATCGAGATGTCACATCTTTGATGGCCCATAAAAAAACCTGGAGGACCTTGGGTAAAACTGGGAGACAGGGGTCTTTTTTTTTTGGTCTCTTATGACGTAGTGGTGTCCGTATATGGTTATTTTGCCATGACTTAAAAAATTACACAGTGTATTATTATAACCATCACCAAAGGTAGAAAGGGTTTATAAAAGTATAAAATGATTTTTTCTAATCTATTAATTATTATATGTATAACCTTTATAAATGTTTGTTATTCTTTTTATTATAATTATAATCATAAAGTTGAATATCGTATACATAAGTAAATCCCGATTTTATATTATTGTGAAATTGAGAAACATAATAGAGTATGGTAATATTTAACAATACTATGATGAAGGGTATATAAGATTCATCATGGCCGAATATAGCACTATTACCTGTATTTCAATTTTCATTAGTTTTCTGTATAATTGTAAAAATAATAATTAAAAATTTTATAGCATAAAAAAATCGTACAGAACACAAATAAATATCTTTTTTTCAAAGTATTTTAAGTTCTTAAGTATATATGTATAAGTTCTTAAGCTAAATAAATTGTATCTCAAAACTTTTATTTAAAATTTATAACTTGCTACCTAAAGCTTTTAACATTTAGTTTGATAAATTTCATTCCTAGTTTTTGTTAGCAAACACAAAAAGTACAATATACAGATAAAATATTAGAAAAAAAACTACAAATATTTCTTTTGTTCAACAACATTTCTTGTTTTCTTTTTACCACAAAAACAATTTCATTGATGTATTTGTAGTTTTTAAAAATATTTTTTTTTTTTCGTAAGGATTAAATAACTGCGGTTAGAGTATTTCATATCCTTTTTAATTTATCAATAGTTTTATAAATTTTACATCATATTTGATTCTGTTTCATTTAACATAAAAATTCTTTTCATATGAACTCATACATTACCCAGCAAATGTTTTGACTGCAAATAAGTTCAATATGTGTTGCATTAGTAACATGATTCTCTTTCTGACACTTTTGTAATCTCTAATAGAAGGCTTATGTCTGCTAAGGTCCATTAAATTGATTTTCCACAATAAATTATTACTACAAAAAATATAATTACACAAATGAATTGTTAAGTAGGCTTAAAAGTTTGTTTATTCTCTCGAACTATTAAAAAGGGTTGAAAGAATATTTTTCTTTGCCTTCAAATTAGCAGATTAATTTTTAGAGAAAAAATGGTGATATGACATAGTGCGATTGATATCATAGATCATTATCAATTCTGCAAAACTCTGGTTGGTGTTGGTTACATTACCTCGTATCCCCTGTTTTAGTTCTGAAGTCGAGCGGACTCTTTTATTTTTAACCGACTTCAAGAAAGTAGGAGGTTATCAATTCGTCTGAATGTTGCTTTTTTTATGTATGTAACCCAGAACTCATCCATTTCTGAACCGATTTTATTTGAAAGGCAATGCTTTCAGTTTGGTCCCATTTTAAAATCATTTCATTCTATTAAAAATTAAAGAGTGTCCCCATACAACGTACATGTTTTTTACGTGTATTAGGAACCGTAAAGGGCACCAAATTAATATTTTAAAAAATTGTGCGTCGCTATAGCTACCAACAGCAGAAAAAAATAATTAAATAAATTTTAAATTTAAAGGGTGTCCCCATAGGTGACGTAATTTAACCTATACTGGCCTATAGACAAAACCTTAAATATTTGACATAATGTCGATTACTATGACTGTTATAATAAAATATATAATTATTCAAAACTTTAAATTAAAGGGTGCTCCAATAGTTAATTTAATTTGATGTATATGGCCATACTACTGAACAGTTGTTCACAGACTGCTGAAATTTAGAAAGAGCCTGTATTGCTAAGTCAGCTATAACAAAAGGTATAAAATTTGAATTTGGAAATAAAAGGGTGTCCCAATAGTTAATGTAATTCTATGTATGTGGCCAAACTTTTGAACTGTTATAGACAGACAGCTGAAATTTACAATAAACCTGTATTGCAGGTATAGTATACCTGCAAGTATACAATTTGAATTTAGAAATTAAAGGGTGTCCCCATAACTTATGTAATTTGGTCTACATGGCCCTATCTTTTGAACCGTTAAACACACAAACACTTGAAAATTAGGCAGAATGTCCACTACTTTCTCTGGTATAATAACAAGTATAAATATTTGGAATTATAATGTAATTTGTGTCCAAATATTTCATGCAATTTGATATATATGGCCAAACTTTTGAACCGTTATAGACTGATAGTTGAAATTTACAAAGAATCTTTGTGGCCAAGTCCTCTATAACAACAGGTCTTTAATTTAAAATTGTAAATAATGTTCAATTGTGTCCCAATAGGTGATGTTATTTGATCTATGTGATCCTATCTTTGAAACCGTTATATACAGAGGCTTGAATGATGTCCCCATAGAGACGGATGCTGGTGAAAATAGCTTAACTTTTGAACAGTAATAGGGAGAGGCTTGACATTCGCTTAGTCTTTAGTTTTCTCCCTCTAATTTTGGCGCTTCTTTTATTAGGTTTATATCAAATTCTAACAGATTTATTTCTTAAATTTTTAGTTTAGAATTGGTGCCCCTCTATTTGTTTTGAAGTCGGTGTTTTTCTTGCAAGTATTATTGTTTATCTAAATGAAGATTGCGAAGTGTTTTTTCTCAACATCCTATCGCGCATATGTATGTATGTTCTAGTATTGAAAATTCATTAAAAAATTAAGAGTTTATTTTGTATCTACGGCTAGACATAAAGCTTTAACATTTCGCTTGGATATATCCTAACCTTAGAGTAACAATTGCTAAATAATAATAGAAAAAAAGTAAAACAAAATCAAGCCTAAAAGTATGCAATATATTTGAGTGGTTTTTCATGTCCTTTTGTGTAAAAAAAAATTCGTTTGTTTGGCATTCAATACATAACAAATAGTTTAAAGTACAAAAACAAATGAAATTTATGAAAAATAAACATTTCGTATATTAAAAAGTTTTCATCTAACAATTTGAGGAATTTTTTATTTTATTTAGTTTTATTTTTGTTTTCTTTCTATCAATAAAATACTGCAACTAAATCATATTTTTTAGATTTTTATTTTTAGTTACTAAAAACTTTAAATAGTCGTATCTATATGTATGTGTATATAGTTATTCTGTGGTTGTTTGATAAATATTTTCCTGTATGTTTTCTAGGCATATTTTGATGAAAGAAATAACCACTATCTATGTATATATTAAATACATTCTTCTGTAAAGTATTTTGTAGATATATTTTCTTATATTTGTTACAACAAATAAGCATTTATTTTTATTTCTCTGGCAAATAATAAAACAATAGACCTAAATAAAGAAAAAAAAATGTTCTGTTAAAATTGTTAAAGTTTGAAGTGTAAACTATGTTTGTGGAAATGACACCATATTGAGTAGCACAGAGTTGTTTATCAAACAGTGGGCAACTGAAAAAGGGATATTCTAATAAAATACTGTGCGTTCAGTGATACAGATTCTTGTAGATATCAATAAAGATGCGAAGATCTTTTTAATGATTTTATTTATGAACTTTTATGGTTACCTCGGTGTGCTAGTCTATCAGTCTGGGGATGTCTGTTCGATTTCCAGCAAAGTCCCTGCAATTTTTCATTACAACTTGGCAGAAAGACCAAGAAGGAGTTTGGATATAATCTGGGTGCTTAAAATGCTTAACTAATTTAGCGACAGGTCACGGACTCTCAAGTATTAACTGCCCAAGTTAAAAAATGGGGCAGTTAATACTTTTCTCTCTCCCCTAAAAGCAAATAAAAAAAACCCCTAAAATCCTTTCCTTTGAAACATATGTACGTATAGACGCTTAAGAAAAGACCCTACATCTTCTTTACAATTGTTCAATTTGAAATTAATTGATACTAAAGAAAAGGCAATGTTAACCACAAGGACGGCAATAGCTCCCAGAATATATGGGTTACCAAAAATTCATAAACGTGATATACCGCTACGGCCAATCTGTTCGTCCATAAACTCGCCAAATTATGGAGTTTGCAAATATATTGTAAATATTTTGAAGAATTTAACACGGGAATCAAAGTACTACAAAGCACTTTTATTTTATTTTGAATTGAAATAAAATTAATTTAATTTTTAATTTTTTTAATTTTTAATTAAAGTCAATTCAATTAACTTTTGTGTTTTATAAATAAGAAATCTAAAAATACAAACTTATGTATTTGTCATAAATGAGTACGCATTCCTACTTCCCTACTAAGTAGGAATGTGTACTGGATATTTTAGAAGAAAGAGCCAAGGCCTTCTAAAACGCCTTCTTTGAAAGGCACACAAAAATGAGGATCATATCCGAGAGAAGGTCTAAGCATGCCTTATAGAAGTCCTCCTTAATTTTACCACTGGGATGCTTCTTGTGTTGTTGTAAGAGTGTTATTCTTAAAATAAAAGTTCGTTACTTATGTACGAATTTTGTTGTTTTTTCATGACATACTACACGCATAACAAAAAAATGAAATTTCTAATACGTTGTTTAAACAGTTTAGAAGAACCTATCAGAAAGGCGATTGTTATATATTTTTAATTTATTGGTTGCAAAAAAATAGGAATAGACCAATTCAGAAGCATCTGGTAAAACATAAAAAATCCCCAAAAAAAACACCCTAAATATTTTTTTTAACCCTCAATTTATTCCTCTAACAAATGTTAACCACCAAATTCTCCCCTAAATGAAAAACATCCCCTAAATCTAGGGGAAAATCCCCTAGTCTGGCAACCGTGATTTGGATTCTTTGGAAACTGTCACAAATAAGAAAGAGATAAGAGAAATAAGAGTAACAGTGAGCATTTAAAATAGTCCGAAACTTTAAAAACGTTAAAATTGCACCAAATGAGTCATTGGTGTACCATTGTACTTTTCACTTTCAAATAGTACCAAAAATACAACACGGGTGTAACAACTTTACCACTCCTGATTCAGGTGAATGCTGACGTATTAAATGAGAATATTTTTATTTCAACAAGAAATCGAATGCAATGATTTATTCAATTTCTGTGCCTGGAAAAATGCACAGTCTTTGAACCACGGGCAGATACATATTAAATGTAGATGCTGTGGAGGCCTTAACCTTAAGCAAATGTTAGCAATTACCATAGACTCTGTGCTGAGGAAGAATGTCGACATATATCAGTCACGAGTCTGTAATCACTATAGTCGAAAGTGAAAGGCTAGTGATAGTGAAGTCAGTAGTTGGCTTCAGTATTCCCACATACAAAATAATATGTGCTGTTTATACTAGCCCTTTTTGTTTTTATTATATTCTGTTTCAGCTTAAGATGCTGGTTTAAGATATCAAGTAAACAATTTGTCTAGGAAATTTGTTTAGAAGTAACTCAAATAACTGAATACCTTTCAGACAATATTTTAGGCAAATAGCAATTCACAATAAAGCACTTTAATTTTACCACAATTTTCTCCACCGTACCAAAGTTTTTTCAAATATATTGTATTTCCAACAAGCAAAATGAAGTAAACTATTTAGAATGTGTTTGAAATTCTTAACATTTGTGGTTATTACACTTCAATGAATATTTAAACATTTAGACAAGAAACTTAACATCTTAAGTTAATTTAAGTAAACAAGTCATTTTGTTTAAGGAAGGAAAAGTGTAAAAATATATTTAAAAAATATTTAAAATATATTGAAATTACATTTTTTTTTTGTTTAACTAATTATTAACATGCAAATGAATTTTTTGAGGTCTGTCTTAAGTTCGTTGTATTCTCTCTAAGTCGAAAGAATATTTTCTTAAAGCAAATTAGGTGATTAATTTTAAAGAAAAATGGGAAAATTTTATTTTGGACACTAGCAGAATGCATTTTCTGTATCGCTATATCCGACTTTTACTTAGAAAGCATTCAACGAACTTAAGCCTGACTTAAAAAAATTATTTAAAATTTAAATTTTTAATAACACGTTTCATTATGAAAGATTTTGCAGTAAAAAGTTTACTATATTATTTTTAATTCAAAAATATTAAACCACCTACCAGGTGGTGCTGCTAAAATCTTCGCTAAAAATTAGTAAATTTATTCACAATGACATTGAATCTTTTGTAATTTTCTGAGTGCCTGAAGCCAGATTTAAACTGGGTAAGCCAGTGATATATGCTAAGGGCTGGAACTGGTGTGACTCAATCATTTGAACAAATAACCCACAGGCATGGAATGACACCTACTAACTGTGCTAGCAACTTTGCTTATAAAGGGAGTGCCAGTACGGTCTTTAGAGCTATGACACTTGATAGAGACCAAATTGTGAAAGCTACATCTGTCTAATTGGCTGTGGGTTATTCAATATATTTTGCCACAGGCTCTTTATAAATTCCAACTCTCTGACTCTGACGGCTTAAAAGCTTGGCCTTATACTATCGGAACACCCTTTTATTTTCTAATTTATGCTTGTTTTTATAACAGCTATAGTAATATACATTCTGTGTAAAATATATGTCTATTATGGTTAAAAAAATAGGGCCATAGAGGGTAAATTACATCAATATGGTGGCATCCTTTGATTTCCAAATTAAAATTTTATACTTGTGAATATAGCGGAGTGGGCAATAGAGGTCTTTTGGCAATATCAGCTGTCTGTATATAACGGTTCAAGAGTTCGGCCATGTATACTAAATTATATATACTATTGGGACACCTTTTAATTACCAATTTTAAATTAAATACCTTTTTATAGAGGACTTAGCAACACAGATTATTTGTAAATTTCAAATGTTTGTCCACAACGGTTCATAAAATTACATCAATTATCGCTGCACCCTATAACTTAAATTTTTTAATATTTATACTTCTTAATATAAAGGACATAGTAAATGACATTTTGTCTTATTTTTCAGAGTTTGTCTATAACAGTATAAAAGATAGGGCTATAAGTGATAACAACATTGGGTCACCCTTTAATTGCAATTTTATAATTTTAGTAAATGACATTTTGTCTTATTTTTCAGAGTTTGTCTATAACAGTATAAAAGATAGGGCTATAAGTGATAACATTGGGTCACCCTTTAATAGCAATTTTATAATTTTTGTTATAGCAGGCAAGCTTTGAAAATTGTCTCTCTTTAACGATTCAGGATTTAGGCCATACACATAAAATTACATAAACTATTGGCACACCCTTTTATTTATAATATCAAATATTTATAAATGTTATTATAACGCCTGCTGTTTTCATCCAATCAGTTTTTTGCTAGACTATACGTATTAACTCGATAATAATTTTTTACTTTTTATGTGAGGTACCACTCCCACCATCCTAATCCAGTCTGCATTTTACTAGACAATGCAACTTACTCTGAGCGTTAATTGTGCAAAGTTTCATGACTCTACCTATTGTAGTTCTACAGGTACACGATAATAATTTTTCACTTAATATGGGAGGTACCACGCCCACTGTCTCAATACGGTCTGTATTTTTCTGGACTGTGCACATTTGTTTGAGTGTTACTTGTGCAAAGTTTCAATATTATACCTATTGCAGTTCCTCCGGTAAACGATAATAATTTTTCACTATGTATAGTAGGTACCACGCCCACTGCCCCAATACAGTTTGAATTTTAATAAACTATGGGCACTAGCATAGGCGTTACTCATGCAAAGCTTCTAGGCGCTATCTATTGTAGTTCGCCAGGAACACGATAATAATTTATCACTTTGTATGTGAGGTACCACGCCCACTATTTCAATTCAGCCTGTGTTTAGCTTGACTATGTACGTTAATATGGTGGTTATTGGTGAGAAATTCCAAGATGCTACCTAATTCAGTTCTCTAGATATAGGATAAGATTTTTCACTTTGTATGGGAGGTACCACGCCCACTATTCTAATCCCGAAAGATTTCTCTAGGCTATGTATGCTAATATAAAGGTTACGGTTGTGAAATTTCAAGGCGCTACCTATTGCTGTTACCAAGCTACACGATGATAAATATTTACTTTGTATGGGAGGTGCCACGCCCAAGTCGAATATCAAATAAATAAGTACCCTATTTTAGCAACCGTATATCTAATAACAAAATGTGAAAATGTCAGAAAGTATAGTTCACTGGTGTAGGTTCAGAAATGACTAAGTTCTGCGGGCACGAACATTCAGACGAATTCTGTAACGATTTTACTCTGAGCTTAATCTGTGATTAAAACAATCAATTATATTGGATTTACGTGGGAGTAAACTTGACTGAAGCAATATTGGACACCCTACTTGAGAGTACATATTTGCTCATATATTTATTATATCATGCTATAAAAAGTTTTTTTTTTTATACTAGCTGAGAGAATAAGAAAAAAAAGGCACATACAGTTAAAAGGCATTCTTATATTTGCATAGTAATTAATGCAAAAACATTCAAGGAATGTGACTCAACAAAGAAAAATTTAAAGAATGTGACTCCCGTTAGATCACATCACTTAAATTCTGGCTTAATTATTATTTGATATGCCATCATATTTCAATTGTGATTTTACATTCCTAAAGTAAAGAAGGAAATCATTGTGTTTAAATTAAAGTGAGAAAAGTATTTAATTAATTTTTGCCAATCATTAACATCATAAGCAAAGACTTAATGGTTATAATTTGGAAAAAAAAAGAAAAGAAAAATAATATTAAATATTAATAATATTAAAGGTAATTCATTTACTGAATACACCAGGAAGTTGGGACTTTCTTCCCATGCTTGCTTTTCTCTGTAACACTATTTTCCATGCACATAAAAAAAGTTGTACTCGAAAGTTCGATAGAACGCAGTCAGGTCGCAACGTGATCAAACGGGCAGTTCTGCACCCTAACCAAAGGAAAGGAGTACACAAGTGTGTCGGAAGCAGGAGTCGCGGATCACCAAAATTAGTTTCATCATTCAACTAACACGTGCCGTGGCCTTGGCAAGTTATATAAGTATAAAATAAAAAAAAACAAAAAAAGAGTGAATAAGATTTTTATTATATTTATAATAAGAATATAATAATCTAATCAAAAAAAGAAAGAAAAAAGAAAACTTATAATTTAACATAATGCAATGTATCATAAAAGAATTATCCCATTAACTGAATAATATCTAAAGCTATCATTTAAGTTAATCTCTAGATAAACTCTTTGGAAAAAACCATTATGTCAATTTGTAATTAATTCTTATTATAATTAAAAATTTGATAAAAGCTTTCAAATATAAATTAAAGATTTTCTATAAATTAAAACAATGAAATTTTACCAATAATTAACTTTAGTTTTAGAATTCCTATTTAAAATGGATTAAGTTACTAATCCCAAAAAAATATTTCTTTATTGTTAGGTAAACCCTACAATTTGTACTAACCTATTTTATTTTTTTTTTCTCCAAAGTATCTTTTTGAGAGTAATATATTTAACATAAATATAAAAGATTTTTTTTAGAAAATTTATCCTGCTTCGTTGCTGGGCCCAACTGCGGAACATGGAGAAAATTGAATACACAAAGTAAACAACAACGGCATTGTATTTTCTGTAAGTAATGAGCATTTGATTATTTACTATTACTCTCATTAGTATTTAGAATAAGTAAGTCCGATTCCGTCTGTTCCAGGAGAAATGTAGATTTTATTCCTCCAGAGTTATTTTTATTTTTATTTGATATTTTGTATTAGTTAAGATATGTTCTCCAAAGAGTAACAATGAATTATGTTGTATTTTAGTTCTATGTATTAAGGTTTTTTTTTTATTTTATGCTTATTTTTCTTGGTGATCGCATATTTTTTTTTGAAAATAAATGATTATTTAATTTTAATTGTACGAGAAAATAAAAATGCATTGCTAAAGTTTTAATTATTATTTGGGGATGATAGTCAATACAAAGCATGTTGTAGCATAAAAGTCTTGAATTTTCTTTTGGGACAATCTGTAAAATTAAAGGATGCTTGGATTGTCACTGGAGTCTGTTCTTATATCAGTAGGGTGGGAAAATTGCATCTCGTTGGCTGAACATCTAGCTAAACAAAATTTCTTTTATTAGTAATATTTGGTCTACTCTGGTTATTTTTTTTGCATGAGAAGTAGACTTATATGATTATGCGCTAAAAACAGGGTTAAGAACCACATAACCAGTTCCTGAGTAGCTAGCTGGGAAAATTAAATCGATCATGCTATTTTTTTAACTCGGTATTTTTATAGGGATTTTTCGTGGAAAAGAATATTTTATTTAAAATCTAGTCAGCGCGTAACATATATGGCGCCCAACGTGGGGCCAACAAACCGGCCTCTTTAAAGGTTAAAAGGAATTTTTTTTTATACTCTAAACAAAACACTCTCATAAATTGATTGATATTTTTTTTTTTTTTTTGACTTACACAAATTCAGTACGTTCAATTGTATTTTCAAACGCAAATTTTGTTGTATAAGTCCTAATTATTTGGATAATAAATTTCTGAATTTAGTTGCGATACATCAAAATTTGTAGTGTTACATATTGACTGCATTTGTAATATTTAGCTAGGAAGTCTATGAAGTGCATATTGCACTAGCTAACAGTTCTATTTTTTTTATATTATGCACTTTTCAAGTCCGTTTAAGATTCTTTTGTTAAGATTTTTAAATGTTGCTGATTGGCAAAATTATAAGGAAAAAAAATATATCAAATCAGATTTTCTTGTTAAATACAACTAATGAGGTGTTTTATTTGCTTAATTTATTCAAGACTATTAGTTTATTGCCATGTTTTGTAAAAGTTGTCATTCCCAGAGAATACTAAAATAAAAGTTATACGTGTAATTTTAGGGTCCAAACTGATTTAAAGACGAATTCACACTTTTTTTTCCATACATTTTAATGTTACTGCAAGGTAAAATATAATTTTTTATGTTATCTTTAAATTAAACACTATGTATACCAGAAATAGGGGCATTCAAAATAATAATTCTTTTAAAAAGGGTCGTGGTGGAAGTTTATCTGCGTCTATTAATAATAATTCTATTGAGTTACAAGATACTCAAGCCACATTCCAAACTCGTGTTGTCCACTCACCTATAAGTACAAACTCGGAAAGAACTGGTGAACAACAATCCCTAATCCTTACCCTACCACCTGATCCTCAAATTCAAAACAAGGTCATAATGGACAATAATACTGGTTCTTTACCACAGGAATTTCTTCCTTTAGAGGAACAAGGGGCCGTAGGTTTTGCAAACTCGGATTTAATGAATGACCGGCCCATGGCAGGCACTGCAGAAAATAAATCAAGCACTTTGACACCATGGGACTCGTTAATTTCAATGATGGAACAAAGCATGAGAAATACAAGAGAGGAGTTCAGGAGAGAGCTTTCGTCCCTCAGGGGAAGCATATCTCAAATGGGTAATGGAAATGCTTCAAATTTCCATGAGCCATCACAACCAAACCGGGTTCATTTCAATGCAAATAATCCTAACTTAGATCACTCTTCTAACGTAAACAGATCTTACTCAAACGCTGACTCGAATATCAAACTCGAGAAATGGAAAATATCTTACGATGGAAATGGTTCTGTTTCAGATTTTTTATTTAAAGTGGAAACACTCTGTACTCGTACTAGATGTTCAGATGAGCATTTATTATCCAACTTCCATGTTCTTTTGGAAGCAAAAGCTGAGCAGTGGTATTGGGTGTTTATGAAACAGAATCGAAATGTATCCTACCCAGTTTTACGTCATGCCCTTACTAAGGAATTTGGTTACCAAGAATCGGAACATGATATTATTATAAAGTTTTCGTTACGTAAGCAACAGATAAAGGAATCGTATGATGAGTTTCATACTAGTGTCGTGTCAATGAATTTAAGGTTACAGAATCCTTTACCCGATTCCGAAATGATTGATATTATAAAGAGGAATTTGCACCCCAATTTGAGGTTTTTGTTATTTAGCTCCGACTGCAGAACCCTTAACGATTTCAGGGATACTGCTCGTAAAGCCGAAAAAGTTCTTCGGGATAACAAATCGTCTTTCACAACCGTAGGTCCAAACCGAAACGTAAGTGAAATCATTTCTCCATCTAGTGAGCCAAATAATGAGTGTGAAATCGATCCACAACTTGCGGCTCTTCAAATCACAAAGAAAAATGGTAAATGGGATTATTCCAATATAAAGTGTTGGAATTGTTTATCCTACGGTCATTCTTATATTTATTGCAATCAGGCGATAACAACTCCTTTTTGCTTTAAGTGTGGTCAAAAGAGTGTTTTTACACCATCGTGTCCTAACAAGCATAACTTACAGGGAAACAAGTAACTGGACGAAATGACTACCGGGGACTTTCGTCCAGCCCGCAAAACCCCGAGTTTGCACTAGGTACAAATTTAAAAAAGTCAAATAGTACTTTTTGTTTATATAACGAACTCATTCCAAATAAAGACTGCTTAAACGTAAAAATTTTCCCAAACACTCAAGAGGTGTCAACACAACCTGAATACAGTAAGAATTTAAAAATTAATGCACCAGCAAAGGAAATGTTTAAGTCATTCAAAAGTCCCTCTCTTAAGATAATGATGTGCAGACGACGTTACAAAAAGCGCAGGTACTATCGAAAGTTGTTAGAATCAACTATGTTACATGGTTCAGATGATCGGCCTTTTATAAAAGTAGGTGTCTTTAATGATACACTTTTAGGGTTACTCGACTCGGGAGCTAACGTATCCGTTTTGGGACGAAATTGTATCGAATTTCTGAAAGGGAATAATGCTTCTTATCGGCCAATTGAATCTTCATTGTCACTTGCAAGCGGTTCGAAGCAAAACATCGTAGGATACTGTAAATTACCAGTGCATTTTAAAAATGTAACTAAAGATATTTTGTTTTATTTAGTTCCTTCACTTAGCCAAGAGGCATATTTTGGAACAAATTTTTGGCGGGAATTTGCGCTCGCACCTGAAATCATTCCCTCAGTTTCTTCTTTTTACCTCGAATCTGCAATTTGTTCCAGGGAAGACGCAAAATTCCATGAACTTTCACCCAAGCAAAAGCTTATTCTGGAGAAAACAATTTTAGAGTTTCCCTCGTATGAAAAGATGGGATTAGGATGTACAGACCTGCTAGAACATGATATAGACACTGCGGACGCAGTTCCAATCAAGTGTAGGCATTACCCCATGTCTCCACCCTGCCAGGAGGAAGCGTATAAGGAGATAGAACGACTATTAGGTATGGGAGTTATCGAGGAATCAAACTCACCTTGGTGCTCACCAGTGGTTTTGGTGCGAAAGCCTGGCAAGGTTCGTCTTTGCATTGATTCCCGAAAGCTTAATAGCATAACAAAAAAAGATTCGTACCCTCTTCCTCATATAAATGGGTTAATAAGTAGGTTAAAAGACACATTTTTTATAACCGGAATTGACCTAAAAGACGCATTTTTACAAATCAGATTAACACCGACTTCTAAGGAAAAAACTGCTTTTGTCGTCCCGGGTAAGCCATTGTATCACTTTAAGTATATGCCTTTCGGTCTATGTAATGGTCCCCAAACTATGAGCAGACTAATGGATAAGGTTATACCTTCACGCCTAAGAGAAAACGTTTTCATATACTTAGATGACCTGCTGATATGTAGCTCAGATTTTGATTCCCATATAGCTCTCTTGAGAGACGTCGCTAGTTGCTTGAGATCGGCGAAACTAACGATTAATATAAGTAAGAGCAAATTCTGTCAAAAGGAGATTCGTTATCTAGGTTACATTGTGGGCTATGGAACATTGAAGGTTGATCCGGAAAAGGTAGAGTCAATTAGAAACTTTAGTCTGCCCAAAACACCAAAACAGGTGCGAAGATTTATTGGCATGGCTAATTGGTACAGAGCCTTTATAAATAACTTTGCAGATATTGCTGGTCCTCTCACAGATTGCTTAAAGAAAACATCCAAACCTTTCACTTTAACGCAGGATGCAATATTATCATTTGAAAACTTAAAAAATGCGTTGTCTTCTGCTCCGGTTTTGGCCCAAGCAAGATTCGATCGTGAATTTATAATTCAATGTGATGCGTCACGAGTTGGAGTTGGTGGAGTTTTATTTCAATACGATGAAAACGGACAAGAACATCCGATTTCCTATGTGTCTCAAAAACTTAATAAAGCTCAACGTAACTATACGGTCACTGAGCTTGAATGTATGGCCGCAATTGTTTGCGTAAACCGGTTTCGACCATATATTGAGGGGCTTCCGTTTAAAATCATTACCGATCATTCATCTCTGAAATGGTTGATGTCCCAGAAAGATTTGAATGGGCGATTAGCCCGGTGGAGCTTAAAGTTACAGCGCTATGATTTTCAGATAGAGCACAGGAAAGGGTCGTTGAACGTAGTACCAGATTGTTTATCGCGAATGTACATAGATGAACTAACTGTGTCAGATATACCTTTAGAAGTAGACTTGGCTTCTCCATATTTTGTAAGCGAGGAATATAAAACTCTTAAAAACCGTATTGTTGAAAATAAGGAATCATTGCCAGATTTAATGGTCTCAAATAATTTAATTTATAAACGTGTAAATTTCACGCAGGGTAGTGAGGATGAAGAAGACAACCTATGGCGATTATGGATTCCAAAATCATTATCTAAGGAAGTCATTAAAGCTGCACATGACTCTGTAGTGTCCTATCACGGTGGTTTTATTAAAACAATTACCCGGATACGACAAAAATATTATTGGCCCACGATGGTTAATGATGTGAAATCGTATATAAGCAACTGCGATATATGTAAGACAGTAAAGTCATTAAACCGAATTTCGAAACCTCTTATGGGGAAGCAGTTTTTCACAAACAGACCGTTTGAAAGGTTATATTGTGACTTCTTGGGTCCCTATCCACGTACAAAAAACGGAAACTCCGTAATTTTTATATGTTTAGACCATTTCACGAAGTTTATATTTTTAAAGCCATTTAGAGCAGCGACATCTGCTAATGTAATTTCGTTCTTCCAAACAAACATTTTTCCAACCTATGGTGTACCTAGATGTTTACATAGCGATAACGCGAAACAATTTGTTTCTCACGAAATGCAAGATTTTTTGATATTATATGAAATTGACCATATAAAGACTGGATTTTACGCTCCCCAAGCAAACGCGTCTGAACGCGCAAATAGAGAGATAATAACCAAACTAAGATGCTTCTTAAAAAGCCACCGAGACCATAGAGATTGGGACAAATATATACCTCAGATTTTGTCAATACTTAGAAGCGACTATCACTCTTCTATCAAATGTTCGCCCTATTATGCCACATTTGGACAGAACATGGTCCAGCATGGTTCTGCTTATAATATTCTGGGAAATTTGGGATGCTTAACAGGGGATGATATTCAAATTTCTGTTAATGTTGATAAAATGCAGAATGTGAGAAATAAAATACGACAGAATTTAACTTTGGCTCACGAAAAATCAAGTAAAAAGTATAACCTAAGAACAAGGCCAATAGAATTTCAAAAAGGTCAACTCGTTTATAGAAAAAATCATGTTGTAAGTAATTTGCCGAAAGCTATAAACAAAAAGTTTATGCCTAAGTTCCTTAAATGTAGAATTCGGGGCAGAATAGGTAATAATTTATATGACATTGAAAACGTAAATGGGGAATACATAGGAAGATATCATGCTTCCGATTTAAACCTTAATAATTATTACCCGGCTTATCGTGGGTCGAGCCACACATTGCGTATCGTTTCTATATTTATTTTTGATAAAAAAATCTCTCCTGTTCTCCCATCGATCGTAGACCTCTGGGTGAAGCAGGTTTGTAACGATTTTACTCTGAGCTTAATCTGTGATTAAAACAATCAATTATATTGGATTTACGTGGGAGTAAACTTGACTGAAGCAATATTGGACACCCTACTTGAGAGTACATATTTGCTCATATATTTATTATATCATGCTATAAAAAGTTTTTTTTTTTATACTAGCTGAGAGAATAAGAAAAAAAAGGCACATACAGTTAAAAGGCATTCTTATATTTGCATAGTAATTAATGCAAAAACATTCAAGGAATGTGACTCAACAAAGAAAAATTTAAAGAATGTGACTCCCGTTAGATCACATCACTTAAATTCTGGCTTAATTATTATTTGATATGCCATCATATTTCAATTGTGATTTTACATTCCTAAAGTAAAGAAGGAAATCATTGTGTTTAAATTAAAGTGAGAAAAGTATTTAATTAATTTTTGCCAATCATTAACATCATAAGCAAAGACTTAATGGTTATAATTTGGAAAAAAAAAGAAAAGAAAAATAATATTAAATATTAATAATATTAAAGGTAATTCATTTACTGAATACACCAGGAAGTTGGGACTTTCTTCCCATGCTTGCTTTTCTCTGTAACACTATTTTCCATGCACATAAAAAAAGTTGTACTCGAAAGTTCGATAGAACGCAGTCAGGTCGCAACGTGATCAAACGGGCAGTTCTGCACCCTAACCAAAGGAAAGGAGTACACAAGTGTGTCGGAAGCAGGAGTCGCGGATCACCAAAATTAGTTTCATCATTCAACTAACACGTGCCGTGGCCTTGGCAAGTTATATAAGTATAAAATAAAAAAAAACAAAAAAAGAGTGAATAAGATTTTTATTATATTTATAATAAGAATATAATAATCTAATCAAAAAAAGAAAGAAAAAAGAAAACTTATAATTTAACATAATGCAATGTATCATAAAAGAATTATCCCATTAACTGAATAATATCTAAAGCTATCATTTAAGTTAATCTCTAGATAAACTCTTTGGAAAAAACCATTATGTCAATTTGTAATTAATTCTTATTATAATTAAAAATTTGATAAAAGCTTTCAAATATAAATTAAAGATTTTCTATAAATTAAAACAATGAAATTTTACCAATAATTAACTTTAGTTTTAGAATTCCTATTTAAAATGGATTAAGTTACTAATCCCAAAAAAATATTTCTTTATTGTTAGGTAAACCCTACAATTTGTACTAACCTATTTTATTTTTTTTTTCTCCAAAGTATCTTTTTGAGAGTAATATATTTAACATAAATATAAAAGATTTTTTTTAGAAAATTTATCCTGCTTCGTTGCTGGGCCCAACTGCGGAACATGGAGAAAATTGAATACACAAAGTAAACAACAACGGCATTGTATTTTCTGTAAGTAATGAGCATTTGATTATTTACTATTACTCTCATTAGTATTTAGAATAAGTAAGTCCGATTCCGTCTGTTCCAGGAGAAATGTAGATTTTATTCCTCCAGAGTTATTTTTATTTTTATTTGATATTTTGTATTAGTTAAGATATGTTCTCCAAAGAGTAACAATGAATTATGTTGTATTTTAGTTCTATGTATTAAGGTTTTTTTTTTATTTTATGCTTATTTTTCTTGGTGATCGCATATTTTTTTTTGAAAATAAATGATTATTTAATTTTAATTGTACGAGAAAATAAAAATGCATTGCTAAAGTTTTAATTATTATTTGGGGATGATAGTCAATACAAAGCATGTTGTAGCATAAAAGTCTTGAATTTTCTTTTGGGACAATCTGTAAAATTAAAGGATGCTTGGATTGTCACTGGAGTCTGTTCTTATATCAGTAGGGTGGGAAAATTGCATCTCGTTGGCTGAACATCTAGCTAAACAAAATTTCTTTTATTAGTAATATTTGGTCTACTCTGGTTATTTTTTTTGCATGAGAAGTAGACTTATATGATTATGCGCTAAAAACAGGGTTAAGAACCACATAACCAGTTCCTGAGTAGCTAGCTGGGAAAATTAAATCGATCATGCTATTTTTTTAACTCGGTATTTTTATAGGGATTTTTCGTGGAAAAGAATATTTTATTTAAAATCTAGTCAGCGCGTAACAATTCATAACCTCCTACTTTTTTTTAAGTCGGTTAAAAAGTCATTTTAATGAGCAATTTAGGGTACCTAGACATGTTCAGATTGTATTGGTATGTTGACAAAAGCTGTTCAGTTTCACCGTGGCTACAGTTTGTCTATATATAGTGTTGGTGAAAATTTAAGAGTCCCTGTAAGTTATGATAGAAAAATAAAAAATAAAAATATTTTTAATTTTCTTATCCAAAAAAAGTGCAGAAATAAATTATTTTTTTTTTATAGCACAAAATGCTAATAGAATTTTTCCACGTATCTTCAGCTACATTACTGACGAACAAAGTAAAGCTCTATTACCTAGTATAAACAAGATATTACCCTTTCGTAGTAACATAGAACCTTGTATTTTTTTATTGTTGCACTGAGTAATTAATTGATTGAATTTAAATTAATTAACACTGTTGATGTCATTATTTTTTTCTGGGTAATGCTTGAAATAAATTGTTAAAATTGCATAACTAACAATGTATTAAAAAGTTGCTTACACCATTTCCGTCCGATGTTAAGAATATTTACAGCCAATAACTTTCTTAAGAAATAAGGTTTTACCAACTTAATAACAAATAAGAAACTAAGACTTAAAGTTATTTGAAACTTTCGCGAGATATTTGAAAGGACAAATAAAAAACCAGCAGGCAACACATTCTTATGTAGACCTTAAATGTATGTACGTAATGTAATTGTAATTTCGTTTGGCATGTGTTCTTATGAGAGCATTTTTCAACAGCACAAACGACTTTAAGGTTCATTCAAACATTTCAGATTTTGAAGAGAATTTGGAAAGTTTTCGAATTGTTTCCGATTTTAAAGGCAAACAGGAAAATTGTCTTAATTCTTCTATAATTTTTAAAATAAGCTCAATGTTTTAGTATACGAGTACTTGAAAATACATAGTTCATATACTTAAAAGAGAGAAAATGAACTTATTTTATGTTTGGAAAAGTTATTAAACTATTTTCACTCGCATTTTCATACGCCACAACTAACATATTGCAAGTAATATTGGTTCAGACATTTCGTTTGTAACATCTGGCAAAACTTAAATTTTTATGATATTTTAGGCAGACCAGGCATTCGACATTACCACTCATGTAGTAGCAACTGCTGTACAATCGATTTCACTTTTTCTTTAAGATCAAAACATATGTTCAACCAGTGGCATGCCAGCTTTCAAGAAAGTAGGTTTGCGTCGCTGATACAATCTAAATATTTAGCAACAAATTAAGAAATTATGTATATATTCTTGCATTTATTATTGTTACATTAAAAAAAGAGAAAATGATAAGGTAGAACGAAAAAATTATTTTTAATTTGAAAAAATATATTTCAAACATCAATTCATGTTCCCTCTTACGTAAATACACAAATTTAGTCGTTAAAATATTTATTTATTCAACTACACATAATTTTAATTATATTTATCTTCAATGTGTAACAATTTATTCTTAAATATAATTAAGATATAAAATAAGAAAATTTACTATATTCATACAATGCATAGATTTTTTTTTCAGTGCAAAAGAAACAATACATACTCATTTTAAAAAATTCTCTGGTTGGGTGCCTGTGATGAAAGAAACAGCAGAACATCGCTTAGTCTGTAATAGTTGTTGTTGTAGTCGATTTCTCTAGAATAGCTCATATGCAAACGTTCCTAAAAAACAAATATAAAATAAACACGAACATTAATATAAGTATAGAAGAAACAATATACACTCGATAACCAGCACCTATAACCACACGTATGTACGTATGTATGTACGTTGTTTTTTTTTTTTTTAATGAGGTAAAAATCGTCAAAAGACTCTAGCTCCCAAGACGCCACGAGTGCGAGACTTTAACACGCTAAACAACCTTAATACACTATTCCACAATCCCTGCGGAACCACCGCAAAAGTAATTCCTCGCAGGGTGGGAAGAGGTATGTACCTACAATATACTGCTAAGACTCTCCTTCGAATCTCCTCGAGGCTACGAAGTTCTAACAGAACTAATTTTACAATATTACATATGTACATTTTCCCAGTTTTCCAAAGTGGTTAACATTAAGCTAATTATGTTAGTAGGATTAATTCTACACCCTAACATCTGCTCTAAGTTTGCTCTCTCGGGATTAAATCGTGGACAGAAGAAGAATATATGTTCGGCATCTTCAGCCACATCTCCATCACAAATCGGACAGAACGGGGAACTGTCGTGTCCAAAACGGTAAAAATATGTCCGAAAACAGCCATGTCCACTCATAAATTGAGTCAGGTAATAGTTCAGATATCCATGGCTCCTCTCAAGCCAAACTCTCACATTTGGTAACAATTTGTATGTCCATCTAACCTTCGTAGTTTCATTCCATCGCCTTTGCCATTCGTTAATGCTTGCTACTCTCGCAGTGCTCTGGGCAGTTTCGTCCGTTGATGCCCGTTGGTGACCGCAGAATCCCTAGCCAATAAGTCGATAGGTATCATACCAGCAATGACTAACGCAGCTTCGTCCGACACTGTTCTGAAGGCAAAGCAAACTCGGAGAGCCGCCAGTCTGTAGACAGAAGCAATGTTGGTCCTGTAAGTTTTTGACTTTGTGGAATTTATCCATATTGGAGACGCATATAATATTACGACGCTCTTAATAACCCCGGCCAAAACTTTCCTCCTCAGGTAATTCGGACCTCTTGTGTTTGGCATTATTCGACACAGTGCAGCGCATGTGACTTCCGCCTTCGCTTCTACGTAATCTATGTGGCTTTTGAAAGATAATCTATTGTAACTCCAAGATATTTAAGATAATCCTTGGTTTTAATCTCACAATTACCAACGCGTAGGGTAATGTATTCCTTCTTTTTACGACATCTATGTATGTATATATGTATGTACATAAATAGAAAAATAAGATAAACATCTAGAAAAGGGTTGCCAGATCTTTCTAGAATAGAACATTCTATACGATATTGCTCGCCTTTAAATAAAATTTATGCTTGTGAACGGTATTGCAATATTGTTTTGAGCGTCTACGTGATCAGTTGTCAATAAAAGTTGTACAAAGCTGAATAAATAAAGTCACTTCCAGTAGAATTATTATTGGTGTGTTATTTATTTTGCACTTGAAAGATCCCAAACGAAAAAGTATTAAGAATGTAACAATATCAATCTAGTTATCATGGGTAAGGATATGAAAAATTCGTCGCAACTTAATTTCTTATTTAATCAAATAACCTTGCTCAACAACTAATTAAAATGTAGAACAACTTGTTCAAAAGATATTTGAAATAAAATCTTATTCATTCTTGTAAAACAATTTCCCGTTTTAATGTTACTGGGTAGGGTAGTGGCAATACGTGTAATCCAGCGAGAAAGTTTTTCGATTAAAATCAGTTCTTGTGTAAAATTAGTTAAGATGAGTGCAGTTTTCTTTTGCAATTTTAGCTTAAAATATGTCAGCAGCTCATTAGTATAAGATTAAAGACAAAGTTTATCACTTTTTATTTAACAAGAAAAATAGTCTTTAAATTATAGAATTTTTTGAAAATTAAATTTAAACATTTTTTCACTCAATGCTAAAAATGTGTGCATGTGCTTCAGAATTCCCTAAACGATTTTAAACAAGCATATCAAAATGTAGTACATTTATTTGAGTTGGTAAAATGTTAGTAAAAAAAAGCACAGGACACAATCTACATACATGTGTTTATGAATAAATGTTAGCGTTAACACTAACATACCTCCCGGGGGGTTATATGGCTTATTTTATAACAGCCAACAAATGCTAAGTCAAGCTAAGTCAAGCTAAGGACTCAAACAGTAAACTTCAGATGCTTTTATAAACATGACTTCTTAAGACTTAAAGACACACACTACATTATTTACATAAGCGCTCTGTGGTAAAAACAAGGAGTATGAACGCCTTCAAGAAGGCCTCTTTACTCCTTCTTTTGGTGGCACAAGACTTTCCAATGGCATTCCAATCACATATATCTTTTACAAAGGATGTTATTGCGAAAAAGGCCTTCTACTCTCACTTCTGCCGGCAAACGTTCCAAAAGTTCTTCAGTAAATTATCTGTCAGAAGGTCATCAATTTGATGCCTTTTGGAAAGCTTTACGTAGCAAAAACTAAGAAATAATGTTTTGGACAATTTTTTTTTAATTTTATTTAGTATTTTAAATTTATTTTTAAATGAAATATTTGAATTTTTTCTTCAGTTTTCTGGAAATCGAACTACGAATCAGTCAGTCAGTCAGTCAGATTATATAAAGAGCAATTAAATTACAAATTTAATAATTCTTCCAAAAAAAAAAAACCGACTTCAAAACAGACAAACATAAAATCATGTTTCTTTAAAACGGTAACTATTGCGACACCCTGTAATTTCCGAATTCAAATTTTATACTAGTTATAGCGGTCGTAGCAATACAGGTTCATTGTACATTTCAACTGTCTGTCTGTAACGGTGTAAAAGTTTGGTCATGTACATCAAATTACATAAACTATTGTGACACCCTGTAATTTATAATTTTAAATATTTATACTTATTATAACAGATATAGTAATGGACATTCTGTCTAATTGTTAAGTGTTTATCAATAACTGTTTAAAAGATAGGGTCAAAAATATCAAATGACGTCACCTATTGGGACACCCTTTAAATTCAAATTTTAATACAAATACTTTTTAAAGAGGACTTTGTCATACAGATTCTTTTTAAATTTTAACTTCGTGTCCATACACATCAAATTACATCAACTATTGGGACACCCTTTAATTTCCAATTTTAAATATTTATTCTTGTTGTTATACCAGACATAGTATTGAACATTCTGTCTATTTTTCAAGTGTTTGTCTATAACGGTTCTAAAGATGAGGACATAATGGTTAAATTACATCTATAATGGGGACACCCTTTATTTTAAAGATCCAAATTTTATACTTGTTTTAATAGTGGAGTAAGCAATATAGGTTCTTTGTAAATTTCAACTGTCTATCTATAACAGTTGAAAAGTTTGGTCATATATATTACTTTTACATTAACTATTAGGACACCCTTTAATTTCCAAATTCATATTTTACACTTGCTATTTTAGCGGACTTAGCAATACAAGTTCTTTGTAAAGTTCAACTTTTGGTCTATAACGGTTCAAAAGTTTGGCCATTTATATATAAAAATAAACCAACTAATAGGACACCCTTTAATTTTAAATATTTATAACTATTACAACAGACATAGTAACGAACGTTCTGTGCAACTTTCAAGTGTTTGTCTATAACGGTTCAAAAGATAGGAGATTAAAGGTGAAATTAAGTCACCTATGGGGTCACCCTTTAATTTTTAATTTTATTTTTTAATTACTTTTTATTATTAATTTCTAAAATTTTGAACTTCTTTTAAAATGGGACCAATCTGTAGCCATAACCTTTCTAATAGTGCAAAAATTTTTAAAATCAGTTCAGAAATGACCGAGTTTTGAAGGCACAAACATACAAAAAAAAAAAGCAACACACAGACGAATTGATAACCTCCTTCTTTTTTTGAGGTCGGTTAAAAATATAAAATTAATTATTTACTATACAACATGAGAGATATCAAAATAGAACATCACGCTTCCCTTCCAAGAAAAAGGAAGAAGGTCTTTTAAAAGGGAGAGCCAATGCCTTCTAAAAGGCCTTCTTTGGAAGACATGAAAAAAATGAAGGCAGTAGGGAGTGAAGGTCTAAGTATTTTTTATAGAAGGCCTGAAGTGAGAAGGCCTTTTTAGATTTACCGCTAAGCGTATTTATGCACACATACCTACAAAAAGAGCGTTACAGCTAAACATATACATTACACTTGATTGAGTTCAATGCTTACATTACATTTGAACATTTCCTTAACATTGGTATGCGAACTGACTCAAACTTATATGGATATGCCCTTATACGTATGAAACTTATGAGTTCACAAAAAATATATTTTATCTACAGGGAGACTTATATGGAAGTGTTTTGGTGATGTATGTACGTATATGTCAAAGTGACTATTAGAACAGCTGGTTATATGTTTTTGCCTGAAAATTACACACTTTTTACAAGTGAATGTATAAAATTGCTAAAAGAGAAACACTTTTTTTTAGTAAAAAGAGTTACTAGTTATAATCATTTTTTTCTGTATTTGTTAAATCACGTACACTTTAGATATTGAATGGTGTTATTGATTTGATTTGTTTCGTCTTTTTCTTAACACTTTGTAACTGAATTTTGTATTAGCTCTCGTATCCCGCATAGTCTGCAAATAACTATTCATGCATAAAACTGACGACAATCGAATATTATGTCGAGCTTACGCTAATGTTGCTAATACGGCGAATTGCAATTCACTCAACTCTGACAGTAGCCATATCGTGTTCTTGGGCTTGTAAGACTTATTAATCAGTGCAACAAATCAAAACGTTTTGAAAAATACACGGACTTGATATTATCGGTTCAATTCTACTGCTAAAGGGTAGAAAAATCATATACTCGGTTTGCTGAAATCGGTGATGACCAATTCTTATTTTCGGCCTCGAAAAATATAAAATTTTTTTTAATAAAGTAATTTTTGGCATAAAATGTAAATAGAATTTTTTCAACGAATCCTTAGCTACATTATTGCTAAACATACTTATGCGATATCACTTAGTATGAATGAGATATTAGACAAAAACTGATGACACTTTTTTAAAGGCTCAACGATTTTAAGAATATTTTGAGTCCCATAAATAAAAATTGGTCATCAATTTCGCCAAACCGAGTGTAGGGTTTTTCTACCCTTTAGTAGTAGAATCGAACCTATAGTGTTAAAGTTCGTCAATTTTTTCACTATTGTATTGTCACACAGACTAAGCGAAAACCTTCTTCTGCTACCGAAGCTCGTGGTTCCAGTCGTTAGAATAATGGTCAGACCTTGAAGGTGTTTAACTTAGCAGGCTACCCTGCTAGCCTCGGCGACTTGTGCCTCTTATATACTTTGGAGGAATTGGCTTCAGGGTGTTAGAAGTGAAGAAGAGAATAAAATGGCCCAGGTGTATAAAATCACTTACATTTTAACTCCAAAAAAGAAGAAATTAATTGTAAAATTACTGTGGGTCTGTGGGTCCGCATGCCGTCTATGGACTGAACTAACCTAGCCAACTAAATCAGATTCATGTTACTTTTTTTGTTGCTACGCCTAAAATGAATGAATGGCCTGAATTCATTTCAAATCTTGAAAAGCTCTGTCACCAATGTGTATGTAAGGAGTTTCTTAGATGTGGATAATATATAAGTTAGAAAAAATCTTGAATATTTATTTTATTTATCAAACTATTTGTTAACATATAAATGAACTAGCTGTATACGACACGTCGTGGGCGACCTGAAAATATTTTGCTCGATTTTGCTATGAAAGAATTCCACTCCAATTGTAAGACTCTTACTTTTATAGTGCTTCAGTTGTGGTTTATGTATTTATTTTCTTTAAAGCACCCACCCCTGGATAAAATTCTAAAATTTATAAAAAATTCTCAAAATTATTTTAAAGCTCTGTAAGAGCAAAGTATAAAATAAAAGGTGCACAACCATGTTTAAAATATCCCAGTTTTAACTCTTTCAGCCACAGTCTTACATATATTATTTTAATAACAAAACTACTGCATTTTTGGTTTGATTAAGGTTTATTTATTATAAAAAAAAAAGAAAAAAATAAATTTGCCCTTTAGGCTTTTGTGGAATAGGGTGGTTAGTTTAGTAACCACTGTGACACTTGGCAAAAAAAATTCAAGTAAAATGTAGTATACGCAGCCACATTTGATATCAAAAAATTAATTCTGATGGAAATCGGAGAAACATGTCTTATTTGTGCGTATGCAAAGAGGAACTTTGCAGGTTCTGCATTGCCAAATAGTACGCACCGGATTCTTTTTGGTGCTGCATTTTGCACATCTTCGTGATGTAGATCGCTCTAGCTGATCCATACTGCTTTCCAGACGCAATTCGCTTGGTACTGAAGGTTTGTGTTTCTTTTTTTGTACTGGTATTGGGGAAGAGGGTTCCGAAATTGAGCGCTTAGTGCCTGATTTGGGTTTTTTCGCCTGAACTGGTGCTAGGATGCCATGGTAACACTTCTCCGAAACTCTTTGTTATTAAAATTTCTTTTTAGAACATCTAGCACAGGTCTAACCTTATAAAGTTTGTCGTAACTATCATCGTTTTTTTGGGCATTATCATTCAAATGTAAGTTATTCAGAAGCCATCCAAAGCGGTTGAGTGGCATAAAAGAAGATATGTATTGGTCCTTCATATCAGAGGCAGAAGACCAGTAATCTTTATAACTAGGCGATTTTTTTATACCCATCACTAAATTTAAAGCAAGAAATACTTCAATTTCTTCAGATGTAGTGGGTGTAAAAGGTGCTCCTTTCTGCGTGGCATATAGATTTGTTTGAAAGCAGATTGTTTCAACTAAGTTTGCTGTCTAAAATAAACCGAATAATTTTGTTGGTATTATAATTTCTACCTCTACTATATCATCTGCAACACCTGCGCCTCCTGTAAATTCACACGGCTCTTCCATTTTGAAATTTTTTTTCCACTTTAGTTGCGCAACTGCGGAGCTCATAGTAGGTAACTGACTAGCAGAAGTAGTACACAAATTTGATAAAGGTATTTCATCATCTGACTCAAAATAATCATCAAGTTCTGGCTGCAGTCCTGACGGTATATCACCAAGTACCATCAGATCGGCTTTTTGGTCATCATCTCTTTCTTCGTCTGATTCGAAACTACACACACTTTCGCCATCAGAAGGTATATCTTCAAACAAAATATCTACGATATCTTGTTCATTGAGTATGCGCGGCATTCTAATTACATATATGTATATAACACAAAATTATGTGGGAAAACAAATTATTTACTATAGAATGTACTATAGTCACAGTGGTTAATAATCTAACCACCATATTACTTACGTTTGTTTTTGTATATTATGCTCTGGTTACATATATATGTTATCACAAAACAAAAAACAAGTAATAAATAACAAACTAAATTAGTTAGTTATTACTTTTTAAAGTATTTTTTGTTCAAAAAGTATTTAATTACCAAAATATGAATTTACAAAAATTATTAAATTAGGTGTTATATTTAAAGATAAAAACACTGTGAAATCTATACATATAATAAAATAGTAACTCATTTCCGTCTGTCCTTCATTGTTTGTATTCGCATCACGTAAAAACTACTGGATGAAGTGTAACAAAATCTTGTGAGGAGGTACCTTAGTAACTTGGTCCCAATATAGGATACTCCTTTTTCCCAAAAATATTTTATTTCCAGGAGAAAGTGGAGAAAAAACAATAAAAAATTCAATTTCCGGATTAATGGTGCTAAAATTTTCGGTTTAAAACTGGGATATTTTCAACACGGTTACAGTACATTATATTTGAGAAACTATTACAAAACAGATGGCGCCAGTTGATTAAAATTTGTATTTTTTTTTCTTTGTGGAATTACATTATTATTAAAATATTTTAAACACCACTTACAGAGGTTTACAATAATTTTTAGAATTTTAGAATTTTATTTAGGGATAGGTACCTTTATATAAATTAAATATATAGAAGTAAGAGTCTTTCAATTGATGTGGAATACTTTCAAAGCAAACCCGAGCAAAATCTTGCCAGGACGCCCATGACGTGGCGGGCACAGCTAGTAAATATTATAATTATATAGTTAGTTTTCAACAACATTTGAGTACTTTAGTTGACCTAAATGTTTCAGAAGTCATTTTCAGAGTTTTCCTACTTAACTTATTCGTTTTAACATGTAATTTCCAATTACTTTTATTGCATGTAATGATTATTGCCTAATTACAATTAAAAATACTTCTAATTTTTAATTGAACATTTCCAGTGTGTAATTGAAAATGTCCAATTACTAATTACAAGTAATTGCAATTAAAAATTTTTCAATTACAATTAGATCTATTTGTAATTGATTTTAATCCCTGATTTTGCAATTACTTATAAAGTGTAATTGGGTATATCCAATTACACATTACGTGTAATTATAATTGTAATTAAAATGTAATTGAAACCATTTTTGGTGTATAGTAATATGTGATATCTGCTTATAAACTGAAAAATTAGCAACAAATTACATCTCTTTTTATTACCACCAGTTTTAGCATTTAAATACACAAATGTAAATGATCTCATTTTACTTACCCAAGTCACTGTTGCTTATGTTTAGCCAGTTTAATAGCGCTCTTTTTGTAACGTTTTCACAAGCATCTGAAGTAAACGAATAAAAGCAACAACAATACATATATAAAATATAAAATGAAGCTGAACAAATCCTTTGAGATTTGAAAAATAACCACAAAAAACTCTATGAAATGGAACCGTGATACATGTAACATGATGTAGTACATTTATACACATCTGTGTAACTTTAATTTAATATTTTCTAATACATTAGTTACTTCGTTACCTGTTTAAAGACAACCAAATGACAAAAACTTACTCTTAGTGTTTGCGTGAATTTAACACAACTGTGAATGAATATATTTGAGTGTGTGCATGTTTTAACACAAATGTGAATGAATATATTTACTAACTTTCCTGTTACGTTTTAACTTATTTCAAATAGCAAAGAATATTATGTGCTTATGCAATTGGCAGTTGTGTTCATTTAGTTTATTTCTTTTGTGTTGTGATGTTTTTTTTTTTATACTTTTTTGTGCCAGTGACTTTGAGTATTTTTGTCACGCATTTGATATAATCTTGTTCAAGTCAAACTTAACTTTAGTTGACAGAGAAGTTTTCGTATTCATTTAAAAGTTTACAAATGACTAAGTCGTGTATTAACGTCTCAGGAATTTTTATTAAGAAAATACTTAACCAATTTGTTTAAGTATTAAAATCTAATTTAGATAAAGTGAGCAACATTTTCTTAGCAGCACTTGTTTATTATTATAAGTAAGATTAAGAAACTTGACTTCTGCATTAATCATTACAAAAAATATGGTTTATTTTTGACAGATGATTTGAGTTGCTGAATGGTCGAATAGACGTGATTCCTCCCAGAAATATGACAAATTATTGTCGTGTATCTATAGAACACGTGAAGTCTTGCAATTATGTACAAGTAACGACCTTTTTGTTACCCATACCCAATATCTCAATTTACGCACTCACTGAATTTACTGAAATTACGCACTGAATAGGAACAGTGGACATGGTAGCTCCCATGCAAAGTGAAAAATTATTAACTAAGAAACTATAGATTTTGCAAATCATTTATTAATGTACATATTCCAGCAGCAAACTATCTGGATTGGAATATTATGCGTGCTACATCCTATACAAAGTGAACAATTATTATCGTGTTACTAAGGCCCCTTTATTAAATGGGCATAGTTGAGTAAAAAACTGTCTGAATTGGATAATTAAAAACTACACTGGTCGGAATCTTGTTATGTGATTTAAATGGACTTTTATGTGCTGAATACAAATCTGTTCATAGATTTTTTTCCATCACGTCTACTTTTCGAGATATTCTTATTTTAATAAAATTCTAGTATTGGAACATTAAATACGTATTTATTATAATGAAACAATGGTCGTAAAAAAACAAAGTTCGGAGCAAGAACTTTGTTGTGTAATTGTAATTGACTTTTGTATGCTGAATCCAAATCTGTTTACAGATTTTTTCTATCACGTCTAGTTTTCGAGATATTCATATACATTAATAAAATAAAAACATTAAAATATTAAATATGCAGTTATTGTGATAACAATGGTCGGCAAAAAAAGTAGGGAGCTTGAACCGTGTATATGATTTCAATGGACTTTTATGTGCTGAATCCTAATCTGTTTACAGATTGATTCTATCACGTCTAGTTTTTGAGATATTCTTATTTAAATAAAATACTGATATTGAAATATTAAATAATTTTAATGTGTTACACTATGTTTGTGAAAGTACGTACCTGCACTTAATTGTGAATAAAATCAACATTTGTTTATAATTTATTACAATTTATATTTTGGGTATTAAAACTTATATAATTTTAATTTTAAATTTTTAACCCAAATTATAAATATATTCACTATAATTGATTACTACGGAGTAAACTAGTCTCTATGGGATTTCGCTAAGTGCTTAATTTAGCTCAAATTTAAAATATTATCGAGTACACAAAGAACTATAATAAGTAGTGTGTTGAAATTTTGAGCAAGTAACGCCCTTATTATTTTGCATAGGCAAGCAAAATATAGATTTTATTTGAATAGTGGGCGTGGTATTTTCCAAATAGAGAAAATATTTATTATCATATAACTGCGAACTATAATAGGTAGAATTTCGAAATGTTGTACAAATAACCCACGTGCATTGTCGAGTAAAAAACTTACTGGATTTGAACAGTGGACCTGTTGCCTACCAAAAAAAGTAAAAGTTATAGTGCTGTAACTGGGGAGCTATAATCAGTAGCGTCTTGAAATCTTGTACTCTGGAACTACGAACATATTCGAGCTAAAGCTTGATGGTATTGGACCGGGCCGGATACTTCCCATACTAAAAAGCTAATAATTATCGTATATTGGCATTTCCAATATAACGTGCCGTGACATTTGTACGACAAAAAGTGAAAAAATAGTGAATAAATCAAATTTGTAAACAGATTTTTTATATTTACAAATAAATTAATTATCACAATGTTCATTACAACAATCGACCTTAAGGATTTGAAGATATAAACAAAAATATGGGCTGGCGTGACGTTACAAAAACGTATGAGGGTTTTGACTTGATTACCAAATTGCAAGTCTCTGCGAATTGGGCAAGACTTTTTGTTTAAAACCTTTTTAGTAGGATTTTGAATATTATAGATTTATTTTCCAAGTTATAAAATTTAAAAATCTTGTTTGTTTTTACTTTTATTAGACAGAGTATCTGGCGTGACGACAGGTTACATTACTTAAATTCCCATTGGATATTTTTTGGTTTAAAAATAAGAAAAATATATGTATACATAAAAATAAGATAATTATATAAATATATTTGTTATACTGAATCGATTGGAATGGATTATTATGGGGAAAGCATATTCATACAGCTATGGCGCTAGTGCTCCACTAGCTAATCAATGGCTTTTTCCTAATTTTCTGAAAAAAAAAAAATCAATTTATATACTTTACTAAGCAAAACTAAAACTCTTAAATAAAAACTCAAGCCTATGTGAATCTGATTTAAATTTTAACTTGAGCTTGAGAAATGTAAATTTAAAATAAATTTACAAGGAAATTATTCACAATATGGCCTGACGTTACGCACTTTTGAAAATTAATATAAAATTAACTCTACTTTTAATAATTGAGTTTTTTTATTATAATTAGTTTATTATATCAAATAAAAATAAAATACAAAATTTTATACACTTGCTATTGTCATAACTCTTAGACATGTAAATTGTAAAGAAGAAATAAAACGAAATTGACCAAAACGAGAGCTTGAACTTTGCAGCCCAATATCTCGCAATCGCAGCTAATGAAAGCTTTGAACTCTGTAATTTAATTAATATTGAATGTTTAGCTTCAATAATACAGGAAAGAAAAAACTGTTGGTTAACGTATAATTTTTCGGTCAGGGTGGACCTTTCTGTGAAAATGCCCATATCTAGAGAATTGCTCTCTAGATAATTCTCTCTAAAATTTATATAGGCTACTCTGAGAATAACTACATGCTTTTTATTAAAAATATTTTTTTGGAGAGACTGTAGCAAAGTACAACAGGTATGCATGGCTGCTTTTTCAGCGTTGCCAGAAAATGTTAAAAAAAAAATACCTATGCGGAAAGCGAAATCGCTAAAACTGGTTCATGTTGGGAATATAAATAATTTACAACTTAAAGATATATAACTTATTATTAACTAGAAAGTCGACTTTACCACAGTAAATCAATAATAAACTATTAAAAATTCATTTAAAAGTTGGCAGTTCTCGATTGTTTTGAGGTAATTTTGACTTGATAGTTTATCATGAATAGACTCACGACTGAGCGAAAGTTGCAAGTTCTTAAACTTTATTTTGATATTTATGTCATGATCCAATTCGGCAAATATTTTGTGTATTTTATGGTGCTCATTATCATCCATCAGACCGATTAATTCTAGAAACTATGAATCGTTATGCAATACGCTTAGCTTTAACAATAAACACATTCCGAAAGATTGATTGGTCCATATGTCTACACAAATAGCTATGATCGCCAACGTGATAGTCAATAGTGAGCGGTATAGAAACATATTTAATAACTTCTTCGTGCCTCAATTGGAAGGCATTAGTATTGCAGACACGTAGGTCGGAAAACTATATTTAGCAGGGATCGCAAATAATGATTATCCATCACATTTTAAAAGAAAAAAATCATTATGTTAGGGATGTGCTACATGTACAAGGAGTACACCATTGCAATCGTCTTTAAGGGGACTGTCCGTTCCGCCAATGATTTTTATTTTTTAAGTTTTATTGAAAAAAATCATAAATAAAAATTATTTTTTGAGTTCTATTTTTTCCTCAGACATCAATGATTACTTGTTGAGTTTTATTTTTTTCTTGGAAAATAAAAATTATTCTCCGAGTTTTATTTTCTGCTCAGAGAATAAAAATTATTGTCTGAGTTTTATTCTTTGCTCGCCATTTAATGATTGATGTTTAAGTTTTATTTTCTGATTGAAGAATAAAAATTACTTTCTGAGTTTTATATTTCACTTAGAAAATAAGGATTATTTTTCAAGTTTTACATTTCGCTTAGAAAATAAAAATTATTTCTAGAGTTTTAAATTTTACTTAAAAATAAAAATTAATGCTTTTGTTAATTTGGACATATGTAAGTATATAAATAGTACTTTTTGAAACTTTTTAACTAAAAAACATAGAAATTAGTTTAGTTGGCATTCTTTTGATATAGTAAAAGTATCAAACTAGTGTTTGGTACTTTTTCTTCATTTCAATATTTGGGGGATAAAACGTGTACTTTGGTACTTTTTTGGAACTTTTTTACTGAAACATATAGAAATAATATTAGTATCGTTATTTGAGATAGGGTTTCAGTGAGATATGTGTTTCAGTAAAAAAGTTCCAAAAAGTACTATTTATATACTTACATATGTCCAAATTAACAAAAGAAAGAAATAACTTTTATTTTTAAGTAAAAAATAAAACACAAGAAATAATTTTTATTTTCTAAGGGAAATATAAAACTTGGAAAATAATCCTTATTTTCTAAGTGAAATATAAAACTCAGAAAGTAATTTTTATTCTTCAATCAGAAAATAAAACTTAAACATCAATCATTAAATGGCGAGCAAAGAATAAAACTCAGACAATAATTTTTATTCTCTGAACAGAAAATAAAACTCGGAGAATAATTTTTATTCCCAAAGCAGAAAATAAAACTTAATACATAATCGTTATGTTCTATGCATCAAATAAAGCTCAGAGAATAATTTTTATTCTTTGAGTAGAAAATAAAAATCATGAAATAATCATTAAAATCCAATTTTCAAAATAAAACTCATAATCATTACAATCTCTGATATTTAGCAGTATTGTTTTGACAGTGCCTGCATAGTTTGATTGATAGTGCGCTAGTCTATTAGCTAGGTTTGCGGGTTCGATTCCTGCCAAAGAATCTGTATGTTTTCTGCAGACAAGTAAAAAGCTTCGTAGGTAGTGTTGTCTTTAAAACAAAAAGTTATCGATTTTTTATTCACGCCAGAGTACGGTTTGCAAAATGTTCATATTTATTTTGAAAATCATAATTAAATTCGACAACTCATTGGGTATTACGTGCTGTTGATAGTGCTCATAATTATCCATTAGAGCGATTAATTTGAAAAACTATGTATCGTTTTCGCAATACGGTTACTCTCAACGAATGCTGAAACATAATGATATCCAGAAAAATTTACTGTGTGAAGAGCTTTATAGAGACATGCCTCAAGCATACGTCTGCATTAGTATTGTAAACATGTGGTTTCAACAAATAGCGCGCGTTGCCAACACTTTACTAAGAATAAAAATATTTGACAAACGAATCATTTAAAGAAATGGAACTCTTAACTGTACGCTTCGTTCATGTTATATGATGCCTTTAGATTTGTTTCTCTGGGAATAAGTAAAGTCCAACCAGGTCTATGCCGATAAAACAAACACACTAGAAAGCGAATACTTGACGCTTTATTGCCAAAATACAGCTCGAGTTACCGTATATACGCCACTGTAAAGTGCTCGAAATCATATTTAAAAACATATGACATAAAATTATCTTATTAATAAAATATATTAAGAAAGTTTTTCTTTGTTTTATTTCAGTTTAAAATTGTCCTCCTTTATAAAAATCAACTTTCATTTATGTAAAAATAATATGGCACCACTTCCCCAAATATAATCGGGGTAATTTTACGTTGCCCTTTATTCTTGCTAACCAAGATGTGGTGAATCTGGAATATTATTGCACAAAATTGTTGTATAAATAAAGCAATTAAAAAAATAATCAAATTTTATTTGGAGATAAAAAATCTTTAATTGCTTAACAATTTCTGTCTGTGTATCTTTTTGATTAGACTTATTACTTTCAACTCAATAAATTTCTTTCTGTTAGAGAAAATATAAATACAATTTTTAATAAAGCATTAAACATATAGACAACAGCGGCTACACAGCTACACGACTACAAATGACGCACATAGAGGTAATTTTCCAATCTAGCCGGACATTACTTTTTTTAGCTTATATTGGCTGTAAAAATGTACTGAGTGCTCCTAGGTTAATAAAACTTCGCAGAAAAATCTGCTGTCGTCATAGGCTGTCAAAGCTATAAAACAGGAAAAATCGGATCAAGGAGAAAAAAGTTCCCCTTGGAAGAACTAATCCTACCTCTGAAAAATTTTGTTGATTTTCCCGTCATTTTGTTTAGCAATTTTAAACTTTTAAGCTCAAAGAAAGTTCAAAAACTCAAAGTTGGACTCAAGAGATTCTTAAATGCAATGTTTAGCCCCGCCCCTTTTGTGGGCGGCGAAATTAAATATTATTTGAAAAAATAATGCAATTATTAAAAGTAATAGATTACATACTTCTTAAAACCATACAAATTTATTTTTATGGGCAGGGGGAGGTATTCCTCCAATCCCATTAATCCCACCCCAAAAACGTCCCTGTGAAAAAAAAAATTTTATTTTTTTTGCCAATTTCCTAAAAATATTCATTTTTAAGCTTTCCAATGCCTAACCAATCCCCGCCTCCCAAGAATATTATTAAAAAAATATTTTTGTAATTTGTTACTTTATTCGTTTAGCCACCAAAAAATATATTGCAAACCTCTCAAAATCGTTTAAGTCAATAAAAACGTATGCGATTTACTCAACTTTTCTGACTTTAACAGTGTCCCAAAACGACAAATCTAAAGCAAAAGCCTTGAAAATTCACTATACGATGTCTGTCGAGCTGCTTACTTAAATTTTTTAATTTCTCAAAATTAATTTTTGGCTTAATGTCCGGCTAGATTGGCAAAATACCCCTCTGTGTGACGTTGGCTGCAATCGTCGCTGTGTAATCAGCTACTGAATTATAGGTGACTACACAGCTACTGAATTATAGCTGACTACACAGCTACTGAATTATAGCTGACTACACAGCGACGACAGCGGCTATTGACGACGACAGCTGCATATATCAAAACTATGAAAATGTTGTAGAAAAACATATTTTTCCTTTAAAAAAATAAATAATCTTTTCAAAAAATGCTTTCATCATATCAAAACAAAAAAAAAATAATTGCTTAAAACCTTTTGATTGTAAATGAATTTGTATTTTTAATTTTGTGACATTTTCTTCTGTTGAATATATTTAAATTGTCGCAAACAAAAATAGAAATTACCCTAAGTTAGCTACAGCCACAACGGTGGTCGTGTGTAGCCATGTAGCTATGATGTCGTCAAAATAATCGTTTTCATATAAACGTGTGGAGTTTAATTTTGACAAGTTGTAGTCGGTATCCTGCTGTCGTCTATGTATGTGTTTAATGCTTAATGTGGAAAAATTAAAATTTTTCATATCTTTATTTCCATTTAAACAAATTTCCTTTCGACATTGTTATGCCACAATTTCAATCAAGGTATATTTATCTTACTAGGTAGTGTCGTCCGCCCAGCTGATTTAGTAGTTCGACATGTCAAAAGTTATATGTGTTCAGAAATTTCATAGTGTAGAAGTGAGAAAGCAATAAAACACATACACGCCTTCTCAATTTTCTTCTAGGTTTTTAGACATTTCGAACTACAAAGCAACAACAAAATGCCATGTTGTTCTTGTATTGTTGTATTTGTTGTAGGGATGCCACTACCTAGTAAAATAAATATACCTTGCTTTCAATCGTATCAGAAAATCTGTAGCAGTAGATGGCGGTATATACTGCCGCAATTTTCTTAACGAAAAATTTTATAATGATTCCAGCGGCCATAATGGAAATAAAATATTTCAAGCGAAAAGAACTGATTTGGTTTCAATGGAAATTTGTTTAACTAAAAATCTTTTATTTCGCATTAATTTCTAAATAAAAAGTGTAAAAATTAAAATACAAACACTTAGTTAACTTATCTTGAGAGATGCCGGTTGTTTTGAATTTCAATTGAAAGGTTCAAGAATAATGGGTCGCCAGAAAGAAGATAGAAAAATCTTTTGTTAAAGTATCTATTACAAAAAACCACAAATGATAATAATCTAGTAAATGTGTTGACGTAGGGTTGTTTCCATTCTTTCTTTTAACACAATTGCTAAATAAACAAATACTAAATGATAATTTCAACTAAGAACAAATTTTTTTGCAATGTCCTCCCCCTACACTAGTCCAAAAAAAGGGTAAATAAATGTATACATTTGTGGATTATAAATAAAACGAAATGATTAGTATGGTGATGGTTAGAAAGATATTATTTGTATTCATAAAAATTCTTTAGAAGAAAGAAACTATGATTTTTTTTTTTTTTTTCTTTAATAATCTTTCATTTTATTGCTGCTGCTGCTGCTGTTAGCAGTGGGGTGACAAAAATTATTCTTCCTTGAGAGCACAAGTGCACTCAAGTATAAAACTTAAATTAAAATGTTAATAATTCTTGCAAAAAAAAACCGACTTCAAAACAGACAAACTTAAAATCATGTTTCTTTAAGACGGTAACTATTGCGACACCCTGTAATTTCCGGATTCAAATTGTATACTAGTTATAGCGTTCGTAGCAATACAGGTTCATTGTAAATTTCAACCGTCTGTTTGTAACGGTTTAAAAGTTTGGTCATATACATCAAATTACATAAACTATTGCGACACCCCGTAATTTATAATTTTAAATATTTATACTTATTTTAACACACATAGTAATGGACATTCTGTCTAATTGTTAAGTGTTTGTCAATAACTATTTAAAAGATAGGGTCATATATATCAAATGACGTCACCTATTGGGACACCCTTTAAATTCAAATTTTAAATATTTATACTTGTTGTTATACCAGACATAGTAGTGAACATTCTGTCTATTTTTCAAGTGTTTGTCTATAACGATTGCAAAGATGAGGACATAATGGTCAAATTACATCAATAATAGGGACACCCTTTAATTTATCCAAATTTTATACTTGTTGTAATAGCGGACTAAGCAATATAGAGTCTTTGTACATTTCAACTGTCTATCTATAACAGTTGAAAAGTTTGGCCATATATATCACTTTTACATTAACTATTGGGACACCCTTTAATTTCCAAATTCATATTTTACACTTGTTATTTTAGCGGACTTAGCAATACAAGTTCTTTGTAAATTTCAACTGTCTGTCTATAACGGTTCAAAAGTTTTGCCATATATATATCAAAATAAACCAACTAATGGGACACCCTTTAATTTCTAATTTTAAATATTTATACTTATTATAACAGACATAGTAACGAACATTATGTGCAACTTTCAAGTGTTTGTCTATAACGGTTCAAAAGATAGGACCATAATGGTGAAATTACGTCACCTATGGGGTCACCCTTTAATTTTTAATTTTATTTTTTAATTACATTTTGTTATTGGGAGCTATAGTGATACGCACTTTTTTCTAATTTTAAATGGGTGACCTATAAAGTTCATAATACACGTAAAAAACATGTATGTTGTATGGGGACACCCTTTAATTTTTAAACTTTTAAACTGTTTTTAAAACGGGACCAATCTGTAGCCATAACCTTTCGAATGGCGCAAAAATTTTTAAAATCGGTTCAGAAATGACCGAGTTATGAAGGCACAAACATACAAAAAAAAAAAAAAAAAAAAAAAAAAAAAAAAAGCAACACACAGACGAATTGATAACCTCCTTCTTTTTTTGAAGTCGGTTAAAAAGGAAAAATGTTGAATTATTAAAAAACAGTTTTTCTTTGTTTCCTCACAGTAATGTTTTATTTTTTTTTCTTGTATTTTTTTATTAAAAATATTTTAACCTTATGCTTTTGTTAAAAATAAAACATGATATAATTTTGGACAAAACAAAAGTAGAGATATAAAATATTATCAAGAAATGAGCCTACGAGTACAAAAGTGAAAAGAAATAAAAAATAATTCATAAACTAAGAAATTTGTTTGTTTGTGTCTTCAATGTGCCCTACTTGCTTTTGACCTTGTATTTTAGGTAGTCCAAGACTTTAAACCTACAGCAGACATACTAGCTGGATTCGGCTGCCTTGACTGACGGCGAGAGCGGGTTTTTGCTGGAACTAATTTTAAATAAAGCGTGATCCATTTCGAGGTTCGCTACTTTTTTAAAGAAAAAAAAAAAAACACAGAAAATTTAATGGAGAATGTTTATTATCGTTTGCAAGAACATTCTTTTAAATTTATTTTTTGAAGATTATGTCTATCAAATGTTGCTAAGTCGCAGATGGTCCATCCTTTGAGTTCAATTTTCACACGCGTTTTGTTTTCCTACAAGACCTGAATCGGAGCGGGTTTGTCGCATAAACTTTAGACTTTACATATCCCCTCAGGGGGTGCTGTAGCTTAAGTGGTTAGCACGTTGACTACTAAGCAATGGTCATGAGTTCAATACTCAGCCGCGGCAACATCAATTTTTCTGATATGTATTAATTTTTCTTTAAAATAATGCATATCACAGCGCCGTCCTTCGCCGGTATTACCACATAGCACTAAATTGGCTATGCCAGATTCAACTAATTGGCCTAAATAACACCAGAGGCGCTGCAATACTGTTCTAAAAATAATCATAACGTGGAATTGCTGTGTTGCCAGATGCGAAGCTTTACTATCATACTAACCATCTGTCTTAGCTACTACTATCCCTTTCCGAAGGAAGTAATACATTTAATATAGGCATTAATTGCCTGAGTGTTCCTTCTCTTTAAAAAAAAAAAAGTCTATCGGTGTGATATCACAGGATCTTGGTGGCCAATCGACCGGCCCAAAACGTGAAATTATGTGCTCACCGAAATGTTCTCTCAATAAATCCATTGATTGACGAGCTTCAATTTCAGGCATCAAATAGTCAGTTATCATGACACGATAACGGTTGCTATTGACGATTACTTTCGCACCGGCATAATATTCAAAGAAATATGGACCGATCATTCCACCGGCCCACAAACCACACCAAACCGTTGTTTTTTCTGGATGAAGTGGCAGCTCTTGAATCTCTTGAGATTGCTTTTCATCCCAAATGCGGCAATTTTATTTGTTTACATACCTATTGAGCCAGAAAACGTCGGATCTTCTTGGAACTTTTGAAGAGCCCATAGAGCGAAGCGATTCAGGCGTAAGTCTTTCCATTATGAAATGCCAAATAATACTAAAAAAAAAGAACACGACAGCATGACACGACTCACACGTGATCTGTCAAAAAAAGGCTATTGAAAAAATTATCTCTGCTTGAATCACACACATTGCTTTATTTTTCTTTAAAAATATTTATTACTAAAAAGTTCTCGGAAAATATATCACTAATTGTGCTTTTTAAGGTGACACACAGTGTCGTGACTTCATATAACGAGAGGCCATAAATAGAAAAAGTTATTTAAAAGAACTGAATTTTGGCACATATATTTAAGTTGGCAAAACGTAACAAAATTAAAAATATAAAAAAATTCGGAGCAAGGATTCGTGTCCTTCCCGTATATCCTGGAATTTATACGTGTCATAAAAGTTAGAAAAAATGCTACGATTCGCCTAAACTATACATATCTTCACTATGCAGTAATACAGTTTCAAAAGATATATCTTCTATATTATCATCCTCCACATTTTCTTGATATTTATTTTTCCAAATCCATTTTTTGTTACTTAAAAATTGTGAAAAAATTATCAAAATAATTCGATTTTTAAACCGTGTAACTTTTTATAGGTGTAACGCACATGAAAAACCAAACCACCTCTGAATTCGTGGGAGTCTCAGCTTTCATTCCATATGTGTTTTATTAATAAATTTTAAAGTTTTTTTTTTTATTTTTTTCCACTAGAAAGTTTACTGTGCGACTTTAAAAAAATAAAAATTATTTACATTGGCGCACTTAAGCTAAATTTTTATTTTAAAAAATTAACATACTTTTTGTTATAAAATGAAAAAAAAAAACAATATCCCGGATATATTTCGAAAATTTTTTTTTCTTCACTATTATATGTTTTCTTATCACAACAAATTATGTTTTGTTTTATTAATATCATTCTTATAATAAGAATAATAATAATTTATATAATATAAAAATACCGTTAATATTCTTAAAATATAATACAACAACTAATCTAGTACAAATTTGCTTTATTTGCCAACTAAATTCAATTATTTAACCCTATAAGGTACATGCTCATTTTTATTCCTTTTTTATACAAAACTGCAGTTATTTCAAACCACAATTTTGAAGAGCCATATCTTTGAAAAAAATTATTATTTTCATCAAATTTTTTTACGCTTATTAGTAAAAGTGTCTTTTATTAAATACCATTAGCCATTTTTTTAATTTCCATAATTAGATTTTTCTATACATGGCCAGGCTCACAACACTGTGCGACGGGGCCAGACGTCTTCCTTTGAACATTCGCATTCACCGCAAGAAATTATAAAGCTTTCAAATCTTAAAGAAGAAACCGCCAATTTGGAATCAAAAGTTTTGCGAACAATAATGTAAAGCATCGTGACAGGTGGTCATTAGGACGATATAATTTTTTTAACTTAATGTCATTAGTTTGCAATCTTCAAAAAAACTTTTTGTGTCAGCAGAACTCATTTTATTTTATATATTTTTAATCAAATGGTGGCCAATCTAGCCGGACATTAGGTCAAACATTAAGAAATGTAAAAATTTAAGTACACGGCTTGACAGGCAACAAAATTCTGCATCGTATAGTGAATTTTCAAGGTATTTTTTCTGTGCAAGGCTATATTAATAAATACGTATTTTAATTTTTAGAAAAATTTTATTTGAAATTTTTATGATAAAAAATTTCGTTCGAAATTAAAATAATATTTGCAAACAAAACCGAGTTCAAAACAGATAGATGGATAGATTCTAAACTGAAATTACACACGGCATGACAAAGTTATATAATTACATATACCCTTTCTACTTGTGGTGAACGATACTCGTATAAAACGTGTTGCATTTTCTTCGGAATTTAAAATTTTATAAAATTGTTAGATATGAATAAATTTAAATTACACAGAGAAAACAGATCAGATTTATAAGAGCCATACGTAACTCAAGTTGTTATAATTGTACTTTCTCACATCTCTCCCTTGGTTTTATTCAGAGAAAAGAAGGGCATCTAATTTAAAGTGTAGCATTCTTAACATTTCTGTTTCAATCATCGTACTTCAATTTCATTTCTTCGAATATATTTTTTTGGTCAACAACCCATTTTTTCTCTTGTCTGTAACTGTTCTCATGATAATTTTGATGATTATGATGATGTTTATGGGTTTTAATTAAAAGCCAACAAAGTTTTTTTTTACACATTATCTTGAATAAACTTATTCTTTTCAGTATATTCTCTATTTCAATGTCAGTCTTTTTATTACAAAAAAAAGAACAGAAAAATATTAATTTCCTTTGAAAATTATTTAACATCAATGAAAAAGTTCTTTTATGAATTTGCTACAAATTAAGGGGCTAAGATGAAAACTAGTCTAAACAATAAACGAGTATTTATGTAATGGAAATAGTTAAGTAAAATTATAATAAGCATAAGAACTCAAAGAGCAAGGTTAAGAAATATAGAATATAAATTTAATATTTTTGGCAAATTTCAAATCACTTCCATTTAATAAGTCTGTAGAAAAATATAAAAATATACATTTTTGAGTTAGTTATTATTAACTTTTAAAAATATTTAAACCTTTTAGCTTAACTTGCTTCAGTCAGAGATCCTCTGAAGTCTCTTAGTCTTCCGCAGAGTAAGACTATGAAAGTCTATAAAATAGTCTTTAGTTTGAGGGATAGCATTTCTGTATCACTCGAACCCTTTTTCTCTCGGGCCATTTCTTTAAATTTGGAAAAAGGAAAAAAGGCGTTGGTAGCTATGTATATAATGCGGCAAAATTATATCTTGGATATAATTTAGATGCTAAGGTATTAATCCTTATTGTTTGTTTAATTATATTAGAAGATTAGCTGTGCCCACCACTTCGTCAGCGTCCTTGCAATAGTTTGTTGGATTTTGCTTTAAAAGCAATCCACTCCAACGACCCTTACATTTTTAGTTCGCCCTAAACTATGCTGCATATCAGTTTATGTATTTTTAAATATAAAGTATGCATATCCGGTTAGTTCAGCTGAGATTAAGCAACTGATCCAATAGTGCTTGACTTATTCTCCACTTTTTCTTGGAAATAAGATATTTTTGAAGAAAAAAAATACACTATATTGGGATCAGGATACTTAGGAATCTCCTCACAAAATTTTGTTCAAATCCATCCAGTAGTTTTTACTTGATGCGAACTCAAAGAAAAGCAGACAGACAGTCAGTCAGACAGACCGAAATGAGTCGTAAAATTTAGTGTCGAATACTTTCAAAGCAAAATTAAACGAAATATTGTCAAGATGCTGACGTAGTGGCGGGTACTGTTAGTCTTAAGCTGTTGTTTTGAATCATTTAGCAGTTATCTCATAGAGATTAAGCAACTGATCCAATAGTGCTTGACTTACTCTGCACGTATTCTTGGAAATAAGATATTTTTTCTGAAAAAAATTATCCTATATTGGGGTCAGGATACTAAGGTGTCTCCTCACAAAATTCTGTTAAAATACATCCCGTAGTTTTTACTTGATGCGAACACAAAGAAACGCAGACAGACAGACCGAAATGAGTCGTAAAATTTAGTGTGGAATACTTTCAAAGCAAAATTAAACGAAATATTGTCAAGATGCTGACGTAGTGGCGGACACTGTTAGTCTTTTAATGTAAGCCTTAAGCTGTTGTTTTGAAGCATTTAACAGTTATCTCATAGAGATTAAGCAACTGATCCACTAATGCTTGACTTATCCTCAAGTACATTAGAAATAATCGAGTATGGTGATATAATTATTTGAGAGCAAAGCCAGCCAATACTTGATAATCACTATACATATCTATACATAAAATACATAAAATACATGAAATATTTTTGTGAACATTTTTTTGCCTTTACCGATAGTACACAGAAAAATTTTTATTTGCCTATTAAAGATTTTAACTGGTTTCAGATTAAAATTTAATTAAATAGTTAATTGATACAATTAATTGTTTAATTAGGATTTGTTTTTTGTCTATTCTAAACAAAAATATCTTTGAGTGCATTAAACAATTAATTGAACTTTAATTCCAAAAAATGTATCAATGAAAAAAATCTATCTGTGTAATCAAAATGAAATATAAATAACAGTTTTTAGAATTTTTGTTTGTCTGTGTTTGTAGCACATAAAAACTACTGAATTAATTTTAAGAACATTTTGGGAGGAGTTACCTTGTATATCGGTTGAAATATGTCTTATATGTCTGAAGCACTATAAAAGCAAGAGTTTTAAAATTTAGTGTGGATAACTTTCAAAGCAAAATCGAACAATATATTGTCAGGACGCTGACGAAGTGGCGGGCACTGCTAGTATTTTAATATAAGCCTTAAGCTGTTTTTTGAATCATTTAATAATTTTCTCATAGGAATTAAATTTGATTTCCTATCCTCAAATACAACCGTCCGGGGGTACCAATTGTCACTGCAGGAATGGCAAATGCTTTGACGCGGTTCACTCGGGGAAAATAGGGGCACCAGATGCTAGGGTTCCTAGAACCTAAATATGGAAGACAAGTTATGTGTCTTAAAACACACGGGTCCTCTTCGAGGCCCGAACAGTGCCCAACAGAGAGCCTATCCTCTCTGTGACCAGTTGTCGGTGAGGTCCCCTTCGAGGGTACACGTGGCGGTTGTGGTTTAAGATCGATATATGTAGGTTTTTTTTTTTTTTTTTTTTTTTTTTTTTTTTTTTTTTTTATTATTAAGAAAATTCAAATACAATTTTATTTAATATTAAATCCCGCGAAGCCATTTGGCTTGTCTGCAGGATATTATAATAATAAAATATAAAATATAAAATATAAAATATAAACTAAAAATTATTTATAGATTTTTCATTGTGTTTCAATGTAATGAAGCTTTGTGAGCAATCTTCTTCTGTGAGGGTTGGATATGTTCAGTAGGTGTACTGGCAATCTGTTAAAGATATTTGGTAGTGTAGTGTGCAATGAGTTCTTGCCGTAGTTATTGGTATGGCGCTCGACCTTGTACCTTCCATCTGCCCTTTGTCTGGTATTATATACGTGGTTTATTGGCTTCAAGAAACGAGGATCGTTGTAGAATTCGTTGACAAGCGTACTGTAGTATATGCTTTTAACATTTAGTACATTTAAAGAGCTTGCAAGGTTGTTGTTTCGAGGTGTTGGCGTGTTATTCGCTTGTATGTTGTAGCTGTTAACCATGTTAAAGTTGGGGTATATGTTGGGTATGTTTCTATTCGTATTGTTGTTGGTATTTCTATTGTTGTTTGAGTTAGTGATGTTGGGTTGTATGTTAACTCTGTTGTCTGTGCTAGAGCTATGTAAGATGTTATTGCTATTGTTGTTACTGATGAAAGAATTTAAGCTGCTTTCTGCGATATTTGTATTGCTTATTTCGTTGTTTGTGGTGATGTTGTTTGTATTGCAACAGTTTAAGTTGTTTGAGTTGATGTTGTTTGTGTTTAAGTTTCTGTTGTTTGAGCTGTTATTGTAGAATTGTAAGCTTCTAGTATTAATGTTTGGTGAGTTGATGCTATTTGTAGTGTTTGTGTTGATGCTATTTGTAGTGTTTGTGTTTAAATTGAGTTGTGTGTTGTTTGCACTGGCGATGAACGAATCGTTTGTGTTGTTGTTTGAAATATAGGTGTACGTATTGTTATTGTTGTTTGTAATATCCAGGGTATTTGCATTGTGTTCTGTAAGAATCTGTTGTTGCGCGAGTTGTAAGGATCTGTTGCTGCGCGAATTGTTTGTGTTTTCGTATATCAAAGACATTTCTATTGCTTGACAGTTATGTTGTTTATTTTTGAATAATATTTTTAAAATTTGATTTTGCGATTGTTGTAATGATCTGCAATATATCGAGTTTCCCCACGCAGTTATTCCATGCCTAATATATGATTCTACTAATGAAAAATATGCCTGCTTAATTACATCAAAGGTTGAACAGTTGCTTAAGTGATACAAACTGTATGCAGATTTACGTAATTTTTTTGATAAGTGTTTAATGTGTGTTAACCATTTAAAATTTTCATCTACATACACTCCTAGATATTTGTAGGTTTTAACCTGTTCTATGATGGTAGTGCATGTGTCCACATTTCCATTGTTGTTCATTTTGTGTAGGCATTGATAGTTATGAAATTTGACATTACTGACAGCGTTAGCGAGGTGGGGTGGTTTTATATGCATTATTTTGGTTTTAGATGCATTGATTATTAGTCCATTATCATGACACCACTTTGCGACTTTATTCAGTTGATTTTGCATTACTTCGTTTGCACTTTGTATGTTTTTATGCGATACTATAATGGCTGTATCGTCAGCGTATGCATAGGTAGAACAATCTTTAAGAATGTTTAACATATCATTTGCGTAGATGAGATACAGAATTGGCCCAAGTTTAGATCCTTGTGGAACACCATTACTTGAGTAAGTTTCGTCGCTAAGAGTTTGACATATTTTAACACGATATGTTCTAAGTTCTAAGTAGGTTTTAAACCATTCCAGAGAATTACCTCTGATACCATTTCGTTCCAACATATTTAATAAATTAGCGTGCGAAAGCGTATCAAAAGCCTTACTGAAGTCAATAAATAAAGCAAGGCAGTGTAAGTTATTTCCTAGGCATGTATTTATGTGATTAGAAAAATCACCGAGTAGTTTATTAATATTTTTTCCTTTTTGGAAACCATATTGATTACGGTTAATAACTTTGTATTTTATGAGAAAATCGTTTAGTCTTCGTACGATTACTTCTTCCAAAACTTTTTCAATTACTGGTAATATTGCTATAGGTCTATAGTTGTTGTAGTCGTTTTTGGCTCCACTTTTATATATCGGACGTATTAAAGAAGATTTAAGTAGGCTTGGTATAGTAGCCGTGCTTATACTGGAATTAATGAAAGTTGCAATTATTGGTGTCAGGAGTAGAGCATTATATTTAATATCTTTTGGCCGGATTCCATCAATTCCTGCGCCTTTGTTGGTTTTTAAATTCATTAAAATGCCATAAACTTCCTCTTCATTTGTGGGCGATAGGAACATTGAGTTTATCACTGTTGTAGGCTGATATTGATATGTTTTAATGTTGCAAATGTGTAGAATTTTATCAACATTTTCTTTAAAATTATTTGCAAATGTGTTTGCTATATTCATTATACTATTATTCTTAAAGTTATTTTTAATTGAGAAATCAATATTAGATATTCTTTTACCTGTTATTTCATTTATTAGTTGCCATGTAGCTCTTATGTTATTTCTATTTTGTATAAATTTTACTTTAAAGTAATTATTCTTTGCATAATTAATTTTTTTATTTACTTGATTACGAAATTTTTTATATTCACATTCATAGTGTTTGTTGTTTTTATTGTTTAACCATTTCGAATAAAGTTTATCCCGAACTTCACAATATTTTTTTAACTCTTCACTCATCCAAGGATTTACTTTCCTTGTTTTTTTATTTATTTTTTTATTTGCTTTAGAGTTATCATATATGTTTTTAAAAGTGTCATATATCATATTATAAATTTGGTTTGTATTTGTATTTTCATTTGCTAATTGTGTCCAATTTGTTGCTTTAATACTTTTATTTATTTTAAAACTATTTAAAAAGGCACCCTGGCAAAATTTGTTTTCTCCACTCTGATTTACATCGCTTTCGATTTGATCATCCTGTATACAACAGAAAAGAGAATAGTGGTCAGAGATATTTGTTCTTACAACTGCTGTATGGGTTTGTGTGTTTGTTTCTTTTTTTCTGATATGCAAATGATCTATGCAAGAGTGTGTTCTCTTCGTTATATTTTCTCTTGTTATTTCATTTATTAAGCATTGTAATCCATTCGACGATATCATCTCTGTATATTTGGTTGTTGTGATATTTTGGTTGAGGATGTTTATATTAATATCACCAACAATAATTATCTCTTGTTTATTTTTTACTCTGTTTATTATTTCATCGAGTTCTATTATAAATTTGTTTACATTATTTTTTGGCGGGCGATAAATTGTAAACAACGAGAATGCTTTTTTGCTGTTTGTTACATTTATTTGTATACACTCAAATGAGGATGTATGTAAGCTAATATTTGTATGCATTATATTTTCTCTGACATAAACTGCTATACCTCCCCCTCTATTATCTCTGTTGAAGAAATAGGAATTAAAACCTTTTATATTAAAGATGTGTTCCTCTTCGTTTGTAATATTTGTTTCGACGAGGAGTATGAAGTTGATGTCGTTAATAATATTATGTAGACTGGCGAGAAACGGGGTGAAGTTTAATCTTAGAGAGCGAATGTTCATATATATGATTGTTACGGGATAACTTAACATTGTTTTGTTTATTTGATTAAAATTATCTAATATTTGTGCCATTGTTTGTTGTTTAGCTAGGTTTATAAATGTAATAAGGGCTTGTTTAATTATTCTATTAAGACATTTGAGTGATTAGCTCAATATCTGCGGCATTTGCTATTAATATAGGATTTGAGTTTTCATTTCTTTTGACAAAGATGTTAGGTATGGTGCACGGTCGATCAAGTGTGCTGTTGGACTCTCAACAGACGGAGTTTGGATAGTCTCCAAATCCCTAAGCAAGAGGCTATAATATGGAATCTTGCTTGCCTCTAGGCTTGCCATATTATATAAATTGCTACTCATTGTGGCTGTATCACACATAATTGCGATACTGGCGGGAACGTCATATCGTGGAGTGTTAATATACAGAGCAATGGGGGCGCTAGTCTACGCTTAAATTTCACTCGGTGGAAAGACCACCGTGGGAGTAGGCTAAGCGGCAGGTGCCCACGTTAATCTTGTTCCACATCTATCTTCAAATACATGAGACAAAAACGAGTACGCTGATAAAATTATTTGAGAATGAACCGCATTCGGCGCAGTTGCGGCCAATACTTCAATAATGTTTTTATATAAAATTAATATTTTGTGGAATACCCCGTAAAATTGACTTTATTCATTTTTCTTTCTCTTTTTTCAAAGGTACTTTATTACTCTTTATTTACTTTATTAATTTATATATCTAAAATCCCTTTTCTAAAAAATGAATATTATTTATATTCATTATATGTAAAATTCTCTAGTAGGATTAAAGTACTTGTTGTTTATCCTGCTTATCCTGTTATTCAAAACAACAGATTGCTCTTGACAATTTATTTTTATTTACATTTTGTTTTTTGTTATTTTAGAAACAAACGAAAAAAAAATCTAAATAATACGGATGAGCAAGTGGCTACTTTTTTGTTTAAAAATTTTTAAGTTTTTTGTTTTTTTTATTTTACATCAGATGATTTTTTTTAACAAAAAATAGAACAACATTAACAACTTTGCTGTTTTCATGATTTTATATATTTTTTGTTTGTATTTTTTATCTTGTTAGTCTTTATTTTGTTTAGCAACTTGTTTCATAGTGGCCATATACCAGGACATTTGTACAAAATTTGTTCGAATATTTCACTAAACTCACAGCAGGTGGCCTACATATGTATGTATATGCAACCTTTCAGTAACGAGACAAAAGGGACATCAGGAAAATAAAGAAAATCAAGTTAGTTACAATTGTTAGAATAGTTAGGATAATATGAAAGTTTGATAAGTATGTGAGAGTGAGTTGAAGAATTATTGAAATTGCAGGTACTTTTCTGTTTTTGTTTTTTTTTTTGTTTTAATACTACTGTTGATTGCACAAAGTAGTTTGGTTTTTTTATCCACAATTGGTGCTCTAAGGGAGGTGAAAGAAGCAGTCAAGGCTGTACAACTTGTGAGCCATGTCACAAGGCCTCTGGTTCTCCTTAAAGCCTCCTGAATAGAAATTCTCAGTGCCATATTTAAAATAATGATGAATGGGACTATTTTAGCTACAGGTATAATTTATGGGAAACAAAATTAGGCTTAGGAAGAGAGGGGTAACTACAGATGCTACACAAAGTTCCATACTACGAAGAGACATCAAAATCGATTTGGTTCATTCCTAAGTATGTAAATGACAGAAAGAACATATCTTGGTGGTAACGTGTATAAGATGGCAGCTATGCTAATGGACGAAAGCATGAAATCAGAGACAAGTCATGAAGGGAAAGAAAATATGCCATAACATATGGATATTACTTACACCACAATTGTAACGAAGAGTGTAGCTAAAGATATGGTTTTAAAGACGGATTTATTAGTGACGACGTACACAGCCTAAATATTATTATTATTTCTCTACATAAAAAAAAAAATTAAACGTAATAATTACTATTAGTTCCTTCAAAAAATTAATTATAGGATGAGAAATAGTATTCCCCGTTTTCTTGAATTATATTCACTTTAAAAGAATTTGCTTAACAGTGAAATCGGAGCTGCAGTGGTTAGATAAGATTTCATGTTTAGTACAACTTTAAAAATTCAAGTTGTTAATTTTTTCATGTCTTATGAGTCACCCTTTAATTTTAAAATTAAAGTCATATGGCATCACTGTTGGACAACCTTTTAAATTTTATCAATTTTTGTTACAGCGGCCATGGTAATACACTATCTATAAAACTATACATGCGCCTACCTATTGCGGTTAAAAAAATAAGGTAATATATGTGAAAAATATGTCAGTGATGGAACACCCTTAAGATATTAGTAATTGTTACAGCGGCCGAAGTACAACATGTACTGTAAAGATTTAAAGAGTCTACCTATTACGGTTCAAAAAATAAGGCTATTTACGTACAAATCATGTCTCTGTCGGAACACCCTTTAATTTTGTTATTTGTTATAGCGGCCATGACAATTCTCTTTCTATGAATATATCAAGAGTCTCCCTATTACTATTAAAAAAATTAGTTACTATACGTGAAAAACGTGTCACTGTAAGAACACCCTTTAATTTTAGGTAATTGTCATAACGGCCATGGCAATAAATCTTCTATACAAATTGGAAGAGTCTACTTATTACGGTTCAAAAAATATGTCATTATACATGCAAAAGACGTCACTGTCGGAAAACCCTTTAAATTTTTATTGTTTTTATAGGGGTCATAGTAATACACCATTTGTGAAAATTTCTAGAGTCTATCTGTTATGGTTAAAAAATTAGTAAATGTTTATGCAAATCACGTCACTGTCGGCACACCCTTTAATATTTACTATTTATGATAGTGGCCATAGTAATACACCTCCTGTAAAAACCTCAAGAATCTACCTATTATCTTTCAAAAGTTAGCCCATATACATACATGTCACTATCGAAAAACCCTTTAATTTTTATGTTTAATATTGTATACTTGCTTATAACGCGAACATAGATTAAATTAATGTCTTCAAATTTTAAGTGGTTGCCTCCTCAAAAAATAGCTCAAAAAATAAAGACAAAGGCAAATAACACGTCACTTTCGGAACACCCGGTAAGTTTTAGTATTTATTGCTATAGTGGCCACAGTTATACACCTTCTGTAAAAATTTCAAGAGTCTACCTTTTATGGTTCATAACTTAAGCCATATACATACAAATCACAACACTATCGGAACACTCTTTAATTTTTAGGTTTATTTTTTTAGACTTGTTTATAAAGCGATCTAAGTTTTAATTACTGTTTGTAAATTTTTACTGTATGCCTCCTACAGTTCAAGAAATAAACACACATTCGTGAATAACACCTCTCTATCGGAACACCTTATAAGTTTTAATATTTGTTGCTATAGCGGCCACAGTTATACACCTTCTGTGAAAATTTCAAGAGTCTACTATTATGGTTAAAAATTTAGGCCTTATACATGCAAATCACACCACTATCGGAACACCCTTTAATTTCTAGGTTTATTTTTTATACTTGTTTATATAGCGAACTAAGTTTTAATTACTCTTTCTAAATTTTGAGACTATACCTCCTACAGTTCAAGAAATAAACACATATTCGTGAATAACACCTCTCTATCGGAACACCCTATAAGTTTAGTATTTGTTACTATAGAGGCCACAGCTATTCACCTTCTGTGAAAATTTTATTAGTTCAAAAATTCATTTTAATTCTGCTTAAGATAACAACGAAGTTTAAATATTAATAAAACAATAGTGTATAATTTTTTCAACATTTGGAGATAATGGTGTTTAAAGTTTATGTTTTATTAGAAATCGGGGAAAAGAGTAATATTTCAATTGACCCACTTTGTGGAAGTAGAACTTCACCAAATTTTTACCACATTTAAAATAACAGTTATGTAGATTCTTATTATGCAATAAAAAAATAATGATGTATATGCGTATACACTATTGTTTTATTATGGGGACGATATGTACTAGCTGTGCCCGCAACGTTGTGGGCGTCCTGACAATATTTTGCTCGATTTGCCCTTGAAAGTAAGACTCTTTCTTCAGTTATGGTTTATGTATTAACTTTTTATAAAGGTATCCATCCCTGGATGAAATTCTAAAATTTATAAAAAATTCTAAAATTCTTAAAAATATTGTAATACGGAGCTTTAAGGGTGTTTAAAATATTTTATTAACATTGTAATTCTACAAAGTAAAACTACAAATCAAATACAAATTTGATTCAATTGGCTATTTGACAGTAAGTAATTAATATTTTGTCATTATTTTAAAATAGCGCCATCTGTTTTGCAACCGTATTTAAATTATATATAAATAATGCAGTACCTTTAAATCGGCGAAAAAAAGTCAGCGTACTTTTACTGCTTTTTCTTTTTATTATTTCTTTGATATAAGGTATTTTTGCGAAAAAAAAACGTATGCTATATTGTTATCAGGATGCTAAGATACCTCCTCAAAAAATATTCTAAAAATCCATCCAGATACGTATTTTCTTTATATAAAGTTTGAATAAATTCTTATAAATTTTATATAAAATTCTAAAAATTATTGTAAACCTTTGTAAGAGGTGTTTAAAATATTTTAATAGCAATGTAATTCCACAAAGTAAAAATACAAATCAAATACAAATTTTATTCAATTAGCGCCATCTACTGTTTAAAATATCTAACTTTCAAAAATAAAAGGTGCGCAACCGTGTTTAAAATATCCAAGTTTTAAACCGTAAATATCATTACCTTTAAAGCAAAAATTACGTACTTTCACTGCTTTTTCTCCATTTACTCTTGGAAATTAGATATTTTTGCCGAAGAAAATTATCTTAAAAAATTATTATCACAAAATTTTGTTAAAATCCATGTATTAGTTTTTAAGTGATGCGAACGCAAAAGAAAAGCAGACAGATAGACAGACGGAAAAGAGTTTATTATATTGTACAGATATACATAGATCATCTTCAAGCACACTACTATATTCATACATTTCTACGTTCGGAAATGCCACTTTCTGGTATATTGATTGAACCTTTTTTAATTCTGTTCTTCTTTTCAAAAGAAATTAAAAAAAGTTTATCAGCTTTAAGCGGTACTCATGTGAAATAAACCTTTTTATCCTTGGTCCCTTTCTGTTGGTGCTGTCACAAAACCCAGACAGGTATTCATTTATCCTCCTTCAGCGCCACAAAACAAGGTCATTTTTCCATTAAAATGTTAGGGAATTTTTTAACAAATTACCTACTAGGAAATCGAATCGAAAGCCTAATATTCATAGCCCCAAGCTAAAACTTTGTATTTGGCGGTATTAGAAGAGTATCATTCATTATGAGTTGTTATAATCGAGGGAATCGACTACAGAACACCTGTATCGAAAATAATTAATCCGTGTGAAGAGTGCATTGAATCAAAAACCAGGAAGATATGCGGAAATACATGACTGAGTTATTTTCCATCACGACAATGCTTGGCCTCGTGTTGCGTAATGAGTTTAAAACTAAACTGAAAGTATTTAATTTCTATTTAATAGAGCGCTATGAACCAAATTTATAAATTCACGGAAATTGATTACTACGTTGTAATCTAGTTTCTATGGCTATTTGGTAATTTAGCTAATTTAGTTAATTTAGCTCAACAGGAAATTTTTTTGATCAAGTAGAACAAGTGATTCCCAACCGTTATATAGCCACTTATGACTACTTATTGTTTCGTTAGATGCAGAATACCTTAGCTGGAATAGGCTTCACTATAGAACAAGGTACAAAAACTGTTTTGTTTGCAACAAAGATGAGGTGTGGCTGTAGGAAAAAATCCATAAATTATAGGAAGAAATTATAAGGATTTTATCATAAAATAAATTTTTCTTTTTCATAAATGCATACATATACTCAACAGTTTTTACTAACGATTTAGAGGCACATCACCAAAGATCTCAGTCACAAAGTATTTTTTTGAGTCATTTAAGATATATTTTATTCTTTTTACTTCATTTAAAGGGAGCAAAAGCTCTTTAAAAAAAAAAACATTTAAAATTAAATCCAAATCTTAACAAACCTAAGGTTTGATGAATCGTTTTATTCCAAGAAGGATAAAATGCTATGTTAAAGAATGCCTTAAAGCTCCTAAAGGATCATTGTTTGATGTCATAAGTAGGTTTCATGTACCTCAAATACTTGATCATTTGCATATGTGTGGGTGTGTCAGTGTATTTGTGCAGACAAATCCTTGTGGTAAAATATATTTTATTTAGTGCAAAGGAAAAACTACACACATTCAAAACAGTCATAACGAAAATTCAACTTCTCACAAATTATTACTACTTGTAGTTTCAAGTTTCACTTTTTTCATTTCCAGCTACGTACACACATTTACATTTGCACTATATGTATGTGTATGTATGTACGAAATCCAAGTCAACAAATTTGTCCGAAGTCCATAAGATGTCTAAAAGAAATATGTACAACGAAAAAATCTTTATATATCGTCACTAAATCTGACAGACATATCCCATATAACTATCAGAAATATTAATATTTTAAAATAAAAAAATCCTTTATATTTATACGTATGTAGATAGTCTATGAGAAAATGTTCAGACATGACATAAATCTAATTTCTCAAACATGTCTATAGAAATTCATACGATATATCTATACATATAATCATATCCGTCTGTCTGTCTGTCTGCTTTTGTTTACGTTCACATTATGTAAAAACATTACGTAAAAACAAAATTTTGTGAGGAGATACATTTTTTTTTCAGTAAAAATATCTTAGAAAGTGGAGAAAAAGCAGTGAAAGTACGCACACAAAAAAAATTATTTTTCAGATTCAAACAATTAATTCGCATAAATAGAACATTTTTTGTTTGAATATGGTCCTATGAATAAAATTTTAAATTCAGACAATTAATATTAAAATTAGTTTATTGAAAATATTCACCGATTTTTTCAAACAAATAATGGTGATATTTGGCCAAAAAATTTATTAACTTGAGAAATAATTTTCAAACAAAACATTTATCTGAATCAGACAAAAAAGTTTACTGAAAATTAAAAAAAATTTAAAAAAAAAAATATTGTCTGAATCAGACAAAAAGTTTACTGAAATTAAAAAAAAAATTCAAACAATTAATTTATCTGAAACTAATCAAAAACTTTACTGAAATAACAAACAATTTTCAAAAAAAAATAATTTAGCTAAATCAAAAACAATTTTCCCTTATTGTGTTTAACCTTCCTGACTATTTTCATTTTTGTGCGACATTTTCACATTTCTCGGTCTCTCAGACCGATTTCAAGTATTTCTCGGTATCTCAAAACTATTATAAACCTTTACAGTGGTCATATTTAACAAACTAATCTGAAATAACTGGAGTAAGAAAAAAACAAAATTAAGTTTTTTTAGCTCACAGCATCAATTTATATTTCATCACAATAATTTGGCATTTTTGACCCTAGACCTAATATAAAAATAAAAAAATAAATCATTCACAAAACACAACATTTATAAAATGTTGTTTTTCTATTAAAATATATTTTAGAAGTAAACAAAAAAATAAAATGAATTCAAGAAAAACAGGAACACTAAAAAAAAATAATTTCAAAATGCTTAAAATATGTATTATGTTAGTTTTTGTAAATTTTAATCAGTCGTTAGAGCTTGTGGCTCGATTCAACGTCCTGTAAATCTTCAACATCACTTTCCTCTGAGTCTTCTTGTTCAGTATCAGTGTTTGCTTCATACACATCAATATCAGCTTCGTATTCAGTACCACTTTTCACATCAGAATCTAGATCTGAATCGATTTCATTCAGAATAGCTGTTATGCGCTCAATATCTGCCATATCTAACGAAAATCTCACGATAATTAACTTTGAACCTAATTCTTTTATTAAATCATATAAACTGATCTGTAATTGTCCATTTTCATCTAAAAATTTCCAATTTAGCAAAACCAGCTTACCTGTCGAAAATGTGACACTTAACTATAAGTCGGTCTCACAGACCGTCTGACTAGCAATCACCGGTACAACACTTTAACTCAAATGCACTTGTTACACTAAACGTTGTATAATGAGGAATAATGAAGATACTGAGAGAATGATGGTGTTGCAATTTTTTGTTTTCGTGAAATTAACACAAAAGTGATTCATCGGTCTCACAGACTGACAAAATGGTCAGAAAGGTTAATAGTAACATTTTTGTGACTAATTTAAATAACTACTGGGTAAAATTTTACCATATTAAAAAAAAGGCCAAGACGAATCACTTTACAGGATGGCAATGGAAAATTCATTCAATTCCGCTGTTTCTTAAAATATCAAATTCTATATATTAAAAAATGTTATCCATATATGGAATTTGACATCTTGAGCAACAGTGATAATAATGTATCTCCCTTTTTCTTTTTACTTTGGTCAAATTTTAGCGACTAGTTACTTACATATTTTAGGCACAAAGCGATTCCTCTTGAGCACAATTGGGACAAAACCTTGTATTTGATTCATCAAAATTATTAGTATAGGAATTGTTTGCTGGTCAAAGGCATTTGTCATACATATGTATGTATTTACATAAAGTATGCCATTGCCGGCACCTGAAAAATTAAAAAAATAAAATATATATGAATATGTATGAATATGTAGCCATATCTTCAATAAAAAAACTGTACATTTTTACCTTTTCCTCTGCAGTTAATGGCTTTTAAAGATTTCAATATTTGGGCTTTAAATATTTTTTTATTAAAATAAATTTCCTTTTTGAAGTCTTGAAAAAATATATATAAAATTTTTTGTTATTTTTTCAATGCATAACAGAAAGTGTTGCCGTTTTTTGCGATTGAGTAATTATTGATAAATGGGCCAAAATAAAATATCTGCAAAATTTTCGTGTAATTAAACGACCTCATATGAGGTGAAGGTTATCAAATCGTCTGAGTTAACTCCTAGAAATCATTTAATTCTGAACCGATTTTTATTTATTTTTATTTGAAAGGTAATGCTTATAAATTAGTTCCATTCAAAAAAGTTCATAATTTTAAAAAATAAAGGCTGTGCATCGGGAATATGATGTATGATTTTTACGTGTCTTTCGAACCCTAAAGGGCACCAGTTTCATATTTTTTTAGTGTCCTTATAGTTGATGTAACTTAGAAATTAGGTATAATTTCAGATAGTCCGTTATGACCGTAAGTATAAATATTTCACATCAGAAATTAAACAGTGTCCCGATACTATTTTATGTATATGGCCTTATCTTTTGAACCGTTATAGTCAGACACAGCCTTCATATTGCTATATCCGCAATAATAAATAAAACTTAAAATTAAATAGTGTTCTCATGGATGACTTAATTTGACATATACCTTCTTATCTTTTAGTATACACATAGGCACTTGTATATGTATAGGCTATAATAGCAATAACGAAATTAAGTGTTTTGGGAATTCAACTATTATTTTAATAATATAATGCTAATACCCTATACTATTTTATAATAAACTAATTTATTATTTAAAAATATAAGCAAGGAAAGTTTTACCCACATTTTAAGAATAGAGAAAATTATTTATAAAAAAAAAATATAACTCTTTAAGAAGTCCAACACAAACAATAAAAGATTTAACAAAAACACTTATTCGAAAACTTCAAAATGATTTTTAGTTTAAATCTTAATAAGTTTGCTTATTTGGCTGTTCAAAATAACTTTGTTATTCCTACGACACTAGTGCTACGTTTTGTAGAAAACTGATTTAAATAACAGTGCGAAAATATTTTTTGGTCTCTATGTATGTATGTAGTTCCCCTACTAAAATATAATTAGAGGCTATTCAAAATTTTAAAGTTTTTTAAATTTAATTTTTATAGAAGAACTACATTTCCATATTAATATATTTAGTTTGATCAATTATTTTTATAACAGCAGCAAACTAAAAATCAAACAAAAGTATTATTAGATTGAAGCAAAAAAGTTTTTGAAAATCAATAAACATTTAAAAAAAAAACATTTGTTTGGAAATATTTTGGTAATAATTTTTTCTGTGCAGTTGAACTAACCGGATATGAAAACTTTACATTTTATAAAGTAAAAAAATACATAAACTGATACGTAGCATATCTTAAGGCGGAACTAAAAACGCCGGTATTACCACATAGCAGTAAATCGCCGGCGATTGGCTATGCCAGCTTCAAACAAATTCGCCTAAAGAATACAAGAAGCGTTTGCGAAGCTTAACTATCGCACTAACCATCTGGCTTATCTATTACTATTCCTTTCTAAAGGGATAGTAAAATTACCTGAGTGTTACTTCTCTTAAAAAAAAAAAAGATTAAAAACGTAAGGGTCTTTGGTGTGGATTGCTTTCAAAGCAAAATCGAACAAAACATTGAAGGACGCTAACGAAGTGGCGGAAACAGCTAGTATGAAAATAAAGTCAGAAATTTTCCAGAATTGTCTGCTCCACACAATGTCAGAAATTTTTGCTTGCTGGGTTATATCTAACAACTAAAAACTATTGTGGTTAAAACTTTTGGAATTTTCTTTTATTGTTTTATTCCTATTAGAAGCATCTTTGCTCTTGGGACTTTAAAAGAAAAAGAACATATTTAGACATTAAAGTTTAGTATGTGAAATGGCAAAATCTTTTACTTTAGTGTTAATGTTTTAAGTTTTCTTATTAAATTTTTATAGTTTTAGTGTTATTTGTTAAGCGTAGTAAATGGAAAATAAGTTTAAATTATCAATATTTTTTCTTTTGGAAATATTTACATATACAAGTTTTTATTATTATTTGAGACGAACATGACAAAAAATAAATATTTACATATGTAGTTATCTGTTTAAAAATTAATTTATAATTCAATTTAGAAAATAATTGGCATTAAAGTTACAGTTTGCCTAAATATTGCCAACCTCACACTGCAGTAGCAACCAAAAGTCTAACGATAACGCTGTAATTCTCTTTATATAAGCCAGTTTACAAGCCTATGGAACAGAGAACGCAATTTGCTTGATTTCATCATACACAAAAATTCTTATTCACATTTAATCATCAAACAAAACTAAGCGTTGAATTAAATCATCATAGTGCTGGCAAAGACTGGTTTATATTTCAGTTGTGTCTCTGGGGATCGAACGTAATCACATTTAATCATTGAACACAAGCCAGCATAAGAGAAAATCAACATCTCGCTAGGACCAATTTAAAAAAAGTTATGCTTTTCTTTACAAAAAGTTAAATTTTTTCATAAAATTTTATCATTGAAATTGTAGGTCTTCGTTAGCACCAAAAGTTCAGAAAATTTAACTAAATATTACGTGGGGCCTTCCAAAGTTACGAAACAACATCACTGCGGTGAACGTTAATTTTGTTGCGTTGTGACCAAATACACCCATGGGAACCCCTAAGTGTCTTTTACCACACACACCGTCACACACAACAAGCCTCTCATAAAGAGATGAACTTGCAAAACGAGGGTCCACAGCAGACTTCTTTGGACCAGAAGTGAAAATTACTCTTTTAAAAATGTACTTAGACTCACGTGGAGTACCCAAATCTGGCTAACTGCACTGGCTACAGGCTATGATATCTTTGGGTATAAGATATCTCACATAAATTCAATTAAGATATTACTGGTAGATTGAGCCCCCAAGAGATTTATAAGGATATTTTATTTATAGATCGCGCCTACAAGAGGCTAAGGTGACTACTACTACTAAAACAACTTCTAGTACTACTACAACAACTACTACTACTACAATAATTACTAAAACTACTACTACAACAATTACTACTACTACTACTACTACAACAATTACTACTACTACTACTACTACTACTACTACTACTACTACTACTACTACTACTACTACTACAATTACTACTACTACTACTGCTAGTACTACTACTGGCTGGCACGTACTGGTGAGTAGCATCCTATAAAATTAACCTGCAGGGGCACAACAGCAAAGGTCTGCTTTGCATAAGCATCTCAAATAATGGTTCGAGGGCAATATAAAACGGTATGCAAGGGCTAGAGTTAATTAACTTAAGGGTAAATCTCAAGGTGTCTGCTCATAGTATATGATGAATATTAAATTAATATTGAATGAAGACAAAATGTATTGCTCTTAACAAAAGCGTAGGTCTTAAAGCACTTTTACGTTTTTAGAATCAATATTTTATATTTGAAAATGAAAATATTTTTACGGTGCAGCGATACGTAAACTACAAAATCCATCATGTAGTTGTCGAATGCCAATCATCAGATAACATAGATCAGTCAGCAGGCTGAAACATTATTTAGGCTCTAATAAATGCCACAGGGCGCTTACGACTCGTTTATTAAATAGGACGTAAGGGCCTTTTGTCACCCGTAAAAATATTTTAAATTTAGATTTTTTGCTTAGATTGGGATCAGGAGTAGGTGTCTACTCAGTTGAGATAAAGCTGTCCTACAGTTTGCTTCTAGGGTAATACATATTTTTACACCAGACAGAAATACTATATTTGCTATATGCTTTAGATCCCCTTATGATAAGTGGAATGCAGGACAGAAAGATTGAAATTTAAGCTGACAACCAATGGAATATAACCTCAAGGGGCAAGTGAATCTAAACTTCAAACAAGTTGATTGATGTCTTCTATATCTAAATAGGTTTGCTTCACAGGCCCAGTTGGAAATAAAGTAAAAGACGAGAAAAAAGGGAATCTGCTGTATATTTTTGTGGACTCAAGCTAGAGTGGCATTGACCATTGACATGGCATGAGCAAAAGTCCTACAAATTTAGCCTTTAAACCTGAAAAAGTGAAGAGATGCCATTAGGCTCCAGTATTTTTTAAAGACTCACTCGGCCGGAAGGTCAGAAACTCTTGGATATGGTCGGGGTATCTTAAGCTGCATAAATATGTTAGTGGAAGGTCGAAACTTAAAGTATAATTTGAATAAAGTGAAAATTGAAGAAGACGACACTTGAGCCTTGAAGAGTCTAAAACTATTCCTGGTAGAAGGTTAGACGGCATATTTATGAATATGCTATGCAAAAATTAAATGTGGAAGCTATGGAGGACCTAAGCCAGACACAAATGTTATCAATTATTAGTAGAAATTTGAATTTGAACTCCTACATTTTTAACTCTTCCTTTTCTATCCTAGAGCACCACTGTCAACATACAAAAACAACCAGTATACTTTAAAATCAAGTAGACCAAATATTTAAACCAAATTTTTCAATAAATATTTCAGCCAATGACAAAGTCTGATTCACTAAGAAACTAAGTCCAGCATTTTTTTGTTGAAAGTTATGAAAACGTTTTTGTAATGAGCTGACATAAAAGACCGATTGAAATGCGCATATAGATTGGGATTAAACTTAAAAAAAAATTGTTTTAATTGTAATTAATACAGAAATAAATGGAAAGAGTTGTTGAAAATGTTGTCGATTTTACCAAAATTGGAAAAATTGCATAACAATTTTGCCTTAGGCTCAGTATTACTCTCCAAATGGTGAAAAGAAACTAGGAAGCATTTCTGGTTCAAATATATTTTTATTTTGTTTTATATCTTTATTTAAAGGTTTTTTATATCCCCTAAAATTATTTTAAACTTAACTTATTTAGACATTTAAAAAGTCACATTAGCAGAAGCTCAATTGTTAATAAATATTCAAATTTTTGTCTTCAGCATTAACTAAAATGCTTGGCAAATTTAAAATATTTTAAATCCCTTCCGGTGATTTCTAAAATAGCAGCAAATGTGTAAAAAAATTTTGAAGATTTCCCAAAAGCTACAGTATTTTATTTTCATCCCTTAAACATTTGTGTTTAAATCTTAATAAACCTTTGTAAGATAGCTGCTCAAATTGAGCACAACTTATCAAGTTGTTATAAGGTAGCAAGTGTTTAACACAATATCCTGGGGAAAAAATTTTAAAAATCTTAAAAAAAATAGATTTAAAGTCTTTAGATAAAGTATTAAAGCTTGAACGCTTTATACTTAAGGACAAGAAGTTAAGTGAGGCTCATTTTTTACGACCGCTGGGTATAATTTCAAATGAGGCAGAATATTAAACAAAACAAAAAATACACACACACACCACTATAGATTAGAAAAAGAAAATATTTATAAAATACGATGGATGGTTTTAAATTAGCGGTTGCTAGAACAAAAAAAAACCAAAAGCATGATGTCAGTGGAGTTAATTCCTGTTTTAAGTGCATTTTTTCATTTAGGTGAAACTACAATTTTTCTAAGTTAAACTAAAATTTGAAAAATGTGAATAAATAATCAATTAAATACTAATCTAACTTTTTACACCTGTTTCCGTCGAATCGGAATTTTTTTAAAGTATAGAGGATTCATAAATATTCATGTTCAAAAATGGCTGAACTTTTCCCCAGAGGGGTAACCCTATTTTGGCATGCGGAAGAGCTAAAGTTTTGTAATTCGAACTTAACGTGTAGGATGATATAGAAAATACGAACCTAAAATAAAACTTTTTTATTTTAATAGAATTAAATAGTTCAACTGGTAAATACAAAGCAAATTTAAAAGAAAATAATTTTTAAATATAAAACTATTTTTAACCGACTTCAAAAAAGAAGGAGGTTATCTATTCGTCTGAATGTTGCTTTTTTTATGTATGTAACCGCAAACTCAGCCATTTCTGAACCGATTTTAAAACAGTTCATTATATTAAAAATTAAAGGGTGTCCCCATACAACATACATGTTTTTTACGTGTATTAAGAACCGTAAAGGGCACCAAATTAAAATTTTAAAAAATTGCGTGTCGCTATAGCTCTCAACAGCAGAAATGAATAAAAAAGTAAGTTTAAAATTTAAAGGGTGTCCCCATAGGTGACATAATTTGACCTATTTGGGTCTATCTTTTGAACCGTTATAGACAAAACCTTGAAAATTTGACAGAATATCGATTACTATGACCGTTATAATAAAATGTAAAAATATTCAAAATTTTAAATTAAAGGGTGCTCCAATAGTTCATTTAATTTGATGTATATGGCCATACTTTTGAACAGTTGTACACAGACCGCTGAAATTTACGAAGAACCTGTAGTGCTAAGTCAGCTATAACAAAAAGTATAAAATTTGAATTTGGAACTAAAAGGGTGTCCCAATAGTTAATGTAATTCTATGTGTGTGACCAAACTTTTGAACTATTAGAGACAGACAGCTGAAATTTACAAGGAACCTGTATTACAAAGTCCACTATAGCAAGCATGCAATTTGAATTTAGAAATTAAAGGGTGTCTCCATAAATTATGTAATTTGATCTATATGGCCCTATCTTTTAAACCGTTAAACACAAACACTTGAAAATTAGGCAGACTGTCCACTACTATCTCTGGTATGATAACAAGTATAAATATTTGGAATTATAATGTAAAGGGTGTCCCAATAAATCATGTAGTTTGATATATATGGTTAAACTTTTTAACCGTTATAGACAGATAGTTGAAATTTACAAAGAATCTTTGTGGCCAAGTCCCGTATAACAACAGGTCTTTAATTTAACATTGTAAATTAAAGGGTGTTCGAATATGTAATGTTATTTGATCTGTGTGCCCCTATCTGTGAAACCGTAGACAGAGGCTTGAATGGTGCCCCTATAAAAGACGGATGCTGATGAAAAGAGGACAGGCTTGACATTCAAATAGTCTTCATTTTTTCCCTATAATTTTTCGCATCTTTTATTTGATTGAAATCTAATTCTTACAGATTACTTCTTACATTTTTAGTTTAGAACTGGTGCCCTTCTATCTGTTTTGAAGTCGGTTTTTTTTTGCAAGAATTATATTATAACATTTTAAGTATCAAAATTTATTGCCTATAGAAGACTTAATGCCGAGCTAAAGTTTTTCAATTAGATCTTATCGTGTGCGAGTAACATATCCTTGATATAGCGCACTAGGGTCTACAATAACACTTATTTATTTGAACATAATTTAACAGTTAGACATAGAGCTAAAAAGATAAATTTAAAAAAATATATATTTTTAAGTATAAAATTATTTTAGTATAATATTTCAAGTACAACAATTTATTGTCTATAGAAGAACCGAGCTTTAGTTTTTTTTTTTTAATTTAGAACTTATACTGTAAGAGAGGCAAGGGGTTTATATAGAGCACTCGAGCCTAAAATAAAATTTATTCATTTGAATAGAATTAAGTAGTTAGACAAATATATATAAAGTAAAAATAAAAAAATATTTTTAATCTATACATATAATAATAAATATACATATAATAATATAATATACATATAATAATACGTATAATAATAAATAAATAAATATAATAAATTAGTAACTCATTTCCGTCTGTCTGTCTGCTTTTCATTTACGTTTGTATCACGTAAAAAGTTCTAAATGGATTTTAACAAAATTTTGTGATAAGGTACCTTAGTATCCTGGTGCCAATATAGGATACCTTTTTTTCAGCAAAAATATCTTATTTCCAAGAGAAAGTGGAGAAAAAGTAGTGAAAGTTGAACTAAGCGGATATGAATACTTTATTTTTTAGAAAGTAAAAAAATACATAAACTGGTATGTAGCATATTTTTTTATGGAGGAACTAAGTAAATAGCCAATTGAATAAAATTTGTATATGTTTTAAGTGGCGTACTGTTGTATAATTTGGTTATTTTCTGAAATACATACTTATGGTAATTATGTGATTACATTTTTTTGTTGTTGTTATTTAGCGTTAATTCTTAAAATTTGGTAAGAATACTACGACTTGAGTGTGGCTATAAAATTCTGTTATTGTAAGTTTCTTCTTAGTTTAGTTGCATTTTTCTCTTATGGGTGTCTTACAATAAGTGTGGAATACTTTCAAAGCAAAATCAAGAAAAATATTATTAGGACGCCCATGACGTGGCGGGCACAGCTAGTTATTTATAAAATTATTTTAGTACTAGCTGTGCCCACACACATTCTGAGCGTCCTGTCAATATTTTGTTCGGGGTTGCTTTGAAAGCAATCCATACCAAATTTTAAGACTCTAGGTATTTACTTTATAAAAAGGTACCCATCCCTGGATAAGTTTCTAAAATTTATAAAAAATTATTAAATAAAATTCTAACAATTATTGTAAAGCTCTGTAAAAGGTGTTTAAGATATTTTAATAACAATGTTATTCTACAAAGTAAAAATACAAATCAAATACCAATTTTATTCAATTGGCTATTTGGCAGTAAGTAATTAATATTTTGTCTTTATTTTAAAACAGCGCCATCTGTGGCGCAACCGTGTTTGAAATATCCCGCTTTCGATTAATATTTTGTCATTATTTTAAAACAGCGCTATCTGTAGCGCAACCGTGTTTAAAATGTCACGCTTTCAAAAATAAAATATGCCTTAAAGTATGTACTTCCTTTAAATCGGTAAAAAAAATCGTCGTTGTTTTACTGCTTTTTCTCCACTTTCTCTTGTAAATAAGATATTTTTGCAGAAAAAAGTATAGTATATTGGAATCAGGATACCAAGGCACCTACTCATTAAATTTTGTTAAAATTCATCCAGTAGTTTTTACGTGATGTGAACACAAACAGAATGATAGACAGACAGACAGACAGGAAATTATTATTATATAGATAACAGTTGTAAGAATAAAAATTAGTTGGTTATAGAAGAGTTGTATTCAAGCTAAGGTTTTAACTATAGAACTTACTGTGTAATAGTGACAAAGTCTTGATTTTCTGAAATAAAAATAATTCGTTTGTAGTAATTGGAGGGGTATATCGTAATGGCATAATACAAACTAGAATTTCACAAACCCTTGATAGCCAACTAGACCATATAAGCACAGCCAGAGTAATAGAATAATCTGCAGAATTCAATGCCCCACTGTTCATGGAATTTATTGACTTTGAAAAGGCATTTGATGCGGTGAAACGTGATTTCGTGTGGAGAGTACTTCTACCTAGAGGCATTCCAAAAAAGGTTTTCTGCATCACGAGAAAAACATATGATGGAGCTATTAGTAGCGTGCTTCATGATGGTGCCTTAAGTGACCCCTTTCACTCCATCAGTGATGTAAAGCAAAGATCTAAAAACTTAACGTATAAAATCAACAATGCTATAGAGCACTTGATTCTAAAATAAAAATTACTCATTTGCATATAATTAAATCGTTATACAAATAAACATTAAGTCAAATAGTTTTTAAGTATAAAATTACATTAGTATAATATGTGTAGGTATAAAAAGGTATTGCCAATAGAAGAAATATAACCAAGCTTGAGTTTTGAATAAATATAAAGATAAATATAAAGCCAAAGACAAATGTATAAAAGTATTTTAGTTGGGAAAATGAAAGCTCGTTACTTATAGAAGTGGTACAGTCGAGCTGAAGATTAAGTTTAGAACTTATCGTGTAGGAGCGATAAGGCCTTAAGGAAAGGTTCATTGAAATATAATTAATATCTCGACAGATAAGTAGAAAAGAAAATTATTTAAAAATACATAAAAATCACTTATGTAAACATATTTAAAAAATTCGACAAAAAATATTAATTACAATTTAAAAATAATAATTTTTAGATAAACCAATTTTTTCAGCAGCGGTAAATTGTCCCCATATTTCACATAACTTTGATTTGTGTAATTAGTTAAAATAACGCGTGATCCCTTACGAGGTTCCCTACATTTAAAGCACACACGCAAAGAAAAAACATGGTTATTGTATGGTCACGGCAACCACACTATGTTCTCTGTAACAATAGATGTTTGCTGTGAAAAAATTATAGTTATTTAGAACAATACTTTGGTCACGATAAACAAGTTTTTTGTTAACAGTTAATCATTCAATGGTTATACGCACCAAAAAAGCAACATGGTTGATTTGAAACATATTAAAATTCAAACCACAACCAAATTATTTTTAATATTTAAAAATTATAAACATAATATATTATTATTAAACATAGTATGTTAAGTTTGACTAAAAATAAACAAGTAATGTTTGGTTTTAAAAATACATATTTTGGTTTTGACATTTTTTCAGTTCAGAAATATGTGTGTAAGCTATCGGTTCATCTAAAACCGTAAAAACATTAAATACCCATTTGATATCAACAAATAAATTTGTTTTTTATTATAAATGATAGTTTTAAATTAATAATATCAAACACATAAAAGGTAAGCAGAAAATATCAAAATATGTATGTAAGTCTAAATGGAAATATTCGTGTATTTGTTTTTTGTTATTTATAAATATATTCATAGGTTGTCACATACATATAACCATTTACATGTTTCAAATTATATTATAGTACGTTTATATTATAAACATAACTATGGTTATATTTTACAATATTATTTTTATGTTCCAACGACAACAATATTATTTTTATATATAACCATATAACTCAACCATAACATGTTGTTCTTAGATTATGGTTACCTCAACCATGTTTTTTCTTTGCGTGCAGAAAGTTCAAATTTAATGGAGAATGTTTATTATCATTTGAAAGAACATTCTTTGGCTTTTATTTTTTGAATATTATGTCTATCAAATGTTGGCCGTTGCTACATCGCAGATGGTCCATACGTTGAGTCTAATTTTCGATGACTCGTTCGAGCATTTCGACTGGTAACTGGCGAATGACACGCGTGATTTTTTGCTCCAAGGCCTGAATCGAAGCGGGTTTGTCCGCATACACTTTAGACTTTACATATCCCCTCAGGAAAAAGTCTATCGGTGTGATATTATACGATCTTGGTGGCCAATCGACCCGCCCAAAACGTGAAATCATGTCCTCACCGAAATGTTCTCTCAATAAATCCATTGATTGATGCGATGTGTGGAAGTGGAAGTGGCGCCGTTTTGCTGAAACCAAATATCGCCGAGATCATGAGCTTCAATTTCAGACATCAAATAGTCGGTTATCATGGCACGATAACGGTCGCCATTGACAGTTACGTTCGCACCGGCATCATTTTTAAAGAAAAACCGTTGGTTGCTCTTCGTCCCAAATGCGGCAATTTTGCTTGTTTACATACCCATTGAGCCAGAAATGGGCCTCATCACTAAATAAAATTTGCCTCGAAAACGTCGGATCTTCTTGGAACTTTTCAAGAGCCCATAGAACGAAGCGATGTCGATTGGGAAGGTCGAGTGGCTTCACTTGTTGCACAAGCTGTATTTTGCATGCTTTCAATTTAAGATCTCGACATAAAATGCGCTAAGTCGATCCATACGTCAGTCCGAGTTGCTGCGAACGGCGCCGAATCAACTCTCCACGGTCTTCGTGTACACTCTAAGCTACAGCCGCTATATTTTCTTCACAGCGTGCTGGAATAATGAATGCTGGGTCTCAAAATAGTTGATGGTGTTGCGAATAGTATGTTCAGTAGGCCGATTATGTTGACCATAAGTTGAGCGAAGTGCACGAAACACATTCCTCATAGAACGTGTATTTTCATAATAAAGTTGAACGAGATGTAAACGTTGTTCAGGCGTCAGTTTTTCCATTATGAAATGCCAAACAATACTAAACAAAAATAAAATGACAGTATGACACGACTCACACGTGATCTGTCAAAAAAAGTATATCTACTTGAATCACCCATTAAAAATAAAATTAATGAGAAAAAGTAACAAGAAATAAGCTCAAGCATATTTTTGTTAATAATCGATTATTGTAAGATTAAAGTCTAGAAAGAAGCTTCTTATATCGTCTAATGATATCTAAATAGGGCAGTATTTTTGTATTTTTATTCTATCTGTGTAAAAAAAATATTTCTTATAATTTTTAATAAATAATTTGTTTAAAAATTTGGATTATGCAGTAATGCGCAAACAGATTTCCAGGTTCTCTAACCTAAAAAAACCTTGTTAAGGAATGGCACTATAACTATGTATAGGAAATAGGAACTGCAAAAATTATTCCCGAACTAACATCTTCCTAGTTTTATAAGTTACATTAACAAATTCTTACACTCCTTGACTTTACTTGTCTTACTAGTTTTCTTATTGATTTTAGAGTGTGTCACTTATAGAGTACTAAGGGTCTCCACCAGTTTTCTTCTGAGTAATTCTATGGTACTACACCTCGCACTAACATATTCATTACAATTTTATTCTTACTTAAGTTCGTCTTTAATAATAAACAATATTTTCAAACACATAAACATATACATGTTTACATGTGTACACACACACATAGAGTATACACTAATACTAGTATTACTAAAATATGTGTAAACTTTCTTACTCTATATAAGTAAAACATATTTTGTGGTCTTATAATGCAGTATTTTTGGTATTCCTTTACGACGTACACACATATTCCTTGAAGTTGTATATGTTAGAAAAAGTGTATTGGTATTTTGTTAGTGTCATAAATTTATGAGGGTTTTACTTATTTTTTGTGTTTTTTTTTTCGGCAACAAATCTTGACAAAATTGTTTTAATATAAAAAAACTTATAAAAAAAAGTTTCCTTTTCTTGTTGTACACATTTGTTAATGTGTGAATGTTTGTATTTTTTGTTGAACATAAAAATAGTGCCTCGTGGCCAATTTAATAAATTTCATAAATGGTTTCTATTTAAAGGGATGGTTATTTAAAAAGTTTTCTGTTTTTTTTTCTATGTACAATTACCAAGGTGTAGCTGGGTTGGTGAGGAATAATTTATGGGGCGTATACTCGTAAGTGTTAAAGTGATAATTTTATACATTTTAACAGTCAAGATTAGGTTGGTTGGGTTAAATAAGAATAGGTGACAGTTATCATTAGACAATTTTGGAACAATTGATTCATTGTCATATTTAAAGAATCAACCTCAGTTTAATATGTGGTGATAAATTCAATGACAGTCAAAAAACAAATTGTTGAGGGCCATATACAGTAGGGAGCAGAAGTGAGTACATGTTTGTATTTTTTGCATTTGTAAGCAGATAAAAGTAATAATATTTTTCAGTTGGTAGCAATAATGTTTTAAAAATAAAATAAATAAAATAAAATAAAATAAAATAAAATAAAATAAAAAACTACATATTCAAAGAAGAATAAAAATTAAATAAAAATAGCTCGTAAGTACTAATTTTTGCACTTTCTGGTAACATTTAAAATATTTTGTATTTCTTGTACATGTTCTATAGCCATTTATTTCAGACTACACTATTTATTCGTTTGGGCATACTTTCAACCAATTCTTGTTTGATTGACCACAGCATCAATTGAAAATTTTGATAAGTCGGATATTCCTCAATGATTTTTCAGGTGTTTTTCGGGTCTCCATTCTGTTAAAAAATAAGTTCTTCCTGAGAATATAAGCTCAAATCTTAAAAATCGGAAAGTTGGGTCTGCAATATGTTTAAATAGTCTTTCTTTGACATAATGCCATACATTTTTGTATAATGGACCAACAGCCGTCCACTGTATGATGTTGGCTCCGGCGTACTTGACTATTTGTTTAATATTGTGTCATTGAATTGTCTCCTGCTGTCAGCGCTAGTAATACTGTTTACCACCAGACTGAATCTTACCATATTACATTATGCATGGCGAAATATAAATGTGGCTAAAAATGTTTTCTTCAGATCTGCGACGTATACAATATTGTGCAGCGGTCTGACTTATTTATTTACGCTAGCAAAGCTTCTTTTGGTTTTAAAGACTTCTCAGCTCCCATCTTTCTCATCATAATTTAAATATTAATAATTTAATATTATGCTAATTATCCATAACGTTTTATAATAAAAATAAAATTTATTTGTTGGGGGAAAAGAGCTAGTTCCTATACGTATTTTACTGGTTGCTCAGGCCAGATCATCAGGAAACCTTTTCTCTAATTTTAGACAATCCAAAAATACTCTATAAAATTCAACAAAACACAATAAGAAGCATATTCCATTATTCCATTGTTTGACCCAAATCTTTTATCACCCAGCCATTTCTTTGAATTTAAAAACAAGATTATTGACAATTTATGTATATTTGCCATAATGACTATACGCGTATATACCCATTTATTGTCATGATGGAAGATAAGTTTTTCTTCGCTAGATGAGGTCATTTTTATTTTTACTCAAAGTTAATATTGAATCTACCTAAGAGCTTTGATAATCGATTAGTAGCAATAGAAGTATAGCAACCACCTTGTTGGGCGCCAGGCCCATCATAATAACAGTTAACGGTTAGGGTGCTGACTTTCCAATTGCCCTCGCTCTTATCATGTTAAATGTCAACAATTAGTATCTGTGTTATAACTGAACATACAAGAAGTCATTGCATTTGACAACCATTCGGTTATAAAACGCATGAGGGCAGACCAACTAGCAAAAAGGGAAGTGCTGTGACATTCTATGGGCCTAATTCGAGCAAATTTTTCACAATGGCTGACATCACTATACTTGATAATTCTTGCAAAAAAAAAACCGACTACAAAACAAATATATGTGCATCAATTCTAAACTAAAAATTTAAAAGGAAGTAATCTGTAAGAAATAGTATTCAAATCAAATACTTTTATACTTGTTGCTCTAACGAACATAGTAATATACGTTCTGTACATTCAAATGTCTATCCATAACGGTTAAGCAGATAAAGCCATATACGACAAATTACGTCAAATATGAGGACATCCTTTATTTTTTTACACTTATTATTACTGACACAGTAATAAAAAGTAACGCTTCCAAAGATATGGCCATATAGCTTAAACAATATCACCTAGGGGACACCCTCTAATGTAAAATTTTAAATTAAATACTTATTTCAAAGGACAGATTCTTTGTAAATTTCAAATGTCTGTCTAAAACGGTTCAAAAGTATGGCCATATGCATAAATTTATATTAACTATTGAGACACCCTTTAAAATTTTAAATATTTATAAATGTTATTATACGGGACATAGTAGTGGAGATTCTGTCTAATTTTCAAGTGTTTGTCTATAATGGTTCAAAAGATAGGGCTAGATAGGTAAAATTATAAAAAATTATGGGGACACCCTTTAGTTTCTAAATTTATATTATATACTTGATGTTATAAAGGACTTAGATATATAGGTTCTTTGTAAATTTCAACCGTCTCTCTGTTACGGTTCAAAAGTTTTGCAATATACATCAAATTACATCAACTATTGGGACACCCTTTAACTTCTAATTATAAATATTTAATTTCTGATTATAAATATTGGACATTCAGTCCAATTTTCAAGTGATTGTCCACAATGGTTCATATATTTAAATTGACGTCAGATATGGGGACACCCTTTAATTTTTAAGTTTATTTTTTTATTAATTTCTGTTATTGGCAGCTATAGTGATATGCAGTTTTTTAAAATTTTAAAAGGGTGCTCTTTACGGTTCATAATACACGTAAAAAACACGTATGTTGTATGGGGACACCCTTTAATATTCAAAATTCTGAACTTTTTTTAAAATGGGACCAATCTGTAAGCATGTCCTTTCTAATAAAGAAAAAAAGAAAAAATGTTAAAATCGGTTCAGAAATGACTGAGTTCTGCGGGCACAAACATAAAAAAAGCAACATTCAGACGAATTGAACCTCCTTCTTTTTTTGAAGTCGGTTAAAAAGGTGGAAAAGGGCTACCTACATTTACACAGCCTCGAAGGGTACTGGAAAGAGCAGGAATACCAGTAAGGTGTTTAGATATAATAACTTAAGCTGGATAACTGCATTAGCAACAGGTCATGGAAACTTCATCATCTAGCCAAGATGTAAAAATTTTAGTTATGCCTGAAAACACTGTGACGGAAGGGGGTCATTAAGTGGCCTACTAAGGAAGTGATCTGCTGCGAAATATATATCAGTAATAATAGTAACAGGAAATCAGGCAGGTTTCGGCATATTTAATTTATTTTTATGGCTGGTACCATTATTTAAAATAAATGTGTTATATGCATTATAAAACATTGCGCCATGAATTAAGAATAAAGATATAAGATAATAAGGAATTCAATTACATGAAAATGGTTAAAGGATCAAATTCTGCTAACAAAATATTAAAAAGCTTTTTTGGTACGAGTTTTTAAAAACAACTATAAATATTTATTTCCTTTTAAACCTTCCCAAAATGGTATGGTGTTACATTAACCCGGTTAAAAATATAATAGAATACTTGATAATGTATAAAAGTTAAATTAAACTAATGTAATGAATTTTGTGTTTATTATTTATTTATTTACAAGACTATCTCTAAATCATTTTATATGAATGAGAAAAAAAAAAACAAGATGCAGAACAACAACAAAAAGTTCGCCATATCAGTTTTGTGATTGTTTAATTAAACTAACTGTGAATACATTTTCGTGTTAATTTATTATTCAACAAAATGAAAAAGAAATTAAAGTTTTAATGTAGCTAGTGAATAGACAAAAAACTTTTTAGAGATTCAAATGAAATCTTATCTAAATAAATTTATATATAGGTTTTAAACATCAAATTAAATTTTATTAATTTCTATTTCAAATTTAATTTTCTAAATTTCAAGTTTAATTTTCTAAACATCAAATTCAATTTCAATTCATTAGGTTCTATACAGTCAGACTGATCACACGTAAAAACCTTATTAGTTAATTTTTTTTTTTTAATTATTATCCTTTTTTATAACTTTCCAATAGCTAAAATTAGGATTTTATCGGAGATATAAATATTTTTTTGTTAAACAAGAAGAATTTTGGCTATTAGGTATATTAAGTCTTCAAGAGAATCTGCACCAGATACGGAAAGAAATTCATTTATTTCTAAAAGGCGATACTGTAGACCAACTTTATAAATTTCAGATTCTATTTTTCAAACATCAAATTCAATTTTTATTCCAAGGTTAGAATATTCTGCAATAGTTTTCCCTTCTTTTCTGCTCATCAACTTTTTGGTGGTCTTTTATGGTGGTCTACGGTATCCCTTTCATATACATATAAAATTTTTGTGAAGATAAACAAGTGCACAGGGATTTTTTTTCCATATAACGACGGGACACTAATATAAAGAGTTAACGCAGGCTTTTGAATTTTGTTATATTTACCTAAATTGAGTAAAATTTAAGTTTTGGAAAAAATTTTAATAACAACATTTATTTTATTATGAAGAAAAATTCGAAAGCCTCGATGTAAGACTATTTTTAATAGGCCAACCATATTAATATTATTTATTATAGGCCAACTATATTAATTGTGTTACTTCCTTTGGAAGGGGATAGTAGTAGATAAGATAGTTGGTTAATGTGATAGTAAAGCTTCGCTTATGGCAACACTGCAATTGCACGTTATGATAATTTTTAGAACAGTATTACAGCGCCTCTGCCGTTATTTAGGCGAATAGCCAATTTATAATTATTTTACTTCGCCGGAGATTTAGTGCTATGGGCGGCGCGGTGATATACATTATTATAAAGAGAAATTAATACACATAAAAAAAAACTGATGTTGATACGGCTGAGTGTTGAACTCGTGACCATTGCTTAGTAGTCAACGTGCTAACCACTTAAGCTACAGCACCTGTTTGACTTTTTACGCTACTATAAGTAGCAGTTCTGAAGCCATTTGAAATAAATATGTATATCTTGATATAGTGAATTCTGGTGCGTCTTAATGTGCATCTTTTGGAACTTCCATTATTTCTTGTAAACTTGCTTCCATTACGGTGAATGGCGAGCGCTATCGAGACATGCTGACTGAATTATTTGTTTTCAAAAATTAAGCAGCTAAACATAAACAGCATTTGGTTCCAAAAAGCTTAAGTTTAACAATCGATTTATGGCAAAATCAATTTGGTGACAACTTTATTTTTAGAAGTTCTCGCGTTTACTGTCCCTCTCTTTTATACGACTTAAAGCCTCTGGATTACTATTTACACGCATAGAAAAAATTTGGTTATTGTATTGTCACGGCAACAACACTATATCCTCTGTAACAATACATGTTTGCTGTGAACAAATTATAGTTATTTTAAACAATACTATGGTCACGATGAACAAGTTTTTGTTAGCAGTTAATCATTCAAAAAAGCATGGTTGATTTGAACCTTATTAAAACTCAAAACCACAACCAAATTTTTTTTTAATATTATGTTATTATTAAAGATAGTATGCTAAGTATGATTAAAAATAAACAAATTATGTTTGGTTTTAAAAATACGTATTTTGGTTTTAGCCTTTTTTCAGTTCAGTTCAGAAATAGTTGTATAAGTGTTGTCAACAAATAAATTTGTTTTTTATTATAAATTAAAGTTTTAAATTAAAAATATCAAACATATATAGCAGAAAATATCAAAATATGTATGTAAGTCTAAATGGAAATATTTGTGTATTTGTTTTTTATTATTTATAAATATATTCATACATTGTCACAATTAACCATTTACATGTTTAATAGTTAAACATGTTTGTGAATTTATGTACATACGTATTTGCATATTGTTGATATCAAATCGATAATAAATTGCATCTGTTTATAAATAAAACATTAAATAATTGTGTTTTTTATTATATGAAAATAAGTTTATACTTATGGAGCCATATTTTTATTTCGTAATTACCCCTAATTATATAATGTAATTATATTATTATGGTTGAATTTTACCATATCATGTTTACATTTGATTATAATATAATAATTATTATCATACCTTGTTAACATTATTTTATATTTAAACATAATTATGGTTGTATTTTACAATGTTATTTATATGTAAGACAATAATATGTTCGAAATGTTACCATATTATTATGGTTTAAAATAATATGGTTCGAATATAACCATATAATTAAATATATAGTCATCTCAACCATGTTTTTTCTTAGCGTGTATGGCGCTATATTAAGGCATTGCTTTATGCCGACAAACCAGCATTTCTTAATGCATTAAAGCATTGGTAGTCAATATTTAAGCCACCATTACGGCTAGATTTATTAGAAAAAGTAGTAAAAATTTGAGTGATGGAGTGGACCGTATAACTCATTGCCCTGGCGATTATATGCCGGAAATCGTATATAAAAAATTAATGCCATGAAATTATCTACAGATTATAATAAAAAATTTCATTTCAACAATATTTATGTTTAAAATATTCTACTTTCAAAATAAAAGAAGCATTAAAGTATGAAGTACTTTTAAATCGTTAAAAAAATCGGTTTACTTTCATTGCTTTTTCTTCACTTTGTCTTGGAGGTAAGATATTTCAGCGAAAAGTTTATTGGAATCAGGATACTAAGGTACCTCCGCACAAAGTATTGTTAAAATCTATCCAATAGTTTTTACGTGATGCGAACACAAACAGAAAGACAGACAGGAAATGAGTTGCTGTAATGTATAGATTCTATGTGGTCTCACATAGTTTCTTATGACACCAGAGCAATTTGGTTCAATACGTACCTTACTGCTTCCATATTTCAGTTTCGCAAAAATAGCTGGAATAGATGTCACAGTAATGAAATTTATTCTGCAGTATGATCTTCACGTTCAATTTTCAATTCGTAATGATAAAGCTTCATTAGGGGTTATGTGAATTAATTGTTAATTGTTAAGGGATTTTCTCCCTTAAAATAGATCAAGAGTCTTTATATAACATTTTAATTAGGTATTAAAAACTCATTCAAAATTTATTATATTTATATTTAAACATTTCAATGATATATTTGAAAATAACTTTCTATAATAAATTTTGTCTGCCTCTTTTCTTAATTTTCTGTTTTTAAATTACTTTTTTATTTTTTAAACTAATAAGTCTGTACCTATTCAATAGCAATTTACTCACATATACATATGAATAAATTTAATGTATATGTAAATACACGTACGATTAAAATACTTTCGTACGCTAGTTTATAAACGTTTACAAATTTAATCTTTATTAACGTTTGACTTGGCATGCCAGACTTCCTTCCTTCCTTCTTTACAATGTTTTATGTACAATTTATGTTTTACAATTGTATGCTGTCTGTAGGTGTGTGTATGTGTGTGTGTTAATATGAATACTGCGCTCGTTTATATGCGAGTATAATTTGGAAGTCTGCTTTCTTTTTGAATTTTTTTTTTAACTTCCTGCCATGCAATACAAATTAAGCTGTCAACAATTTAACCATATCGCGGCATATAATCTTCACACCTAAATTATTTATAAACAACAACAACAACAGCAACAATATTCATTCCTGCACACAAACTTTTGGTTGCTACGCAGACATACTTTTATGTATTTGTATTTTTAAGTCCGAAACTAAAAGGTTGTATTGGTTAAAAGGGCTAGTAGAAATATGATATTTTTAAACTTTTAATAACAAAGGCGTACAAATTGATTACTGAAATAATTTTGTATATATCTTTTAGTATTTTAATCAGCTTAAGTGGAATTTTAAAAATTATAAAATTAGTTATATGCTGTGTTATTTGCTTGACATTGAAAACTTGTAACTAAGAACCTTCCCTTTTCGACACCCTTCGTTCTATAATGATTTCTGGTATCCGACTGGAAATTTACGAATACCTTACTTTTATTGAGTCTCGTGCTATCACTAGCTTTTTACTGTCGCCTACGGCGAGGTCTCCACAACATCTCCAGATAATATTTGTCTGCCCGTGGTCTAAAGCCTTTTATGTTAGCCTTTATCCATGCACAGTTTGCAAGTATCGTCGTACCGCAATTTTTAAGGCCAGATAATACTTAAGAGTCTGTGACATGTTCTAATGCAGGTAACCATTTGTAGGCACTCAGATTATATCCAAGCTTCTTCTTTGTCTTCTCCAGTTTGTATCGAAAAATGCCAAAAACTTTGGTGGGAATCGAACCCGCAAAGCCAGACTGATAGACTAGCACACTACCTACTAGCTCATCAAGGCTAGGCTTTCTTTAGCCGTGTTAACATCTCCTAAATAAATTTCAATTCTCATGAATTGAATCTCAGAACACAAATATAAATATTTTCATTCACACAAACCATTGGTACAAATTAGGTCACACGATTCGGGTAAATAAAAATACATATATTCGATAAATTTTTTTCGATCTTACCACAAAAATAGCCGCCAAAAAAGGCAGCGTTAGGAACCACATTTGACCCGCAATTTAGAAATCATCTTTGCAAACAACAATTTTTTTTGTGGATTTAAAGTAAAAGTCCAGGTAAACTCTATTTTAAGGGTAGATCTACTATTAACATATTTGTTTAATCCCGGATGCGCTTTAAAAGCAAATTCAACAAAATAAAATATTTTTAGGTAAAATAACGTTTGGTGAATGAAATCCGAACAAACTTGAAAGTAACAAATATATGTGTAATATAACTTATTTAAATTAAAGATTTATTATTTTAGATATAGTTGCTAAGAGCTGGCAAACATTTTTCATTATAAACTTGGGCATTCACAGCTAAACCAACTGTAAAAAACTACTTCTTTGATACGACGTTCGCTTACGGCTAACCACAACAAAGCTTTTCCTGGAACCTTTTTCTTTCGGATAAACTTAGTTTCTTCGGGTGCTTTGTATCTGGAAGAGTTAAAGTAATATTTTGGCTGCCATTCATTGCTTCCGACGGTGAAATATGATTCGTCATCCATCACGCATTTGTACTCTGGTGGGCAGGAAAAGTCATTTTCGGAGAGTTTGCGTAACCTGCTTTTCATAGCCTTCTGTTGTGTTTCGGTGGTGAATATTGCTGTTTGTTCTTCTTTTTTCGAATTCCCATGGATTCTAAATATTTCTGTAATGTGTTTTTGTCACAGTCATATTTTTTACCCAATTGGCGATACAATTTGGCACTGCAGCCTACTGTTTCAGCCTTTAGTTAAGATCGAACTTTGGCGTCTTGTAAACTAAATTTCCTACCACATCCACATTTTTTTTAATTTGATTTATTATTTATTAATATGTATATTGCTCAATAAATAAACGTTTTTTTGAAATCCATGTTCTGAAAATGTTAAAAAATTTTACTTTTCTTTTTATCTAAATTTCCTTCACAAAATTTACAAATTAATTGGCGACGGTTCAACTCGTTTAGTGAAATTTTCAAAACTAATATTAATTGACCAGCGGATTCTAAGTTTTTTTTTTCTATAAGTAGATAGTGCACTTCAACTTCAAGTACATATTTTTGTTGTAAGTATCATGTTTACATTTTTAACAACAGTATTGCACTTTTTCGTATTTTATTCACCATACGTTAGTTATATAAAATTGGCTGCATGCAAAATCACTCTATGTAAAAACGCTCAAAAATAAAATTGAAAAATCGACAAAGAAATAATCACCTTCAAAAGATGAAAAGTCTGCTGAAAAAGAATAATGGAAATTGGGCCCACAAATTGTCAAAAAAGACTCCAATTTAATTAAAAATATATAAAAAAGGTCAATAGTATATGGTACTATTGAACGGTATTGAACTGCTTTGTTATTGGTTTAATCCATCGAGCTTGCAGATTCTCTATTTAGATCTGTTAGAAAACGTTTTCGTTGTTATGTAGTTATGGATTTATTTATACAAATAATAATGAAATTAAAAATATAAGAATAAATGGAAAAATAATTAAGGTTTACTAATAAGAATTGAAATCTACACATATAATAAAATAGTAAATCATTTCTGTCCGTCTGTTTGTCTGTATGTATGCCTGCCTGCTTTTCTTTTAAGTTCGTATCACGTAAAAACTACTAAATTGATTTTAACAAAATTTTGTGAGGAGGTACCTTAGCATCCTAATTCCAATGTAGGGCACTTTTTCCTCAAAAATATCTCATTTCCAAGAGAAAGTGAAGAAAAAGCAGCTAAAGTATACAATTTCCGGTTTAAATATACTGACATATACTAACTGAATATACAACAACAAAATATAAGGTGGTAAATATTAAAAGTAAAAATATTCAACAAGAGGGAAGCTTAAGGTAGACTTCGTTCTCACTAACTGACGATTGATAATTGAATACAAGTTTTCTCGAATTCCTTTAACTGGGTTTGTTTGGTTAAATAGATGATGCTTACAACTAAACACTACCCTAAGTAGATTAGATACAAGAGTGCTGATAATGGACGTGGGTGTCTAGAAAATGTGCATTCCGCTCCTGGTGGTGTCTAAAAATTAAATTTTCCAAATTTTTCTTTAATATTATCACCTAATTTCTAATTTAATTAATTCTTTCTTAGAGAGAATAAAAACGAACTTAAGCTTGATTATAAATTTCATTGTATGTAACACATAAACAGTTCGAATAACAATAATAAAAATTTTAAAATAATTTTTAGAATTTTGTAATTTTTTATAAATTTTATCCAGGGATGGATACCTATAATTAAAGTAAATACATAAACCATAACTAAGCACTACAAAAATAAAAGTCTTACAATTGGTGTGGAATACTTTCAAAGCAAAATCGAGCAAAATATTTTCAAGATGCCCACGACGCACATTGGGTTGAAATTGCTAAGAACGGCTCTTAATTCAGGCGTTAGAGATAGCACTTATTTTTTCGTTTCGTAGTATTAAAACAATTTAAAAAAAAAAATTAACGCCAGGGCTGTTCGTTTGTCAGCTCGTATGAATGTTTAAATTGCTTTGAAAGCTCCATTTTTAAAGGTAAATGAACGAATTTTGGACAATTTGATTTTTTTAGGTTAGTAACTAACTCAACATACAAAAGTTCAACCAAATCGGTAAATGATTTCGTATATCCCCCATACAAAATTTTCCCGGAAATAGACCATACTGATCTTTATTTATTAAAAAGTTTTTATTAATATAAATTTACATATTACTACTATTAGTCTTTATATTCGCTGTCACAAAAATAAATATCATCGGAATTATTTTCTTCAGAAATTTCAGCTAATAATAGAAGGTCCAATACAGCTGTGGTAACACGCTAATTTTCTTTTTGTAATGTTTGCCCATATTACTAAGAATAGGATCAGAGCTTATTAAAAATCTATTGAAAATATCTTCATTGGTCTTTTCACGACTGCATTTCCGTGAAAAATGTTCTCTGTATGATTAAAAATCTTTATTACGAGCTTCCTCCGATAACTGGCCAACAGGTAACAGCGCATGAGTAATAATCTGCGGACCATGTATTAAAAATTTATGTAAAGTGGGAGACATGTTATACCATGGGTATTTTTCAACAAAGTATTTTGTAGTCGATAAAGTAAATTTTCTAAATTTTGCAACATTAATAAACTTTTTGATTTCTTCAACGTCGATTTATGTAATTTCCGCAGAAACTTCGGGAGTTTGAAAAAAACGTCTGTCTGTATTTACGTCATTTGAGTCTCCAAATCCTGGTTTTGGTTGGTCAACTATAAGTCGGAGTTTTTGTCTGAACTCGATCTGTATTTTTGATATGGTTTCATTCACTACTTTTTTACCTGTTTCGCACCTTGCCTTGTCATAAAATTCCGTTTTTGATTGGAATTTTATATGACAAGTGAAGAAGCCACTCGAAAAATCTTATCCAACCATGCAGAATATTGATAAACCAAACTGCAAAGTATTATTCTCAATTTTTTGTGAATCATGCTATCAATTGAATTGAACTCTTTACTTGTGACATCACAAATATAATATTTTTGAGTTGACATTGTTTCTGTTATAGAATTACATACCTTTCCAACGATCATTACTAACATAAGTTCATGTTTTACTTGAATGTTCCTCTCTCCTAAAAAAGCAGGTAAATCAAAAGAACATATTAGCCTACCCAATGACTAGTACAAAGTTAAAGTCTTATGTTATTTTACCAGTATGGGAGACGAACTTATAGTTTGGAACTGCAGAGTAATAATATTAAAAATAGGTATATTAAGATTCAGAAAATCAAGAAAAAAAAACAATAACAAAACTACACGTATATGTACACACTATCATACATACATGATTAATGCAGTGAGTGCGTTGCTAAGCATACACGAATTTTTCTTTGATGTTTAAACAATTATAAAAATTTAAATTACAACAAATCTTCAACTATGGTTGAAGAACAGTACTAGTTTTAAATTAACATGACATCCATGAAGTAGTTGACAATATCATAACTGACAAAATAAGAGTTGGTCCGCTATGTACTCTTTATATATTTTTATTATAACTTGATGTTCAATAATACCTGTCAGTTAAATAACATTTAATATCAAGTATTCCATGCTTGAGAGTTTTATCCTTTTCATATGCTGTTTTTTCCACGACCCTATCGCTTTTAAGGGTATGGCAATGTTTTATTAAAATTGTTGGCAATAAAAAAGTAATAAAACATAGTTGCTTACCGTCTTTAGCATTAACAATCACACATTTATTAATATTCTTATTTGCAAATACATACATACATATGTAGTCATATACAAATACATAAATTCAACTATATGCCTCTAAATTGCTTCTTTTATTGTTTTTTTTTTTTTCTTTTCCTTTACATTTTTGCAAATTTAGTTTTTATTTTTCATAAGTGGTTTGATGTCAGTTTTTATTTATAAATTATGCATAAAATAAAAATTGAATTAAATTTTAATAATTTCCCTGTGCTCTGTCACAATATAAACAACAATTCTTTAAAACACTGTCGAATAAAATTCCAACAAGAAGTTAAACAAAAATTTTATTCAATGTGTGCTTTAAGAATTTTTTTTATTTAATTCCTTTAAAATTCATTAATTCTTTAACACGCTTACATGTGATACAAATTTGTATTTACATTTTAATTTGTATATTTTTTGTTTACAGGAAATATTTTCAATGGCTATGAAAAACCACATTTTGCATCTGCTAAATGAAATTAACGATTGAGTTTTTGTCAATATGAGCCTGAACATACATATTTGTAACACGAAACTTGAATAGTTCTGTTCAAAAAAAAAAAATGTTAAATAAATACAATGTAGCAACAAGAAATAAATTTTTAATTAATTAAAAAAAAATGTTTTAAGGAAATAAAATACTCGTTTAAGGTGTAAAATATAAATTAGGTTAGTAGAATTAGTTCTTATTTCTAATTGCTTAGCTAAGAAGTCTCAGGCGTTAAAGTTTAGATTATTTGTGATCAGGGCCAGTTTTAATCAACTGGCGCCATCTGTTGCGTAATAGTTTCTCAAATATCTCACTTTCAAAAATAAAAAGGTGTGTGGTGAAAATATAACCGTGTTGAAAAAAACCGTGTTGAAAATATCCCAGTTTTAAACCGAAAATTTAATACCTTTAAACCGGAAATTGCATTTTCACAGCTTTTTCTCCACTTTCTTTGGAAATAAGAAGTATCGTATATTGGAACCAGGTTGCTAAGGTACCTCCTTACAACATTTTGTTAAAATCCATTCAGTAGTTTTTACGTGATGCGAACACAAATGAAAAGCAGACAGACAGACAGACAGACGAAAATGTGTTACTATTTTGTTATATGTATAGATTAATACAAAGATATAAAAGTATCACTTGATTTTTTAGAGATGAAATTATTATTGAAATTCTTTCTTACTCAAACTGTTCGTTTATTGATAGCAAATTTGTAGACTGCCAACACGATATTACAAATTTTACTTAGACTCTACTACTAAGTCTAACTGTACTTCACTTGGGCTGGCATAGTTTTCAGATGCTTAGATGAATGAGGTACTGCCGCAACACTGGACACTGATAACGGCCGATAGAGTCCACTTCACACTATCCTAAAATGATTTTTATTTTACAATAAATTACTTATTTAAAATTTCTCAGATTCTATTTCTTTGATAAGTTTGTTTAAATAGAAAATTACTAACAATTGAAACTACCGGGTAGATCGATACGAAGAGTACTGATGGCGGCCGCAGCTGTCTAGAAAATGCATTCTGCTGTGCTGGTATCTAATTTTTCTTTATCTCTTTATAATTAAGAACTTAAGCCAAAATAATTAATTTATTACTTATTATTATATATTTATTTTAATAAACTATAAACAATACCTTTTTAGATCTACAAATGTTTTTAAAAATATTTCTTTAAGAGATAATTTTACTTATAAAATACTATAAATTTAAAAATAGACAAACATTTTAAGCAAATTTTAATTTTATTAATTGTGTAAATGCCTACTTAAAATATTTCCCTTTTTATAGCAACACAATTAAAATTCATTTATCACACATTGTCTCATAATAATTTATTGCTTTGTTTTCGTTGTCGTTGGTGTTGAATATTCAAATACCAAGTGGCCTATAAAAGTGTTATAAATTAATTGCCTCTAGGGAAAATGGAATTAATACTGCACATTTAGTCGTACAAATAACTAGAATGTTAATGAGCGTCCGAATAAATATTATTTGACATTTTGAGAAGGGATAAAATAGAGAGCCGGGCATGTGATTAAAAAATATGTTAAGTGTAGACATTAAAGGGAATTGTGGTGATTTAAATTTTAATCTTTTTAAAAATTAATTGCACTAATTAGTTAAATTATTAGACAGTTTTAAATGTATGGTTTAAAATATTCAATTCATTGATAGTTTTATTTTATTTTTTTGTGTTTTTTAATTCCGACAATTGTAACATGTAACGTATGAATGATAAGTTAAGTATACGCAAGTGTGAAATAAATAGATAGCTATTTTAATAGAAAACTAATTTGACAATCTTTTGCATAACTAAAAATTTTTGCTCATAATAATGTGTTATAACAAACAAAAATTAACATTTAATACGATTCATCGCATCTTTGATTACAGTTAAATGAATAATTTAAAGTCAGATTTCAATTTGTTTTTCATTAAATAAAAAAAATATTTCAACTGAATTATATTTGTAAGGCATTAAACACATAGAGGGCAGAGTATACACCGTTAAACAACTACCAATGACGTTGGCTACAATCGTCGCCATGTAGTTATCGAAATATATTGAAGACGTCAGCGGCATACATCAAAACTATGAAGGTGATGCAGAAAGACATATTTTTCTTAAAAAGAATACTTTTTTGAAAAATACAAAAACACTTTAATCATATCAAAAAAAAATAAATATATGTATGAATTTGCCCAAAACCTTTTGGCTGTAAATGAATTTATATTTTTAATTTTATGACATTTTCTTCTGTTGAATAAAGTAATAATTTTCGCAAACAGGAATAGAAATTAACCTAAGTTGGCTACAGCCACAACGGTGGTCGCATAGCCATGTAGCTATGATGATGTCAAAATCATCGTTTCCCTTGAACGTTTGTATTTTAATTTTGACAGTTTGTAGCCGGTGGCCTGAAGTTGTCTATGTGTTTAATGCATAAAGAATACAAAATAATAATAAATTTTATAAAATATTACACTCAGAATATTTTTACAGTAACTGTGATTGTAGTTTATTTAAAAAGTATTCCATACAGTTATTTTTGACTGAATAAACATTTAAAATTAAAAGCATTTTATTTTTGTACTGATTACAATATTCATTTCTAAAAAAAAAAACTGAATATACATACTGATTTTCCGTTACAGTTAATATTTTCATTTATTTTAAATTGAAAATTCGGTTATATCGAAAATGATAAAACTAAAATAACGATATTTGTTTGAAAAAATCATATACATATGTACATAAATAAATTAGATAAAAATGTTTAAAATAATTATTTCGTGCACCCGATCGCTGTACCATATTATCTGGTAAGTAATTCAAGTACGACAAGATAATAAATATGTCAAAAATAAAAGAAACAAAATTAGGCCAATCTTCCAGTCCAATTGTGATTTTAGGTGTAGGGTTGCCAATTTTATTGAGGCTTGGCAACTCTTATGGTGGGAAGACTACCTATAATTTTGTTTTTATCATTCTTGGCAACTGTTTGAACTCTTGTTTTTGCATCATTGCTTGGTTCCGTATACTTAAAGTTGCTTTATGACAAATAAATAGCAACATATACACATTAGGGTAAAACGAAAAAGTATTTTTTTTCAATTTCAATATGTAATATCGGTACAAAGTTGCCATTTGCTATTGTTAAGTTAATTGCAAAGTCTGAAACCCAAAGTATGGTTGGTTGCAGGGACTCTGCATTCCCTGTGGCAGTTTTTGGTCTTTTCTCAAATGACTTTTAACAGTAAATTGTTTTCTTCTGCTATTATCGTAAACATTATCCTTTCTAATGTCGGTCACAGAATTTGGAACGTTTTGACTCTGACCGTCAGAGTCTGACCGTCAAATTTACTTATGTATCTTTGTTAAAAAAATAAATCTATAATATTAAGACATTTGTATTAATTTATTTTTATGTAAAATAAAAAATAGCAAAAATAAGGGAAATATCGTTTATTTTTACGAAATTTGTAGTTTATTTTTTTTTTAAGTTAAAAAAACAGAAACAACGGAAGAATCGTTTGTTTTTACTGAATTTTTAGTTCAATTTTATTACAGTTAAAAGAACAAAATCAACGGAAATATCATTTACTTTTGCTGAATATTTAGTTAATTTTTATGTTGTTAAAATAAAAGAAAAAACAGTTTTTTACGGATTTTATCAGTTTATTTTTGAGTATCTGAAATTAACAAAACATTTCATTTGATTTAAATGAACAATGAGTAGACAGGTTTTTAACTGAGTTTTCATTTATTTTAAATTGCATTTTCAATTATCTTAACTTACATAATATTTTGAGTGTAGGATACTATGGTATACTATTTCTACAATATTCCATACATAAAATATAAACCTTAAGGCAGGTGGCGTAACACGTTTGTCAGGAGGAAAACAAGAAGTATATATTTGCTTTTACTGCAAAGATTATAAAAAAAACCAAAAAAAAGCTTCAGTTAGCTAAACGCTTTCACCCAAAAAATGGACCAAAATTTTAATATAGATCAGGAAAAAATTTTACAATCGTCTTATATCCTGAAACCCCTAAGCCATATAACTGAAAATCACGTCACTATCGGTATAACGTTTAGTGTTTAGTAATTGTTGTTATAGCAGCTATAGTAATACAACCTCTGTAAAAATTTTAAGAGTCTACATACATGTTATTTTTCACTGTCAAAACACCCTTTAATTTTTGTTATATTCCCCCCCCCCCCTGAACATACATACAGCTTTAACAAGCTATTTCCAACTTAATCTATCGTTCGCAATTATAGTTGTCATGATTTATTTATGTGAGCTAGTTCTTTCCTTATAAACCTACGCAACCTCTCTTTGTCTACTTCCATGTAGATTCCATTCCAGCTTCATCCTGACTACATTATGCGCTGCAATTTATTTCTTTTGCCAATCAGCTTTGTACTTTGATTGAGTGTTGAAAAAAGGTAACAAGATAGACCAGCAAATTTGAGAAATAAATATTCAATACTAAAAATCGCAGGGTACTGCGCATGTTTACCTAACTAGTTTTGGTTTGATACTTGATTAGTACACGCAAAGAAAAAGCATGATTGAGGTAACCATAATTTAAGAGCAACATGTTATGGTTGAATTATATGGTTATATTCAAACCATATTATTTTAAACTATGATAATAACATTGTCGTCATTGGAACATATTATTGTCTTACATAAAAATAACATTAAAAAAATACAAACATAATTATGTTTGTGAAACATGTTAAAAGTTATATGTGACAATGTATGAATATATTTATAAATAATAAAAAACAAATACACGAATATTTCCATTTGGACTTACATACATATTTTTGTTATTTTCTTCTTAGCATTTTACATGTTTGATATTTTTAATTTAAAACTATCATTTATAATAAAAAAACAAATTTATTTGTTGACAACAAATGGGTATTTAATGTTTTTACGGGTTTAGGTGAATCGATAGCTTGCACACATACATATTTCTGAACTGAAATATGCCAAAACCAAAATATGTATTTTTAAAACCAAACATTAGTTGTTTATTTTTGCTATACTATGTTAAGTAATAAAAAAATTGGTTGTGGTTTGAATTTGAATATGGTTCAAATCAACTAACGTTGCTTTTTTGGTGCCTATAACCCTTGAGTTATTAACTGTTAACAAAAACTTGTTTATCGTGACCAAAGTATTGTTTAAAATAACCATAATTTGTTCACAACAAACATGTATTGTTACATAGTGTGGTTGCCGTGACCATACAATAACAGTGCTTTTTCTTTGCGTGTATCAATTAAAAACTAATGCTAGAGCAAAACATATAAACTTAAAGATGTTCTCGTTGCTAACCGAAGGTTGGGTGCAGCAACAATAAATATAAGGTGGTAATTATAAGAGAAAAATATCGAACAAGAGGAAAGCTTCGTGAGACTTCGTTCTCACCAACTGACGATGATGATTGAATACATACGTATTCCTTTATCTGTGTTTGGTTGATTATATTGATGATGTTTAAAACTAAACACTATGGAAAGCAGATAAATGGGATGAATGCTAAACACGTACGTAGCGATCCGTAAAATGCAATACATTCTGACAGTGTCTAAAACATAAATTTTCCCAATTATTCTTTGAAATTAATTACCTAATTTGTAATTATAATTCTTTAAACGTAGAAAGAATAAAACGAACTTAAGCTTGACATAAATTTTTTTTTAAAGCACTCGATTTATTTATATTTATTTATATAAAAATGACCCCTTTAATAACACACTGTGTAATTTTTTAAGTCATGGCAAAATAACCATATACGGATACCACTACGCGATAAAAGACAAGAAAAAACAGACCCCCAGTCTTCCAGTTTTGCCCAAAGTCTTCCAGGTTTTTTTTTGGGCCCTCAAAGATGTGGAGCCTCGATGTCATTTTTGCAAAAAAATTATCATTTACTCAAGCTCATATTTTGCAAACCGTTTGAAATTTTGATATACTCTCTGAGGCAAAGTTGTAGATCTTGTCATAAAGAACAAAAATTGTTAACATATAAAATCAAAAAAACTTCATCTTCAAGGTCAAAATCGCAAAAAAACTTTAAAAAATTCAATTTTTTACCTTTTTTCCCCTGTTCAGGTCCATAGGTAGCAAACCGTTCAAAATTCAAGAAAACAATCAACTACAAAAATAAAGCCAAGATCTCAGTAAACAACTTTCTAGAACATATGAACTTCCTAGGAATGATTCTTAACACCGTTTAGATGGCGCTTAAGTAGCCGAAAAAGTGAAAAATTTCCCGAAAATTTTTTAACGGTGTTAAGAATCATTCCTAGGAAGTTCATATGTTCTAGAAAGTTGTTTACTGAGATCTTAGGTTCATTTTTGTAGTTGATTGTTTCCTTGAATTTTGAACGCTTTGCTACCTATGGAAAATTTTCCCAATTTTTCTTCAATATTATCACCTAATTTGTAATTTAATTAACTCTTTCTTAGAGAGAATAAAAACGAACTTAAGCTTGATTATAAATTTCATTGTATATTTACTTAAAATTTTAAAATTCAAAAACTATGGTAAGGCTCTGTAAAAGGTGTTTAAATAAGTTCAATAACAATGTAATTCCACAAAGTAAAAATACAAATCAAATACAAATTTTATTCAATTGACTACTTAGCAGTAAGAAACTCATATTTTGTCATTATTTTGAAACAGAGGCGTCTATTGCGCAACCGTGTTTAAAATAAAAGATGCCTTAAAGTATGCAGCATCTTTAAATCAGTAAAAAATCGGTGAACTTTCACTGCTTTTCTCTTGAAATACGATATTTTGGAGGAAAAAAATAATCCTGTATTAGAATTGGGATGCTAAGCTCCTCACAAAATTTAGTTAAAATTCAGTTTTTACGTAATGTGAACACAAACAGAAAGACAGACAGATAGACAGGAAATGAGTTACTGTTTTATTATATGTATAGATTTACAACTTTCGGATTAGTTTATTTGTTATAATGATTATATTATTAAAGGGGTCATTTTTATATAAATAAATAAAAATAAATCGAGTTCTTTTAAAAAAAATTTATGTCAGGCTTAAGTTCGTTTTATTCTTTCTAAGTTAAAAGAATATTAATTACAAATTAGGTAATTAATTTCAAAGAAAAATTGGGAAAATTTATGTTTTAGACACTATCAGAATGTATTGCATTTTACGGATCGCTACATACGTGTTTAGCATTCATCCCATTTATCTGCTTTCCATAGTGTTTAGTTTTAAACATCATCTATAAAATCAACCAAACACAGATAAAGGAATACGTATGTATTTAATCATCATCGTCAGTTGGTGAAAACGAAGTCCCACGAAGCTTTCCTCTTGTTCGATATTTTTCTCTTATAATTACCACCTTATAACGAGTGATTTTTTAAGAGCTTGAGAACTTTTTTTAAAAAAAAAACGCATAAAATTTGCAAAATCTCATCGGTTCTTTATTTGAAACGTTAGATTGGTCCATGACATTTACTTTTTGAAGATAATTTCATTTAAATGTTGACCGCGGCTGCGTCTTAGGTGGTCCATTCTGAAAGTCCAATTTTGGGCAACTTTTTCGAGCATTTCGGCCGGAATAGCCCGAATTTCTTCGGAAATGTTGTCTTCCAAAGCTGGAATAGTTGCTGGCTTATTTCTGTAGACTTTAGACTTGACGTAGCCCCACAAAAAATAGTCTAAAGGCGTCAAATCGCATGATCTTGGTGGCCAACTTACCGGTCCATTTCTTGAGATGAATTGTTCTCCGAAGTTTTCCCTCAAAATGGCCATAGAATCGCGAGCTGTGTGGCATGTAGCGCCATCTTGTTGAAAGCACATGTCAACCAAGTTCAGTTGTTCCATTTTTGGCAACAAAAAGTTTGTTAGCATCGAACGATAGCGATCGCCATTCACCGTAACGTTGCGTCCAACAGCATCTTTGAAAAAATACGGTCCAATGATTCCACCAGCGTACAAACCACACCAAACAGTGCATTTTTCGGGATGCATGGGCAGTTCTTGAACGGCTTCTGGTTGCTCTTCACTCCAAATGCGGCAATTTTGCTTATTTACGTAGCCATTCAACCAGAAATGAGCCTCATCGCTGAACAAAATTTGTCACATTTGAACATTTCGAACCGAACACTGATTTTGGTAATAAAATTCAATGATTTGCAAGCGTTGCTCGTTAGTAAGTCTATTCATGATGAAATGTCAAAGCATACTGAGCATCTTTCTCTTTGGCACCATGTCTGAAATCTCACGTGATCTGTCAAATACTAATGCATGAAAATCCTAACCTCAAAAAAATCACCCATTATTTATTGTTGCTGCACCCAACCTTCAGTTAGCAACGAGAGCATCTTTAAGTTTATTTGTTTTGCTCTAGCATTAGTTTTTAATTGATACACGCAAAGAAAAAACACGGTTATTGTATGGTCACGGCAATCACACTATGTTCTCTGTAATTTGTAATTTAATTAATTCTTTCTTAGAGAGAATAAAAACGAACTTAAGCTTGATTATAAATTTCATTGTATGTAATACATAAACAGTTCGACTAATAATAAAGATTTTCAAAAAAAAAATTTTTTTTAAGTAAATTTTAAAATATTATCCAGGAATACGTATTTTCTTTATATAAAGGTACCAAATAAAGAAAATACGTAAGAGTCTTAAAATATGGTGTGGATTACTTTCAAAGCAAAATCAAAGAAAAAATGTGTGTGGGTATAACTAGTAAAATATATTCGCAGAAATATGTGTGTACAAATTAAAAGTTTAATTGGTTTCATTTCCACATTTAATTAAATTTTCTTGTAACTATTTGTTTAATAAGAATATTAAATTCTACTAAATTAAGTATATAATTGAGGCAATTAAAATTTAATTAACTTTGTATGTGACACTGAATTGATACATATAAGGTTTTCTCTGCGCTTTTTCGTTGTAATCATTTAAAAATAAATTAAATTTAGCAATAATAAACTTTTGTGCAAAAACTGCCTTTATAAAGAGTCATAATATTTTAAATTTACTGTAAAAAGCAGTGTTGTAAGCAAATAAGCAGAAAGAAATTAAAAAAATTTCAAAAAATTATGATGAATTTTATTGATAATTTCAATCACTTTTTTTCATTTGAAAAAGTTTATTTGCCAAAAAATTAATTATATTAAAAATACTTTTAAATGCATTAATTTATTAAAACATTAAAAAGAATTTTTAAAAGTACATTAAACAACCATGTAATAAATGAACAATATAACACATCATATTGTTAAATTAAGTGATAACCTTTTAAAATAAGTTCATGTCCTCATTTAAACAAACAGCAACAAACTCTTATTTGCTATCAATTGTGCTAACGACATTCTCAATACAAACAACATCATTGTCATAAACTTCATAGTCATTATTAAGTACCCAACATCAGATTTCTTCACCAACAGCACCGACAATGTCATACGCAAAAAAAAACAGTCAAGTACTTAATGATTTTCATACGTATAATAACAATTACAATAGCTGTTCATTGCAGCAAATTACGCGGATATAAAAGAATATTATTTTTTTTAGTATACGCACAAACACTTTAATACAACAAACCTTAACCCACACTTTTCTTTATATTCGTTGAATAAGAATCTGCTTAACACATAGACAAACGATATCATATTTACTTTGAGATACAAAAATTGACAGACATGTAAAAAGTCATGCAGCCTTAAGCAAAAAAAGGAAAAAAGATGAAAAAATTAAAAAAAATAAAAATAAATAAATATTTACATAAAAGATGAGAGGTAATTTTTTCCCACATACTTATTGTGCTCCTTTGGCTTTTGAACATAAATTGCTGCAGGTATTTTAATGCAAATGAAAAGCTCTTTATTTGAACATGTTTTCGTTCTTATTTCTTTGTTGCCTTTTTCCGTAATTCATTTTATGCTTAAGTAGAGGTGTTTTTGTTAACATTTTATAGCCACTTACACGTATGATTTATCATCAAATTTATACGAACCTTAAAGGTTATTAGCCCATCATTTAAACGTGCACTCTACACTAGGTCTAAGTAATCATATTTATGATTTAATGAATTAAAATTAAAAAAAACTTCTCTTTTTTTTCTTAAAAACAAAAGTAGATTACATTTAACTTTCTTTGCCAAGCAAAAATCTTATTTATGATATAAAATATGTCCAATATAACATACACATTGAAGTGATAATAATTATTGTGTAATATCAATATCAATAGTCGACCTTGATCTTATGTAGCACTTGATTGCATTATATAAAAGATTTCCATATAAACAGTTAAATACTTTGATAACATAAGTGTTAAAATTTGCATACAAAAATGAAAGCATTTACCCAATTGATCAAAGCATTGGCCTTAGAAATCGTCTTCGAGGTACAATACAACCGTTAAATATAAAAGCAAATAAACAAGTAAGAATGCTATATTCGGCCATGCCGAATCTAGATATTGTGTTACCTACTATGTTTGTTTGAAACTTTTTTGAAAAAATTTTTTTGAAATATTTTTTGAAAATTTTTTGTCAATTTATTTGAGAATTATTTTGAAACTTTTTTGGAAAAATTTTTTTGAAATATTTTTTGAAAATTTTTTGTAAAATATTTTTGCAAATATTTCTTTTTAAATTTATTGCAAAAAATTTTAAGCATTTTTTTGTAAATATTTTTTAGAATTTTTATTTAAAAATTATTTTGATTTTTTTTAATATTTTGGAAATTTTTTTTTTGTAAAAATTATGAACTTAAAATAGTCGGAGTCAAGCAAACAAATCCTTAAACAATTTTCCTCATATTGACCCACACTAATGGGCCTGTTGACTGCTCCTGGTTACCAGTGGGCTCTCTGTTGGTCTATTGGCTATCTCAATATGCTCAGCAAAAAATACTGCTTCGTCGTATGCAGGATTGTAAAGGAAAGACGAGTTGTTATTGCTTACGAACCTGCTTACGTATGACATGATATTTGTTCGCCATGTCCCACTTAGTAGCATTTCCTTTTTAGCGCTCAATGCAGCGCAGTATAGATGTTCTAAAATCATACGGTGTTAAGTTCGTAACTTGTAACTCCTCGTAAATTCGAAATTTATTTATCTCTGCCTTACAGTTGTGCTCTTTAGTATGCACTACTGTAAGGAGAAATGTAAAAAATTCGTTGTTTTTTTGAAAACTTAACATTTTATGTCACACAAAATTGCATTTATTTAGACAAAATATAAAAAAGATTATGTATGGCAGGAAAAGATTTTACTCCTTCCAAAAACCCAATTTTTTTTTGCTGGGTGTATTGCTTTCTATAAAGGCATTTAATACAAATCAAAGCAGAAAAAGGAAAATCACTAAAACGGAAAAAATTAAAAAAAAAAACTTGAAAAATAGATGGGTTTGGTTTTTTGTCCGCAGACTCCAATGGAAGGATCTGATGTTTCTGAATTGCAATCCAGAAAATTTTCGAAACTATGCCTGGCAGATTGGTGAGCTTAAATCTGTTGTATCTCGTCTGGTATCTTGACAAATGTCATTACTACCCGAACACAGACAGCCGGACATCGCTTAATCAAATTTTATTTGTAAAAGGATCCAGACTATATATATATGTATTGGGTCGGAAATGAATATTGTAGAAATTACATACGGAAAGTCAAACTTATATATACCCTTTCCACCTAGAGTGAAGAAAAAGAAAATCTTTTAATATGGAATTGATACTTAAGTGATGTTAATTATGAGTGTAATTTCGATATAAAAAAAAAAAAAATTTAATAATAATATTCATTCCCCCTTACTGGAAATTATTTGCAGTCGTGACAAAAAAAAATGCAACAACGGGTTATATGGTATTTACTTAAGGGTCATTTAATAAAGAGGTAAATGAAAAACCAACAAAATTGCATTAATAAATAATTAAAAATGTATAAATTTAACTTCTTGAAACTAAAATTATAAACGGGGAAAGCTACCTCGAATTAATTTGCAATTTTGGCACATAAATATTAATTACTTTATATGGGTAGTACCCCTTCCCCCACCTAAAGCATGACTTTTTCACTACATTTCATAACACTGTTCCGCAGAGATGTCCACATTTAAAAAGTGAGATAAATATGAAGCATTTTGCTTAACAAAAATCTTTTTTCAGTTTTTTTCTATATTATAAAGATTTTCTAAGAGGCGCACAGTGGGATTTTAGGCGCCAGAGGGGGAATTAATTCGTGGTACCTTCCCTGTTTATAATTTATGTTGTTTTTGCTCAATGTTACTTATAGAGAGCATGCTTCGAATTTCGGCAAAAAAAATTGGTTGAAAACGGCTGGGGGAAATAGTGCTCCCCATACAAGGCATTTAATAATAATCTGTTATCTAGAAAGCTCAAATTTGGTAAACGCTAATTTGAAGACGGGATATGAAATGTAGTGAAAAAGTCATGTGGGGGGAAAGGGTACTACCCATATAAAGTAATTAATATTTATGTGCCGAAATTGCAAATTAATTCGTTTATAATTTTAGCTTCAAGAAGTTAAATTTATACATTTTTAATTATTTATTAATGCAATTTTGTTTGTTTTTCATTTACCTCTTTATTAAAAAAAACTATGTATAATATTAAAAAAAATAATATTGAATATTTGAAATTTTTTTAGTCAAACTTATTTAATTTACATGCAGATGAAATTTGATGTCAAGCTTAAGTTTGTTTTATTATCTCTGAGAGAGAATAAATCAAAATACAATTTAGGTGATTAATATTTGAAAGAAAAATTGGAAAAATTTAATTTTAGACATCACAACAGAATGGAATGCATATTCTAGACAGCTACGTTCGTCATCAGTACTCTTCGTATCTATCTACTTGGGGTAGTGTTTAGTAGTGCCTAGTTGTAAGCATTAAAGGTTTCAGAATCATATTTTTCATTTTCAATTCAGAAAGCACTGTAAACGAATTCTTAAAACTATACGTATAAATTTTAATTTCGTTTGAACTATATTGTAAAAAATTAACAATTATTCAGGCTTAAGTTCTTAATTAACAAGTAAGAGTGCTATATTCAGTGCCGAATCTTACATACCCTTCACCATTGTAATGTTAAATATTCCCTTACTCCATTATGTTTCCTAATTTTGCAATAATATACATTCCGTTTTTACATTTATGATATTCAATTTGATTATTACAAATATAATATAGACAATTTTTTTTAATTTTATCGAACTTTTTTTGTAAAAATTTTATCAAAAATTTTTTGTAAAAAATTTTCTATTAAATTCAAACAAAAAATTAACGATAAAATTTTAGCAATAAATTTTTGATAAACTTTTCGCAATAAATTATCTATAAACTTTTAGCAACTAATTTTCGATAAAATTTATACAAAAAATTTTCGATAAAATTTATACAAAAAATTTTTGTAAAAATTTTATCAAAAATATTTTGTAAAAATTTTATCAAAAATTTTTTGTAAAAATTTTATCAAAAATTTTTTGTATAAATTTTATCGAAAATTTATTGCTAAAAGTTTATCGAAAATTTACTGCGAAAAGTTTATCAAAAATTTATTGCTAAAATTTTATCGAAAATTTTTTGTTTGAATTTAATAGAAAATTTTTTTGTAAAAATTTTATCAAAAAATTTTTTTTTTATAAATTTTATCGAAAATTTATTGCTAAAAGTTTATCGAAAATTTATTGCTAAAAGTTTATCGAAAATTCATTGCTAAGAGTTTATCGAAAATTCATTGCTAAAATTTTATCGAAAATTTTTTGTTTGAATTATAATGAAAATTTTTTTTTTAATTTTATAGAAAATTTTTTGTAAAAATTTTATCGAAAATTTTATTCTAAAAATTTAATCGAAAATTTTATTTAAAAATGTTATCCAAAATTATTTTCTAAAAATTTTATCAACAATTTTTGTAAAAATGTTTTCGAAATTTTTTTATAAAAATTTTCTATAAAGTTTTTTGTAAAAATTTTATATAAAGTTTTTTGTAATAATTTATATTTTGCATTGAAATGGTCAGACTAAAGCATATTGAGGGGGTCAATATGACCACCCTAACTGTTCCTTGTTCCCTCTGGGCACCCTGTTAGTCTATCGGCTACCTATATATGCATTGCTTTCTTTAAACGTCTTTAATACTAATGTAAAGATAAAAACCTTACCAACCAAAAATCGCCCCTCGCATGGGTTATTGATCTACGAGATCTGTATCCACTCCATGCGATCTATTGATCGTGGTTTAATATTTATAAAAAAAAAAAAGAGAATCATTATAACCTAAAATAATAAAAACAATTTTAATAAATATGGGTGGGCGTGGTTTTTTGCACACAGCCTCGAATGTAATGGTCTAATGTTGTTGAATTCCATTAGCGAAATTTTCGAAACTATGCCTGACAGATTGGTGGGCTTAAATTTTTTGTATCTCTTTTGGTGCCTTAGGAAAGTTGATTTCAACCCGAACACAGATAGACAGATGGATGGACAGACAATCGCTTAATCAACTTCTGTGTGTATAAGTATTCAGTATATATGTATATATTTTATGGGGTCTATAGGGTAGTTTCAATTGTAATATTTTTCTATACAACGATATTTGTCATAAACAAAAATTGTTTGCCTGTGATGTGGGGTTTTGTGTATTATTACTGAGCACAAAAACTTATTCGGTTCGCATAACTTTAATTTTCAAGTTTCCGTGGGGTGTGGCAAATATTAGTACCTTAATTAATTATTAAATCATGAAATCATTCATAATGTAATTTTATTTCAAGAATTCATTCTAGTATATGTAGAGAAGTAACACTTTGGCAATATTGACTAATAATTAATAGTGGTAATTGACCCGCTTTTTTACTCTATCCCTCTTTAAAAAAATTTAATAATTGAGGACTACAGAGAAGCTTAAGTTTTGGCAAATTTCAATTTGCCTGATATAATTATTTTTAAAACACTGTAGTAGCTTTTACGGTATTAGGTTGGCGCAGTAATTTTTGTAAGTAAGAATAGCCATTTTGATTACTTAGTGTTTTAAAGTAACTTCAGAGAAAGAGAGCTCTTGATGTATACTTTGGATAGAAACTAGTATATTTCAGAGAAATGCTGAATATTGGTGGAATACGACCCCGGTAATTTAGGTCATTTGGGTTACGGAAATGCTGTGTCTATAGGTATCTTCATAATTATTTTTATTTTAATCTTTATGTTCTTTTTGATTATTATGAGGATTTTATTTACACATGAGTTTGTGAGTCAAAAAGTTTTTGTTAAGTTCATTAACACACATTTGTATTAAATTGTGATTAGGTTTTACACAATCTAATGACATGATTATAATAAAAGATGTTTTTTCATTGTAGAAATACTTTATTTTCTATACTTAACATAGTAATTAGAGTAATGAATATGTAATAGTCTTCATGATCTACACAATGTAATTTTACAAAATGTATATTTTAGTTTATTTTTAATGTGATTGATTGCAATTGTTAAACACTTCAATTACACACTGTGTAATTTTTTAAGTCATGGCAAAATAACCATATACGGACACCACTACGTCATAAAAGACCAAAAAAAAAGACCCGTGTCTCCCAGTTTTGCCCAAAGTTCTCCAGGTTTTTGTTTTTAACATATTTATATATTGTTAACATATAAAATCAAAAAAAACTTCACCTTCAAGGTCAAAATCGCAAAAAACTTTAAAAAATTCAATTTTTTTTTACTTTTTTCCCTTGTTCAGGTCCATAGGTAGCAAACCGTTAAAAATTCAAGGAAACAATCAACTACAAAAATGAACCTAAGGTCTCAATAAACAACTTTCTAGAACATATGAACTTCCTAGGAATGATTCTTTCAATTTTTGTTCTTTATGACAAGAGCTACAACTTTGCCGCAGAGAGTATATCAAAATTTCAAACGGTTAGCAAAATATGAGCTTGAGTAAATGATCATTTTTTTTGCAAAAATGACATCGAGGCCCCACATCTTTGAGGGCCCATAAAAAAAAACCTGGAGGACTTTGGGAAAAACTGGGATACAGGGGTCTTTTTTTTGGTCTTTTATCACGTAGTGGTGTCCGTATATGGTTATTTTTTCCGTGTTGCACTGTGTTATTATTTACCAAAAATTCGGGACGATACTTTAATAAAAGTTAAACATCTTCCATAGACATTTATTCTCGTTCGTTGTTTTAATTGTCACTTGCTGGGAGATACTACAGAGATAGAGGAAGCCCATGAATCGATATTGATTGAAGAAAATAGTGCAACATCACAGTACGATGTTTTATAGTGCCACCAGATTCTGCCATTGTTAGTGATGAGGAAGAAGGAAATACAGACAACTTGATCTCTTTCACCCTGCCATGGGATGTTCCCGATACTATTAAAGATATTTAACGGCACCAGATCACGATAACTCCAATTTGAATCTTTATCCAATCACATGATACCCTGTTAAATAGAAAGCCATATATAAATAAATATCCGCTGGTGAAACACCTTATTGGAGAAAAATATTTCTCATTTATAATACAGCACATAATATTATCGATGATATACTAGATTATGTTATTGAATATTGGAATGGCTGCAGGCCTATAATATTGTTTGAAAAGTAGGCGATGACATTATGAATTTGATAGAAGATAATAGAGTATTGTACGCGCGTCAAAATATCAGACACAGCTTTGGACATAGCAAGGTCGATTTTAAGAGATTTTAGGGTATATTTTTACTGCCTGATTACTATTGTTAAAATTACCAACTAAACCAGCCTACTGGAGTTTAGACGAAAATCCTAGTCTACCATTGATGTCCAATTGCATGCTACGAAATATAGTTTTGGACTTAAGGAGAAGAGATTGTTAGACCATATTCCAAAGCGCAGTAAAAACTAATTGCGCTGTGTTATTTCTCATACTAGAGTTCGCTGGCGATGTGAGCTCTGCCAGAAACCACCATGCGTTGACGGCACTGATGATATTTAGTTTCAATTTAGCTCGAGTTTGATTTTTTCTAATGCTTGATTTTCCACTCTTATAAAAATGATTTTTCAAAAAAAAATTTCAGAAAAGTGAAGAAATTCTTCATAATTTATTTACAATTCAACTTGCATCACTCTAGTCCGTTCAATGAATTTTTTACTACTAATACTAATTTATTGAACTGATATTTTGTCCAGTTGCTACGTACTGGTCCTTTAGAGGCTCTAAAACTACATTGTATTTAAATTTCAGTTCATCTTTCTTTATGGCTATTGCTGCTAGCATTGCTGCTACCATACATATGATGGACATATAGGGGAACTAAGATCGGCTGCCTTCAGGCTCAAGGTACAATACCTCAATTAGGTTAGATTAGGTTAGGTTTGGAAGGGTTGTGCCAAACATGGCACATCCACTCGGAGACCTGTTGGTCCATTGTGATTCCCTTCAGCTAAACTACAATAAAACTAAGAAAACTATAAGGAAAAAGAGAGACTTATTATGCTTCCTACCACCTATCACTCAGCCACCCGATTTCCTTGCTGAAGCCGACGACATCCTCGATTTTACACCGCGCGATGTCGAAGAGCCTCTCGATAAATCTATCACCTTGCCATCTAAGTCTGCGGCCTTGTAATACCGGGCAGAGACACATGACGTGCTCAACAGTTTCCAGCTCCTCCTCATCCTCGCACAACCTACAAAAATCTGGTGTGCAGACGACCCAGTTTCTAGCCATTGCTCTAATGGCGCAATGACCAGTGATCAACTCTATCACGGCTCTTAGAACCCTCCTGTCTAGACCCAGAAGTATCTCGGTTTTCGCAGCGTCCAGTCTAGGCCAGATTGACCTTGATACTCTGCAATCCCCCCTTACTTCCCAAGACACGTTGATTCTCCTGACTACCCAGTCTTATATCATCCTGTAGTAGTGACTAATCGGTGGCTTAACCGATTCTACCCTAATTGAATTTACTCCTTCCGAGCCCAGTCTCGCAAGTTCGTCAGCAATCTCGTTGCCCTCAATATTACAATGGCCAGGGACCCAACACAATTTAACCATATACTTGTCCGTCAGTGCGTCGATAGCCTTTTTACAATCACCTACCAACCTAGATGTTCCCTTGTGTCTTTTCAAGGCTTTAAGCGCCGCCTGGCTGTCGACGTACAGAGCGACCTCTTCCCCTTCTAAAACTTGTCCAGACACCAGCTATGTGGCTTTTAAAATCGCTAACACCTCTGCCTGGAATACACTACAATCGTCTGGTAGTCTGTAAGACATGCGTGTTCTGGTTCCCAGGATGTGAACACCAGCACCGGTGCCCGTTTCCATTTTTGACCCATCTGCGAACACCGCAAACCAGTCATACAGTTTATCAGACCCCAACCATTCTTCCCTATTTGGAACGCCTCAATTACCTTTAGTAACTCTTTCAGGGTATTGTTTTTAAGCAGGATTAAATGGACTACGATACCAAGAAATACACTGACCAAGGAATACTAAGATGGTCTGTTGTTGTCTATATTCTATTCAGAGGAACTTGATATAAGATTTTTTTAAAATCTCCTTAAATCGGCAAGTGTTTTACAAGCTGAAATTTGGATTACTAGGGGTGCATGTATTTATAAATCAGACATGCTAAAAGTCTAGGACTTCCCTAGTACAACTTTTCTCGATTTATATCGAGCTATGTCAGGGATCACACTATACGAGTTGTTATAGATGAGATTTCATCAAATTAGTTCAAGATTAATTCAGGGGTACCACAAGGCTAAGTTCTTTCTCCTACCCTATTTCTTCTTTTCATAAATGACCTTTTTAGTCAAACTTCCAACCGCATCTACTCTTTTGCAGATGATAGCAGCATTTGTCATTCATACACATTCAATAATAGGACGAAACAGTTGGAGATTGGTATTAACAGACAAAACATGAATGATGCGCTCAATCATCATCTTGCCACAATTTCTGAAAGGGGTCGCGCGCATAGAGTAGAAGTATGGACTTAACAATGATTTACGATAATAGTTTTCCATTTTTATCCATTTCAGTCGCATGCATTGTGTTTTCCAACCATTTTGCGTTGGTTTAAATTTAATGTATTTATGTAAAACCGTAGCAGAACTTTAAGGTATGAGATATGTACGTATGTGAAAAATATCATTTATATTTAACTAACTTAAAAGCAAAACTTTGTCAATTTCATCTTCTGAGAATTTATTTACATTTTCCTTTTTTTAACTTTTGTTAAACTCGTTATGTTTTGCTGTGCGGCAAAGTATTTTTTTTTTTTCTACCATACATATATTTGCATTTAACATTTCTGTCACGATGTCACTTGTAATGTGATGAATTTGTATTTTAGTCATTTGATTTGCTTTAAAAAAAATTTTTTTTCAAATGTTGTAGTTACCAAAGAATAATACAACACAAAAAAAATCAGAGGGTGAAGTTAAAATAATATTTAACATTATAATCATTGTTAAACTCAAATCGGAAGTGTAACACGTGTGTATTCGTGTATAAAAGGGTTGTGGCAATAAGGAATAAAAATAAACAAAAGAGAAGCGTAAGGAGTACAGGAAATGAAACATGTTTAATGTAATGTATTTGATGATTATTTGTGTTGAAATATTTAGTTTCCGTTTTTTGTTCAGCACGTATAATATATGCAGGCTAATAATGTTCGCAAACACGGAACAAAATGATTACAATTTAAATTTAATGTCAACAGAAATTTAATTTTTTTTTAAATTTATATAAAATAGTATAATTTTAAATCGTTAGCCGAACAGAGATGACCTAAAACAACGTAGCTTAATAGGCTAATGATACTTTCGCTAGTTCCAAGAATGAAAAATTGGATATAGATTATGATCCAACCAGCAAACACGTTCGTCAATTAATTAAATATTCCTAAAACTTTTTTTAGTAGGTTTTGGGGGCGGGCACTAATTGTCATTGGGTTTCATCCTCAAAGCTTTGACGCAGTGCTATTGGGGAAAATGGGCGCACCAGACGCCAGGGTTTCTTGAACCTTAATCTGGAAGAACCCCACCCTAATCCACGGTGGAACAGCATATGCCAGGGAAGCGTGGTCAGGAGGGTGCTTGGCCGTTAGTGTGCGAACTCTGGATACCACTCGACCTCCAGTTTCTATGTAGACTTACCCATGCATAAGGAGCTCTGTGCGAGTGAACAAAGTTTTCTCCAATAATGGCCTAGGGAAGAATACAGAACGGATGGACAGGAACGCATCGCAAGGGGTGAACAGGTTAATCTCTAAAGGTTTTGCTATGGCGTTGAACCGGGATATTTCGATAGGGATGGAGAAGGAAGCCTCGTTAGAGGTGGAGAGGTTAATCCCCTTAGGAACTCCGGTTGCCACTGGCCAGAGGAGGATATCGATATAGAATGACAAAGAAACCTCACAAGGCGTGGACTGGCCAGTCAATGAATATACTCCTGCGGCTATGGAGGTAAATGCTGATGAATTGGACGTACCTGGCCCTGTGGGCTTAGGCAAATCCTTTTCGGAAGCAGGCACCTCAAAACGTTCCTTCAACGTCGAGTCGGAGTCTCTACAGCTCATGCCTAAAAGTGAGAGGCAGAGGCAGAAGAGGAGACGGGGAAAGGAAAGAGGCTGAGACGGCAGCGCACATTGTGTGTGAATGTCCAGCACTGGCTAGCACAAGACTTAGGACTACTGGTGGATGCCATGGGGGTCCTGAGCCTTGAACAAATGCTAGCAATTACTAGAGACTGCGTGATGAGAAAGAAGGCCGACAGTTATCAGTCGATAGTCTGAAATCACTAAAGTCAAGATTAAGGGCTGGTGTTAGCACTTGACTCAATGTAATTAGGTTGCCGTGAATTACATTTAGGCTGCCTGTAATCATAGTGGACGGAAGGGGGTCGAAAAGGGACCCATTATGGAAGTGGTCTGCTTCGATATTCCCCCTACATTACATACATACACCCGGACAAGTAGATCGCATGGAGTGCATACTGATCTCGGGGGAACAATAACCTCCTGGGAGGGTCGATTTTTGTTTGTTTTTAGGTTGGTAGCATTTTTCTGCTTTGTTTTGTTTTGTTTTGTTTTGTTTTGTGTTAAAGGCCTTTATAGAAAGCAATACACATAGAGGTAGTCGATAGAGCTACAGTGTGCCCACTTTGAACCAGGAGCAGTCAGTAGCCATATTGTCTTTAGTCTGACCTTTCCAACGCAATATAGATTGCAGGAAGGTCCTAAATTATACATATAAAAAATGTTCTGTAACATTTTAACAAAATAATGTAAATAAAATTTCTAAACTTTTAATAAAATTAAAAAAAGTTGTAAAATTTTTTCAAAATTTTTCGATAACATTTTTACAAAAATTTTTTTATAATAATATTATTACAATCAACTTTTGATAAAATCATACAAAAATATTTGCAAATAAATTTCGATAAAATTTTTACAAAAAACTGCATAAAATTTTTACAAAATTTTCGATAAAATTTTTACCAAACATTTTCGGTAAAATGTTAACAAAAAAATTTTATATCTTTATATTTATAAATAAAATTTTTATAAAAAATTTTTACAAAAATTTTCAAAAATATTTTTATAAAAAAATTCAATTCAAATTTTTTTAAAAAAGATCCAATAATATTTTTACAAAAACAAAAAAAATAATCGATAAAATTTTTACCAAAAATTTTCTATACTTTTACCAAACATTTTCGGTAATGTTTGATGTCTTTTTGACATCCACTCCTAAAAATCATGCTTTTTTATTTAAAACAAAAGATACTCAAACACAAAAAAACAAAGATTGAGAGTTTTTGTACTTATTTTAAATCTTTTTTACTAAAACTTTCTTGTCCATAATTTTTTTTATTAATTGCTTCAACCTTAGGTTTTATTTAATTAATACTGTTAATTTAAAAACTGCTATCTCTTAAATAACCAGTTTCATAATTAAATTTCATAAAATTTTATTATTTAAATAAACAACATTAATAAACAGATATTTTTTTTCTCAGCGTAAAATATTAAAAAAATATATAAATCATGTTTAGCATATTTTATCTCATATTTCCGCTAAATAAATATGTTTTGAATAATTATATTAGCGGAAAATTTAAATTTTGTTATTGCTTAATGAACTGTAATGTCATAAAAATAATAAATAATATTTTTTTTTGTGGCAAAAAATATTGAAATATGCGTTTGAGCAAATAAATTGTGATTTAAAAATACAATACTAATTTATTGAAATTATATATCTTCAAAGCGCTTAATTACATACAAAATTAAACAATATTTGTAGTAAACATTTTAATTCAATTAATATGTTTTAAAATGAATTAAACAAATATGTTTTTGCAATATTGAAAAAATATTGAATTTGTTACTTTAACTATTATATTCTGTTCATACAAAACAGTGGTGATGCGTGAATTTTTCTAAGAGGTATTTTTGGAAGAACTTTCGATAGAGGGGAATATAATGGCATTTATGTATTAACAATTATTTCTGATAAATAACTCGCCAGACTAGCTATTACATAGTTAATCCTGACATTTAAATTTTTCACCACTTATTCAAGAACGTATGGTGTTATTTCATTTATGCCCAGAGTTATGTTGCCCTCCAGTTAAAATAATGTTTTAATATTTCTATGGTTTCGTAAGAAATATAAGACGTAGCACCATCTTGTTCACACCACAAGATTTCGGGGCTTATCTCATTGATTTTTGGTAATAAATACCGTAACGAAAGGCTGCTAGCTTATTTCGAAAGAAATATGGACCAATTATTCACTTTACTATATTGGATCGGTTTGCAATTGGAATTTTAATGAGCACAGCTAGCACACTTATGACGCAACTCATGGTAACTAAACTCCAATTCTTGAACGAGATGATTCTGGTAAGGATATAAAATAGATCTTTGTGGAAAATTTTCTGGCTTAATGACATATCTATAGATGTAATAAAATAGTAACTTATTTCCTGTCTGCCTGTCTTTCTTTTTTGTGTTTGCATCACGTAAAATTTACTGGATGGATTTTAACAAAATTTTGTGAGGAGGTACGTTAGTCTCCTGATTCCAATATAGGATACCTTTTTTCCACAAAAATATCTTATTTCCAAAAGAAAGTGGGGAAAGAGCAGTGAAAGTACGCCGATTTTTTTTACCGATTTAAAGGTACTGCATACTTTAAGGTTTTATTTTATTATGGCTGTTTTTTTAAATAATGATCATAACCAAGAGCCCCCACGCAAACCCCTAAGAGTCTGTGAGCACATAGACAATCTCTACCAGAATCTCACAGAGAGAACAAAACATGTAAAATTTTTAAATCAAGGACATACAAGCTTTCAACAATCTAGGACACAAACCTAAATATTTAGCAAACCAATGCATTTTTATTCAAAACACTTTTTTGGGTTAGGGGCCTTGAGCAAAGGCCCCCAAAATGCATTAGTTTGCTAAATATTTAGTAAAGTGACACAAATCTACCTTGTTGAAAGCTGGTATGCTACTGTTTTAATATTTTTACATGTTTCGTTTTCTTTGTGAGATTCTTGTTGAAATTGTGTATATGCTCACAGACCCTTAGGGGTTTGCTTGGGGGCTCTTGCTCATACTCATTTCCTGTCTGTCTTTTACAGAGCCTTACAATAAGTCTCAGAATTTTAGAATTTTATAAAAATTTTAGATGGGATGCGTACCTTTATATAAAGTAAATAGATACAAAAAAATATATTATCAGGACACACACAACGTGTGTGGGCACAGCTAGTAGTGAATAAGTCGTTCAAAATCCTACTATAGTAAGTGAAATAGCACGCTCAGAAGATCGAAATATCCACATTAAAATTTATAAAGTGCTGTAAGTTCTTGGAACAGAACACTGTTCGACAGGACATTGTTTATGATTATTTGCCAAAACTTACTGTAGTCTGAAAAGCATAGTTCAGAGTTAACAGCTTAAGCAAAAGTGACTTATATGGATGACGTTGCGTTACTGATATCGAGAAAATTGCTTCCTACTATCAGTGATATAATGCGAGCATCGCTAAGCGAGCTCTCTTCTTGGACAAGTAGTAAAGGATTTGTGGTCAACAAGAAACAAAACAGAGCTAGTTCTTACCAGAAAAAGCAAGGCACAGAATTGCAGAGAACAAAAAAAAAGGGGTGGATAGGTGTGATTGAAACTAGCAGTGAACGCAAAATGCTTGGGTCTATACTTAAATAAAACAGAAAAAAGAAAAAGTCCACTACTCGTGCAAGAATTCCATACAGTAGATAAGAACAGTGGATTACGATCATAGATGGTTTACTGAATTTATACATCGATTGCTAAACTGTGGGAAAAAGAAATACTTGCAAAGGCTCAGAGATATACACCACTGAGCATCACAAGTAAGGCACTACAAGTACACATTTTGCATCTGCTACTCATTGAGTTTGTTCGAACAGAAATTACGCAAACAAATTTTCTAAAACCTAGTGAGTCACTACTAATGAGGCTAGGGTCTTAGCTAAACACTACAAAGTCACGGTAGTAGCTTTGTGGCAATAAACCATAGTATTGTATGAGTTATGATCAGCTTTGGGGAATGGTTCGAAGATAAATATGGGCATCTACTTAAGGGTATGGGGAGCTGATATCTACTTATAAGGTATAGTCATTTTCAGGTCTGGATGACCATGTCCTCGGACAAAATTATAGCGAAATTAATGTTTGAACATTTTATTAGGGACCAGTTAAATTAGGTAGTGTTAGAGGATTTGAAGAGTATCAACCTAAAGCTCTTAAAGCAATGATGTACAAGTATAAGTAAGGTTTATGATGGGTGTGCACAATGGGATCATTAAAGACCTGGCCAGGCTAGGTTCTACAATAAACTCTGAGATCTGTTAGATTTTAGTATAATCACCAATGAAGCACTATTACTCAATATGATCATTTTAGGTAGAATTGTTCAGTACTGGAGAGGTAGAGACAATTGCAGTATTTCAATTGCCATGTGACCAATACTTGGCAGGTTTGTACAGAAAAGTTCTTATGATCTTTCTTATGATCTTCAACAGACCATTTTTTGGTTAGAACATGAAGCGGTCTATGAAAATCTGGCACGCTGGGTGTTTACAGGAATAAAAAGCTTTAGAAAGCCTTATCTGTCCTTGCCCAAGACTGCAAAGCCAAATGCTTCGTTGGCTGGGAAAATAATTCCGTGATGGATTAGACGATATCGCAACCCTTCTCCTATCGAAGAAATCTCCGAATAGAGTACCACCTTCCTAGACTTACCCAGCTATTTCGTGTAAGCGATATTTTTGCTTACACATTACATTGCTTTCCTGTCTTATTTATTTTATAGTTATATAATATTTAGGTAAAAGTTTTATATATACATATAATAAAATAGCAACTCATTTCCGCCGGTCTGTCTGTCTGCTTTTCATCGCATCACGTAAAATCTCCTGGATGGATTTTAAAAAAATTTTGTGAGGAGGTACCTTAGCATCCTGATTTCAATAAAGGATACTGTTTTTCCCCAAAAATATCTCATTTCCATAAGAAAGTTGAAAAAAAGCAGTAAAAAATGCAATTTCCGTTTAAAAGGTACCGAAATTTTCGGTTTAAAACTGGGATATTTTAAACACTATTGCATAACATTAGGCGCCAATTGAATAAAATTTGCAATTGATTTCTATTTTTACTTTATGGAATTACATTGTTATTAAAATATTTTAAACTTTAGCTTTAGAGCTTTAGATATTTAGAATTTTTTAGAATTTTTAGAATTTTATCCAGGGATGGTTACATTTATATAAAGTTAAAACATAAACCATAACTGAAACACTCTAAAAGTAAGAGTCTTGCAATTGGTGTGGAATACTTTCAAAGCAAAATCTAGCAAATTATTGTCAGGAGGCTTACGACGTGACGGGCACAGTTATTTTAATATAAAAATGAATAAATAAATGTATATGTATATTCTCCAAAATCAATTTGCTATTTGGCTATTACTTTAAATATAATAAAAAATTTTCTTAGGTTTAAGAATTACTATTTATTCCAGAAACATAATTGATTTAATGCGTTCTTTGTGTATATATATGGAGTTTTCAACTTAAATAAATATTGTTTTTGTCGCAGTTTTTAAGAGCTCACAGACTTTTATGAAAATTATTTTAGAATTTTCCCAAAAAAAAAATTTTTATTTAAATAAAAAAGAACACTTTGCAGCCAATTTACTCAGACTCACAACACTAACCCAGTGACAACAAGAGTTTTTAAAAACGTCATAAATTTAACACAACAAAAAAACGTAAATGGCATAAAAATATGTTGCCTAAAAATTTACAGACTCTATTGTCATATAACCAGAAAAGTATGTTTATATTTATTAAAATTTATATAAAATAATCTCTGAAAAAATTTTAAAATTATCCTAAAAAAAACTTTGAAATATGTTCATACATACATGTACATAAAAAAGTTGTGTTTACTTTAAGAAGCGATTAACAGTGGGCAAAAACAAGAAGAAGATAAAAAAACCCCATATGAAAATTTTGTTGCTAGTGCAGATATGGAATACAGATCACCAATTTTTAGAATATTTATCTGTCTGTATATATGTCTATCAGCCATTCTGTGTTCGGAAAAACTTTAATAAAATTTCTTATTGAGATACCTTAGTACGTACTTTGGTTTAAATATAGGATTCCTTTTTTCTTATAAAAATTTGTCATTTGATAGCAACCATATAACTTAACCATAATATATTGCTCTTGTATTATGGTTACCTCAACCATATTTTTTTCTTTGCGTGTATTTGCGTTATTTATTTTTTAAGTAAAATTAATATTTTGTCGCTATTGTGAGACTATTATTGCGTATTTCTTATCAGTTATTTGAAGGAAATATTTAAATCTACTTTCGTAAGAATAGTGAATTTTACAATGCAATTATAAATAATATTCTTACTTAATATTGTAACGTGGTTTTATCGTAAGCTGAGGTAGTTTAGTCTCGTCCAGGGTCTACTTACGGATCCACAAACCTTAAGTAATATAAAAGATTCCCTTCTTGGGCTTAATTAATCTGTTTTCTTTTATTTACTATAATAATTAATCACAATACGAACACAAAATTACGATAACCGACGCACGCCAACCCGACTGGTTAGTCAAATAGCTGCTTCAGGTGTGTTTGATGGATACGTAGGTTCGGGAGATAACTAGTTCGCAGGTTCGGATGATACAACTAGTTCGCAGGTTCGGGTGATACTAGTTCGGGGTACTGGTGCGATACGTAGATTCGGGATACAACGGGTTCGCAGGTTCGGCTGATTCTAGTTCGGGTTACTTTAATCTCGTAAATACGTACAATGGTTCTTATTGTTAAATTTCTACAATAATACATAGTTTGCTTACACTAGCAAACAGTCAGCCGAAGCCGCTGTGGGAACAGTCAGTCTGAAGACCACTGTGGGAACAGTCAACCGAATTCGCTGTGGGAACAGTCAGCCGAAGCCGCTGTGGGAACAGTCAGTCCGCAGACCGCTGTGGGAACATTTAACCGAAGTCGCAGTGGGAACAGTCAGTCCGAAGACCGCTGTAGGAACAGTCAGCCGAAGCCGCTGTGGAGCCAGTCAGTCCAAAGACCGCAATGCAATATGCCGGTTGAATGCCAACCTTTAACACTTATACTTATTTTAAAATGAACTAAATGAGAATTATTACTAAGTAGATGTATGTATAGACTTTTAACTTTATGTTGTTATTACACTGCAGGTAAGGGTGGTTTTACATGGCGTGTTGGTTACAATAAAAATAGTATAATAATGAAATGCAAATATAATAACAACAATAATATAGGTAAGTATGAATATTAATATTATATGTACGAGGGGATAATATACCGAACATTTTAAGGAAGACCTTCACTGCCTCTAGCGAACTAAACAGATTTTTTTTTGTATGTTATTCAAATAGTTTTAACAGAAAATATTAATTTTGTTAAGAGAAACTTATATGAATATAGGGTAAAGAGTAGAATTATTTTTACGATTAAACTTATATTTTTATACCCATCATTGGCTATCGTGACCAACCGTATTTTTCGCATTTCCACATATAAGGAAATTTGTTGAGGGAAGCTTCTATGATTTTAACTTTTACTTCTCTGGTATATAAAATTCTAAGTATTTTTTCCAATCAATACATTTATTCAAATAATGAAAAGCTTCAAAACCACTGTTTCATTGTTGTCACTATGTTAATGTCATTTCACATTTCTGATTATTTTTTTTCTTACCTTAATGCCTTCCATAGCTCCTTAAAAAAATTCTTACAAAATTATGTTCAATATTTCCTCAATTTTTTTTTTCTTTATTTTCCAGCAAGTTTATATTTTTTTCTGAGCTGCAAAATGTTCATGTTCAATATTAACGTATTGGTAAGGATACAAAATATATTAAGGAAATCTCGTCAATTTGATTTTGTACACAATAAGTCTTAAGAACAAGATGGTAGTATTAACAATAGCACAAGAATAACAACAACACAAACAACAAAGAATAAGGGATAATAATTTTCCTGTTAACATACGTGATCACAAAACCTCTTTATCCTTATGTTATATTGAAATGATGTATTGAGTGTTCATTCATAAAAATTAACAACAATAATAACAACAACAGCAGCCACAATTGGCATTTAGAGGAGCAAACAGAAAAGAAACCATAAAATATATGGCATTTACAGTCGAAAGCGAAATAAGCTGAACTTAATTAGAATTTTATTTGTTCTTTTCAAAATGTTTGCACTTCAGAAAAGATTTATTGTGCAGGTGTGGAAAACTAGTAGGACGCTGGTAGGGTAAAAATTTAATTTGCAAAAGTTAACTTCAATGATTTCTTAACTTTATTTCATGGCTAAGAAAATATTGAAAATATTGAAAATAAAATCTGACATTCCCTCTTCTTGCAACAGATATTATACCAAGAACCTTTTTTCTATGGTGGTTGATGTGTAATAAAAATTTAAGTCAAAGTTTGCCGTGTTGCCTTTACCTAACGATTGTCTTACCAATGTGTGAAAACAATACGTTTATGTGTTGCATGCAGCAATGCAACAAAAAGTAAGTTTAGCACGACTATGCTCATACCCCTTGTATAGGATTTGAAGACTATATAATCACGAATTGGTGGCTCTGTTGCAATGAAACAGCATACCAGGCTTTCCTACAATTTATGTTCAAACTAACTATTACGTTGATTATTACCTTTAAGCTAATAAGGCCTAACTCTTATTTGTTAATAAAAATTAAAAATGCCATTACGTTATTGTCCAGAGGATTCACCGCTTCTCGTGGAACCAGTAGTTCGAAAAGTGGTTAGACCTCGAAAGTTCTCATGCTCCAATCAAAACCATGCAAGCCTGCGGGGCTAATGTCCACATATACATTGGAAGCATTGGCGTCAAGGTGTTAGATGCCAACAAGATAAGATGCACCAGGGAGCAGAATATTTATTAATAGTGAAATTTAACGTGACAAATGTTTTCATACTAACTTTCCCTTAAGAAAAAATGGCCGTCGGCCAGTAGACACGATGGCCTAGCTCGCCATAACTGCGTTTACTGTTAGTGCCTATATAAACTGATTGGTAGCGCGCAAATCTATTAGTCTAGAGGTTACGGGTTCAATTCCCGCCATAGACTCTGGGTGTTTTCTCCAGACAAGCAAAAAAGCTTCGCACAGGTAGTGTTGTCTTTTTATAAAAAAAAAATCAGGTTATACCTCCTCACGATGGGGACCAGTAAGAGGCTCTTGGGTAGATCTTGTCTTTTATCTTGAAGGCTGACTAAACTAAGTCGTGCGAACTTCTGATACCTGTCGACACCGATTACTAATATGGACATACCTCGCCGTTTGAGATCTGTGTATGTGGGGATCTTTTCTCTATTACATGGAATTTTATGAAGGTGCTTCGTGCCAAAAAAAAAAAGAATTCGGAAGAGATGGATAAGTATACTAGTATTCTTATCAATAAAAGTAACAACCTCTCAGCAGGAAATCCAGAAAGTTCATTAGATATAATCGAGTTACCTCAATCTGGATAACTGCATTAGTGGCAGGTCATGGAAACGCTAATTACTAGATATTTACCTACTGAGCCTGGAATATGTTAATAAGGTAGTGCATTAGGCCCAGATTAAGTGTGCACTTTTTCTTTCATAATTATTAGCAATTAAGAGAGACTCTCTGATCAAAAAGGAGGTCGAAATTTACTATTCGACAGTCCTGAATCATTACATTGATTCTCATGCTATAACTTGAATAACATGGGTACCAGAAATCATTGGGGAACAAATAGTCCAAAAAAATCCAACAAAGTTAGTATTCTGCTGAGGTATCTATCTACTTGCTACATCTATATTAGGTGTTCTTTTTAGCTGCATAAGAACTTAAAATGGCTATACAATATTGTCGTAATGATACTGATATAATGATATAATGATATTTAATGGTATAATTTAGTATATATTTTATGGAATTTATTTTTTAAATATGATTTCCTAAATATGCCGCCTCGGCTATAAGTTACATGGTCCATTTGAACAGTCTGATTTTTACTACTTTTTCCAATAAATTTCGACGTATGGCGTCAATGGTGGCTTCAATGCTTCAAGAATTGCTCGGCATAAACCAAACACGGCACATAGACCAATAAAAAGTAATCCAGAATCACTTTTGAAAGTAAAGTTGTCACCAAATTGACTTTGAAATAAATCGATTCCTAATCTCGATATGTGACAAGTTGCACTATCTCGTTGAAACAATATATGGCCGATGTTACCTTATTAATTTCGGAAACCAAAAATTCAGTCATCATGGCTGGCTAGCAATCGCTATTCACTGTAAGGGTCAGCATCTTACTCATTTCGAAAGAAATAGGGACTGATAACACCGCCAGCTTGTATACCGCACCAAACAGTAAATGTTATTGAATGTAATGGTAGTTCTTTAACGGCTTGAGAAACTTCTATACAAATACTGAAATTTTGATTATTATCTTAAGTAATTAACTTCATAAATGAACACAATTCTTTTATAAAAATTCTCATTTTCGATCAATTTCAAATGAACGCAATCAACAAAAATGCGACGCAAATGATGATCGTTTGGCATTAATGTTAGCACGAGCTGCATTGTGTAGGCACGTAAGTCAAGATCCTTCCGAAAAATATTTTCCCGTAGTCGGAGGACAAAGGCCCAAAAAAACGAATTGACATTTCGCGCTACAGCAACAATATGCTCTTTGGTACACACATTTATTTGTCTTGTTAATGGTTTTGAATCGAAAGGAGTAAAATAAATAAAAAGTGTGAAAACAGTCAACAACTGCTTGAGTTGCTTGCTCATTAGGATGATTATGTTGACTCCAAATTTCTGTATGAACTTCGCGAACTGATTTTACAATTGAAAGTATTATTCTGGCGATTCATGGTAACTTTGCAAACCTTACTGAACTGAGATATCAACCGAGTTTGATATTGTCGGCTATCAAACCATAGTTATCGATATTAAAATAGTTCTCATGCAGCTAAAAACCAGCCGAATAATTTCCTAAAAAGCGGTTTTGTTAGACATTAAATGCATTTAATTTTTCACATATTTCTCACCTTTAAGTTCAATTTTAAATCGAATATTTTTTTACATTTTGATGCCTGCTTTTCCCATTTTTTTAAGAAATAAATTAAAAACACTCCCAAATATAGAAAAGTGGGAGGATTGAAATGTTTCACATAATTAACATAAAGTTATTAAGAAAAAAATTAAAGTCTCCCTGCTGCCTAACTTGTCCACGGATACCTTCAAATTTTTGCTCAAATTTTTTCCATCACTGTTTCGTAATATACTGGAACCCAAAAAACATCTTGCTATAATCTGTAAAAGCATAAGAATTCTTTCAACACTTACAATAGCAATGGAAAAATTGTGCGAATTTAACCAATTTTCAAACACTGAAGCAAAACATTGATTTATTTGAACATTTATTTTACTTGAACAGAAAAAATCTACAAAAATTCGTTTTTATAAAGCAGAACACACACACACGCACGTTAAAGGTGTTGAATGGTAAGTGTGAATATGTTGGCACAATGGCAGGGGATGTCAATGAGCCACGTTGGTGCCAAATGTTGTTAATGGGTTGTAATTTTTTTTTGTTTTTTTCTTTTTGCTTTTTATTTCTGGGTTCCATTTTTATTTTAGTTAAATAGCATAACATGTATTATACCTTTTCGGTATTATGACGATAACATTATTTTGCTGCTTATAAATGAGCATTTTGTCGTTGTAGTTTTCTTCCCAAAAGGAATTTCTATAAAAAAGAATAATTGAAAGTCGTAAAAGGTAACCCTGTTGAAGTGGCATAAAATATGGTAAAAGATTAGCTTTAATTTTTATTCATAAACATATTGAAATGTAAAAATGAATTTTGTAAGGGACATTTATTTTTATGAAATGATTTTTTAAGATTACAAATCAAGAAATTACGTTTCTTCTATAGAGATTTGTAGGTACTCTGTTAATAGTTGTAAGTATATTTCGTGTTTAAAAAAAATCAAAATAAGGATATTTCTATTGGGTGGTTAAATTTTAAGGGCGGATGTTGAATGTGAACCACACCTAAAGGTCAAGCTTCTTTCTGAATTTAACTTGACATTTATCAATTTTAGACCAACTCAATTTAAAACATAGTAAGATACAGAAACGAGCAACTCATTAAAGTTATTCAGGCTTATTTTGAAAATGGGCGTTCAAATCAAAATGCATATCATGCACTTCGTGATTTTTTAGATCAATTTATTCGTCCAAATGTGCGTAAAATCGGAAAAATCGTGCAAAATTTTGAGCAAACAGGGTCTGTGAAAACACCAGTTCATGCTCGTAATGCAACAAATATTGCTGCTGTTCACGATAGTGTGGCTGGAGTTCCGTCAACCTCAACTCGTCTCGTGCCCAACAATTTCACCTCTTACGCTCGTCGTTGATAAACATTATGCCCGAATTGGAAGATATGGATGTTGACGATATATGGTTTCAACAGAACGGTGTCACTTGCTACAGAGCTAACGAAACAATGGCTCTTTTTGCGCGACAAATTCAGTGGCCGTTTTATCTCACGTGGTGGCGATGTCAATTGGCTGCCAAGATCATGTGATTTGACACCGTTGGACTTCTTTCTTTGGGGTTATTTGAAAGAAAAGGTGTACGTCGATAAGCCAGCAACAATTCAAGAGCTAAAGAATGAGATAATTCGGTACTTTAACGACATAGAAACTCAATTATGACTCAGCGTCATCGAAAATTCGGAGCATCGGATGGATGCCGATATTTTGTTCCATACATAATTGAACCATACCAATATTATCAAAATAAAAAGAAATGACAATAATTTCCTAAATAATTTGTGTTTTATTCAAAATCAACATCGGCCCTTAATTTTTAACCACCCTTTATTACTAAACGAAATAGTTATTATTTACACTTAAAGGTTTTATTTCATTCAAAATAATTACACAGTGCAACACGGTAAAAAATAACCATATACGGACAGCACTACGTGGTGACCAAAAAAAAAAGACCCCTGTCTCCCAGTTTTGCCCAAAGTCCTCCAGGTTTTTTTTTACCTAAACGGTGTTAAGAATCATTCCTAGTAAGTTCGTATGTTCTAGAAAGTTGTTTACTGAGATCTTAGGTTGATTTTTGTAGTTGATTGTTTCCTTGAATTTTGAACGGTTTGCTACCTATGGACCTGAACAGGGCAAAAAATGTAAAAAAATTGAATTTTTTAAAGTTTTTTTGCGATTTTGGCCTTGAAGATGAAGTTTTTTTGATTTTATATGTTCACAATTTTTGTTCTTTATGACAAGAGCTACAACTTTGCCTCAGAGAGTATATCAAAATTTCAAACGGTTTTCAAAATATGAGCTTGAGGAAATGATCATTTTTTTGCAAAAATGACATCGAGGCCCCACATCTTTGAGGGCCCATAAAAAAAAACCTGGAGCACTTTGGGCAAAACTGGGAGACAAGGGTCTTTTTTTTGGTCTTTTATGACGAAGTGGTGTCCGTATATGGTTATTTTGCCATGACTTAAAAAATTACACAGTGTGTTATTTTAAGTATAATAAGTTTTTTATTTTATTTCCTATTGGATGTTGATAAGGGGACTCTTTTGATTCTCCTGATTACAGTAAAGCGTTTGATACAGTTTATTACACAATTCTAACAAAAAAATAAAAAATGGTTTTGCTCTTCTACCTTAGCTTGTAACCTGATAACATCCTATTTCAGTAATAAATTCAAAATAGTTCACCTAAATATGTATATAGAAGTTATACAAGTTTCAATTTTTGGACCGCTTCTATTTTCTATCTGTATTAACTGTTTCTCAGATATCCAACAGTGACATTTACATGTATGCTTATGACGTACAAACATATCTTCAATAGTGCTTGCGCCTTATCCAAGGCCATCTTTTGGTTTACGGGGACCGAGAGCATACAAGTATTTAGGGTCCCACTGGAAAGTAAAAAAGTAAGTGAAAAGGAAAAATGTTTGTCTACTTTATTTTATAGTTAACTGATACAAGTCATGTTAATAATTGTTTTAGAAAAAGATATCTCAATTGAAAAGTTATTAAACAAAATGATGGTTTATTTTCTTCTAGCTGTGCCCACACACGTTGTGTGTGTCCTGATAAAATTTTGTTCTATTTTGCTTTGAAAGTAATTTACACTAAATTTTAAGACACTAAGGACAATCATTCTAACTTGCCAATAGCTAAAGTTAGGATTTTGTTGGAGCGATAAGTAGTTTTTCGTTATAATAAAGAGGATAAGGCTCATTACTATAACTCATCCTTAAAGTACGTGATAGTTAATGGTTGTTTTTTTGGTTACTTATAATAACGAAAAAGTACTTATCGCTCCAATAAAATACATACTTTACCTATTGGCAAGCTATAGTAATGGGCCTTACTTTTCTAGTATTTCACATATACATATCTCATTTCCGTCTGTCCTTCATTGTTTGTGTTCGCATCACGTAAAAACTACCGGATGGATTTTAACAACATTTTGTGAGGAGGTACCTCATTATGCTGATCCCAATATAGGATACACCTAATTCTGTTTTTACACGGTAGATTGGTTCCAGAAACATTCGTGTAAAAAAAACCGTGTACAAAAAGAGATTGGTCATATACAAAAATAGGTTCCTTATCTCTAAAACCTATTAAAATTATTGAAAAACGAGAATTTTTTTAAAAACAAGAAATCATGTTTATTTTCACATATACAATATCCCTGTACATATAATGTGTATTTGCACCGTTTATTTGCATCTTTAGTGTATGATGAAGACTTAACAGATAGTTTCGTTCCAGAAATCAACGAATGACTGATTGAATTTTAAATCGTTTAAACCGAACATTTTGCCAAGAAAGGTTGAGCCTTCTCCATTTCGAAGGCGATCTAAAATTTCAATTTTGTTTTCTAAAGAAATGGCTTTACATTGTAGTTTTTTATTCGTAATTTTCGACGTCTTCTTTTAGAGGTGCATTGATAGTTCACAAAATATTAACACATTTCAAATGATCTAAGAAGTAAAAATTCTTGTATGCACAAAAAGGGAATTCCTCTAAATTTTTGATATAAAAATATTTCGCAAAACCTAAATTTTACAACTAAAATCTAAGTCCAAATGATTTTGAATCGTGCTAAATGGAATAAAATCGTGTAAAAGAAATATTTCTTTTTATTTTCAAACCGTGTTAAATCAAAAACGTGTAAAAAAAGACCGTGTAAAAACAGAATTGGGTGTACTTTACGAAAATATCTTATTTCCAAGAGAAAGTGGAGAAAAAACAGTTAGAAACGCAATTTCCGGTTTAAAGGTGCTGAAATTTTCGGTTTAAAACTGGGATATTTTCAACACGGTTTATTTCAACACGGTTTATTTCAACACCGTTATTTCAACACGGTTACATTTTCACCACACACCTTTTTATTTTTGAAAGTGGGATATTTTAGAAACTATTGCGCAACAGATGGCGCCTGTTGATTAAATTTTATATTTTTACTTTTTGGAATTACATTGTTATTAAAATATTTTATTTACAATAATTTTTAGAATTTTTTATGAATTTAAGAATTTTATCTAGGGATGGGTACCTTTATATTAATTAAATACATAAACCATAACTGCAGCACTATAAAAGTATGTGTCTTTCAATTGGTGTGGAATACTTTCAAAGCAAAACCCAGCAAAATATTGTCAGGACGCCAACGACGTGGCGGGCACAGCTAGTTTTTTTTATGTAAAGAAACCCATCCCTGGATATAATTCTCAAATTTATAAAAATTTCTAAACTTATTGTAAATCTCTGTAAAAATGTGTGTAAAGTATTCCGCTTAAAGTATACATATCGATAAAATTGCGTACTTTCACCGCTTTTTGGAAATAAGAAATTCAGTGTCTCTTGGAATTAAGATATTTTTGCCGAAAAAAAGTATCCTATATTTGAATCACGATACTAATATACCTTCTCACAAAATTATGTTAAAAACCATTCAGTAGTTTTTACGTGATGCGAACACAAAAAGACTGTTAGAAAGACATAGGAAAAAAGTTACTGTTTTATTAATTGTTTATTAACATGTAATATCCTTTTGGATTTCTGTTTTGCAAAATTTTCCATTTTATAGTTAAAGTATTACTCCTGTATATTGTTGACAGGTATTTGGCCTTTTTCCTAACACAAAGATAACTGCTTGTTATTTTTGTGTTATTTAGATGCTGACCTAATTGATCACAAACTCATTAAGTTTTGATCCAATATCTACGATATATACCCTTTAGAACTGGATGGAAAGGGTATATATATATATAAGTTTCTCATTCCGTGTGTAATTTCTATATTATTCATTTCCGATGATATATTCTGGATCCTTATACATAGAGAAGTTGATGTCTCTCTGTCTATCCGTGTTTCTGTTAAAATGGGTTTCGCCAAGGCACCCAAAAAGGTGCACACACTTTAAAACACCAATTTGTCAGGCATAGTTTCGAAGATTTCTATTGCAATTCAGTCCCAATGGTTCATAATTTATAGCCGTATCCTGTCTTTATGTTTTTCAAATATTTTAGTAGTTTTTCTGTACTTTGTTATACAGTGCAACACGGAAAAAAATAACCATATACGGACACCACTACGAGATAAAAGACCAAAAAAAAAAGACCCCTGTCTCCCAGTTTTGCCCAAAGTCCTCCAGGTTTTTTTTATGGGCCCTCAAAGATGTGGGGCCTCGATGTCAGTTTTGCAAAAAAATGATCGTTTCCTCAAGCTCATATTTTGCAAACCGTTTGAAATTTTGATATACTCTCTGAGGCAAAGTTGTAGCTCTTGTCATAAAGAACAAAAATTGTTAACATATAAAATCAAAAAAACTTCATCTTCAAGGTCAAATTCGAAAAAAACTTTAAAAAATTCAATTTTTTTTACTTTTTTCCCCTGTTCAGGTCCAAACCGTTCAAAATTCAAGGAAACAATCCACTACAAAAATGAACCTAAGATCTCAATAAACAACTTTCTAGAACATATGAACTCCCTAGGAATGATTCTTAACACCGTTAGTAGCGCTTAGGTAGCCGCAAAAGTCCAGGGCCATCAACATTACCTAAGCGCTACCTAAACGGTATTAAGATTCATTTTTAGGAAGTTCATATGTTCTAGAAAGTTGTTTATTGAGATCTCAGGTTCCTTTTTGTAGTTGATTGTTTCCTTGAATTTTGAACGGTTGGCTACCTATGGACCTGAACAGGGGAAAAAAGGTAAAAAAACATTGAATTTTTTAAAGTTTTTTGCGACTTTGACCTTGAAGATGAAGTTTTTTTGATTTTATTTTATGTTAACAATTTTTGTTCTTTATGACAAGAGCTACAACTTTTCCTCAGAGAGTATATCAAAATTTCAAACGGTTTGCAAAATATGAGCTTGAGGAAATTATAATTTTTTTGCAAAAATGACATCGAGGCCCCACATCTTTGAGAGCCCATAAAAAAAAAACCTGGAGGACCTTGGGCAAAACTGGGAGACAGGGGTCTTTTTTTTGGTCTTTTATGACGTAGTGGTGTCCGTATATAGTTATTTTACAATGACTTATAAAATTACACAGTGTGTTATTGTTTTTTGAAAACCGAAAATTCAGAAGAAAAAAACTCTAGATTACCATAAAATCAGCATTTCACCTAACAATCGAAATTACACTAAGGAATCACATTTTCATCAAAATTTCACCTAAAAGTTGCAATTTTCCTAAAAAATTTTTACTCCGATCAAAACTTAAAATTTGATTAAAAACTGAAAATTCAAAAAGAAATAACAAAAAATTCGGCAAAAAATCTAATAAAATAACAAAACATATAAATATGAAGATTTTATGAATTCTTTTAAGATAATAATTACAAAATCATGTAAAATAAAATGAAACAATAAATATTTAGAATCAATTATTAGTGTTCAACAGAAAAATATAAGGATGTTTAATCTTTACATAAATACATTATTTGAGGCCAGTTTGCAAAAAAATCGAAGATTTTTTAAAGACATCACTACCCGTGAAGCTTCTTCCTTTATTGTCTGCAGAAAACACCTAGTCTTTGGTGGGAATTGAACCCGCAGCCCTCAGACTGGTAGACTAGCATCAAGTGCTTCGACTGGAGTATTGAAAAAAACGGTTTTATATAATTTTATAATATAAAATTTCTGCAATAGTCTTTTTATCCATACTACTTCTTGTTTAACTTTTAAGACTAACTCGGCTAAACACTTGTTCCACATTAGAGGACGAATGTGGCAAAATAAAATTATAGAGCGAACAATTTTAGAAATAAAATCCTGGAATAAAAAAAAATTTTACAAATATTTTTGCAAAAGTTCAGCAAGATACTAGTGTCATTTTGGTTTACCTACTTTTTTAAATAAAGTGATTTAAGCTCTCAAAATTTGGAGTCAATTGCTTGAATATCTTAATTTAAATTGTATAACATTTTTTAAGCTTTTTATTTATTTTATTTTTATTAGGGGTTTTCACGATGGGTAGTGCAAACTTTGCAAACGTGAGCAAAAATGCATCGCTTTTCAATCAACACAAGAACAAAAAATATTTACTTGAAATTTGCTTCCTTTTGCTTCGTTTGCACTAAAAAAAAACCTTGACCAAAAATATTTATGCATATTTGCTTAGATGCAAATAAAAATAAACAACAATTTTTGAAAGATTTCTAAAAAAAGGAAAAATATTAAATGTAATTCTTTATAAAAGTCAGAAAAAATTTTATTTATTTTCCTTCTTGTGTTTTTATTTGCATTTTATAATTTTCTTTTGTACTTTTTTTTGCAGATTTTTTAAAGAAAATTAAATGCTTTGCACAAAAATGCAATACATATATTTAAAAGATACGCTCATGATCTACTTCAATATGCACTGCAAATTTACAATTTGCAAATTTGCACTATAACATTGTGAAAGCCCCTATTATTTTCTACGTTTTCCACTAACGCAAAATAAATCTTTGATGGTTGGTATAGATCTACTAAACAGTTTACGACGCCTTCGATTCAAAGCCAATGAGATTGACAGGAATAAAATATGTTCAGATGTTTTAATTCCAATAGTCATTGAATTTTATTAAAGCTAAAGATTCATTGTAGCTAAACATAGTCATTTCATTAAATCTTCAATTTGACGAAGAAAATCCGCAAACCTCGCCTAGTAATTTTACGAAGAAAAATCAGCAGAATGCTAAGAAATCAGCAAATCTGGCAACACTGCCAGGTCTTTAGTTATTGCGTAAATGGAATCTTGTGAGCATAAGTCTACGTTGTAGTTGGTTTCTAGAAATTTGACATGACAGCGTCGTATATTTTTTTCAAGTTTTCGAACAATCAATAATGAAAATAACCAAATTTTCACATCTTCTTAACAGTAACTTCCCAGTTGGCCTAGGTGTTCTTAAACACCAATGCTTTCATGAAACGAAAATTAGCATTTGCAAAAGCTTTTCAATTAGTTGGTCATTAAATAAACATTTTTTTTTTTTTTTTTTGATGAATCAAAGTATTTTAATATAATTTAATTATCTAATTTACTGATTATTTTTTCTAAGAATTTTTTTTATTAATTAAAAAGTTTCCTTTCACAAAATTTTATTCTGTTTATTCTCTATTTATAACTAACGCAACGACCGCACAAAAAAAAAACTTTGATAAAACCTTTATGCAAACTTTTGCATAAAATAAACTCATTAACAGCTCCACCTAGATAAATGTAATTCATTTTAATTTTATACATACATATATTTAATTCCATTAAAACGCTTAAAGGTGTTTAAACAAAAATTAACACCAACAAATTAAAATAAAAAATTCTATGATTTAAAAAACCCCTTTACAAACCAGTATTATTTTTACTTAAATACAAGTTCGACAAACCAAAGAAAATTCTTAAAATTAAAAACAAAAATTAAGAGGATTAAAATGTAAAAGGTAAATGAAAAAAAAATAAACTTTAATACTTACAATTACAAAATAATTATAAATCAGTCAAGTGCGAGTTAGTCTCACACACGTAGGGTTCCGTACTATGTTTAGTATGTTTAGACTTTAAAAACTCAAGCTGTTAATTTTTTCATGTCTTATGGGCCAGCCTTTTCTTTTTAAAATCAAAGTCATATTTGCGAAAATTGCATCGCTATTGGAACACCCTTTAAATTTTAGGAATTTTTTTTATAACGGCCATGGTAATACACTTTCTACAAAAATATCAGACCTACCTATTGCGGTTCAAAAAATAAGGTAATATACGTGAAAAACACGTCACTGAAGGATCACCCTTTATTAATTAGTAATTTTACAGTGTCCGAAGTACAACATCTACTGTAAACAATTCAAGAGTCTACCTATTACGGTTCAAAAAATAAGGCTATTTAAGTGAAAATAATGCCTCTATCGGAACACCCTTTAATTTTTATTATAGTTAAATATTTGTTATAGTTTCTATAGTAATAAACCTCTTGTAAAAACTTCAAGAGTCTACTTATTATCGTTCTGAAACTTAGACCATATACACGCAAAGCACGTCAATCTCGGAACACCCTTTAATTTTAAGGTTTAATTTAATAGAAAGCGAACATAGAGTTAATTACTGGCTGCAAATCTTAAGTGGTTGCCTCCTATAGCTCAAGAAGTAAAGACATAACAGCATATAACACCTCACTTTCGGAACTCCCGATAAGTTTTAGTATTTATTACTATAGTGGCCACAGTTATAACCCTTCTCTGAAAATTTCAAGAGTCTACCTATTATGGTTCAAAACTTAGGCCTTATACATGCAAATAACACCACTATCGGAAGACCCTTTAATTTTTAGGTTTATTTTTTAGACTTGTTTATATAGCGAACTAAGTTTTAATTACTGCTTGCATATTTTGAGTGTATTTCTCCTACAGTTCAAGAATAAGCACATATTCGTGAAATAAACCTCTCTATCGGAACACCCTATAAGTTTTAGAATTTGCTACTCTAGCGACCACAGTTATAGACCTTCTGTGAAAATTTTAAGCGTGTACCTATTATGGTTCACAATTTAGGCCTTATACATACAAATTACACCACTATCGGAACACCCTTTAATTTCTAGGTTTATTTTTTATACTTGTTTATATAGCGAACTAAGTTTTAATTACTGTTTTTAAATCTTGAGTCTATGCCTCCCACAGTTCAAGAAATAAGCACATATTCATGACTAAAACCTCTCTATCGGAACACCCTATAAGTTTTAGTATTTTTTGCTATAGCGGCAACAGCTATACATCATCTGTGAAAATTTCAAGAGTCTACCTACTACGGTTCCAGAGATAAAAGGCGCTGACAGACGGACAGACATTGTAGCGAAAACAATAGGGTTGCGTTTTTACACTTTGTGTACGGAACCCTAAAAATGAGGTACTTATCTCATTAGCAAAATCCATTAACCCTAAAAACACAAATAATGAAAATATTTTTGTTACTAAAATATATTTTATTTATGTGTAAAAGTTAAATAAAAAAAAATAATTATCTTAAGTAAATAGAGTTAAGAGTAGAAAAATAATTTTTTTTTTTATTCTGAACACATGTAAAATGTGACGAAATAATTTACATAACTAATTGGCTTTTAATTTGTTATTTCATCAGCTGCTGAAACAATAATAATTTTTTACCTCCAACTTAACACCTGGTTTTTATATTCAATACATTGTAGTAGGCGTGATAGATTAATATCGCGAAATGGTTGCATACAAAATGGCGCTATGAAAAATCACCCATAAGCAAAAATTTAATTTTGTTAGTCACAAAAAAAATCCTCATACAAAATTGGGTAATACATTCCATCTGTAAGTAAAATTTTAGATGATCCTTTGTCGTTTTCGAAGCTTAATTCATTTTTATACCCTTCACCCCAAGTGGAGAGGGTATAAATATCGCACTTGTTCCTCAAAAGCGTAACAACTCAAAATTCATGAATTTTCAGTAGAGGCCAAAAACTGTTTCCGTTAATTGAGACTAAAGTAGTTATTCTAAAAACACAAAGAGGGTCATAACGGTTTTTTTACGGAAGAGAAGACAAATCAAAGGAATATTTTTACAGTGGGTAGATATGACCTCTGTGGTTTGGTTTTTTGCAAAAAGTGAAAATTTAATAATTCTTGCAAAAAAAATCCGACTTCAAAACATATAGAAGGGCACCAATTCTAAACTAAAAATGTAAGAATTAAGCTGTAAGAACTAGATTTAAACCATATAAAAGATGCGCAAAAATTAGAGGGAAAAAAAGTAAATACTATGTGAATGTCAAGCCTCCCCCTATTACTGCTCAAAAGTTAAGCTATTTTCACCAGCATCCGTTTTTTATGGTGACACCTTTCAAGCTTCTGTTTATAACGGTTTCAAAGATAGGGTCACATAAATGAAATAACATCACCAATTGGGACTCTACTTAATATAAAATGTTAACTTAAAGACCTCTTGTTATAGAGGACTTGGCCGCAAAGGTTCTTTGTAAATTTCAACTAGCTGTCATGTAAATCAAATTACATGAACATTATAATTCCACATATTTATACTTGTTATTATGCCAGAGAAAGTAGTGGACATTCTGCCTAATTTTCAAGAGTTTGTGTTTAACGGTTCCAAAGATAGGGCCATATAGATCAAATTACATAATTTATGGGGACACCCTTTGCAATACAGAATCCTTGTAATTTTCAGCTATCTGTCTATAACAGTTCAAAAGTTTCGCCACATACATAGAATTACATTAACTATTGGGACACCCTTTTATTTCCAAATTGTAATTTTATACTTTTTGTTATAGCGGACTTACCAATATAGGTTCTTTGTAGATTTCTAAAGGTTTGTGTACAACTATTCAACAGTATGACCATATACATCAAATTAAATGAACTATTGGAGCACCCTTTAATTTAAAATTTTGCATATTTATACATTTTATTATAAAGGTCATAGTAATCGATATTCTGTAAAATTTTCAAAGTTTTGTCTATAAGGGTACAAAAGATAGGCCCATATATTGTAATAAAATTTTGTGAGGAGGTACCCTAGTACCCTTATTCAAATATAGGATACTTTTTCCCGCAATTTTTCCGATATGCATACTTTAAGGCTTCTTTTATTTTTGATGGATATTTCAGTAGGGATGATACCCTTTAAAAAAGGTAAATACATAAACCATAACTGAATATAAAAAATCGCGCTATTTTTAATAATAATAATAATAATAATAATAATAATAATAATAATAATAATAATAATAATAATAATAATAAATTAAGAATTAGGCGCTGCAGACAAAAAAGGTTTTAAATAATAAAATATAAATACATATACGAGTATAATAAAATATAAAAATAACTTGATTTTTTATATTTCATTTATTTATTTTGTAATTCTAGAATTGAACAATATACAAATTTATTACAATAACTAAACATATTAGAATGTTTGTAAATTTTTTATAAATAAATAAAAATAAATTAATAATATATAAAAATATCGCGCGATTTTTAACTTTATAATTCAAAAATTTAACAAAAAATTATTATTGTAATAATTAAAATTATATATTTTAAAGTAAGTAAAAATAAATTAATAACACAGTGCAACACGGAAAAAAATAACCATATACGGACACCACTACGTGATAAAAGACCAAAAAAAGACCATTGTCTCCCAGTTTTGCCCAAAGTCCTCCAGGTTTTTTTTATGGGCCCTCAAAGATGTGGGGCCTCGATGTCATTTTTGCAAAAAAATGATCTTATACTCAAGCTCATATTTTGCAAACCGTTTGAAATTTTGATATACTCTCTGAGGCAAAGTTGTAGCTCTTCTCATAAAGAACAAAAATTGTTAACATATAAAATCAAAAAACATCTTCAAGGTCAAAATCGCAAAAAACTTTAAAAATTCAATTTTTTTACCGTTTTTCCCCAGTTCAGGTCCATAGGTAGCAAACCGTTCAAAATTCAAGGAAACAATCAATCAACTACAAAAATGAACCTAAGATCTCAATAAACAACTTTCTAGAACATATGAACTTCCTAGGAATGATTCTTAACACCGTTTATAATGTTGATGGCCCTGGACTTACAAATCGCACTTATGCGGCTACCTAAGCGCTACCTAAACGGTGTTAAGAATCATTCATTGAATTTTTTAAAGTTTTTTGCGATTTTGACCTTGAAGATGAATTTTTTTTTTGATTTTATATGTTAACAATTTTTGTTCTTTATGACAAGAGCTACAACTTTGCCTCAAAGAGTATATCAAAATTTCAAACGGTTTGCAAAATATGAGCTTGAGTAAATGATCATTTTTTTGCAAAAATGACATCGAGGCCCCACATATTTGAGGGCCCATTAAAAAAAACCTGGAGGACTTTGGGCAAAACTGGGAGACAGGGGTCTTTTTTTTGGTCTTTTATCACAGAGTGGTGTCCGTATATGGTTATTGTTTCCGTGTTGCACTGTGTAATATACATAAATAATAAAATATAAAACAGAAAAAAGCGCTAAATTAACCCTTTAGCGAATTTTGAGGTTTGTTTTATTTCTGGCTTTTATTTTTTAGCTTTAATTTATTCAAAGAGATGCAGTAGAATTATATGGCTTACATTTTTGGGTGATATTTTACCAAGAGTAGCAGCGGTACGCCTATTTTCCCATAAGATACCAATACTCAAACTCAAGTTGAAATGTTGGCAAAACCGATACCGCTGCGCCATTTAAATGTAAATTTAAATTTACACACATGTTTTTTTATTATTATATAAACTGACAGCTAACTCTCGAAAACCAAATACCTTAGCGACATAGATGCAATATTGACACAAATAAAGTTGACAGCTTGTTCAACAAGGGGCTAGCACTAAGTATTCAAATTTTGAAAAATTTAGGAAAAGTTTTCAAATATATTCTAGATAGCAGTATCCTATAGGTGCTTACAAATAAACAAAGCACCTATAAAAACACTACTTTACAGAGATATTTTATTTCCTTTTTTATATTAAACTTAGTTTTGTTTAGGCTGAAAAGTAATAAATTTATATTAAGCAGTTAGAAAGCGGCAATAAATATATAAAATAATTGGTTACTTAATAACTACTTAATACAAACATATACTAACTTATTTTAACACATTAAAACCCAACACATTAACACTCTTGGATGTATTAATTTAAATTAAATGATAACTTTTTGACGAACGGCAATTAATACACTTCTATGGATCGTTGGTGACTAACTGATGACCATTCATAAATTAGGCATAGAATTTATACTAAAAAAATTTTAAAAAATACTTCTGCTTTCTTAGCTTCTAAAGTTCTTATCAATTTCAAAAAAGACCTTAAAGTTGTAAATAAAAATGACCTGCTTAAGAAGCAACCAACATTCACTGATACCAGTAGAAAAATCATACACGTTTTTTGGTAAACAACGTAAAACTGTTTATGTTTTCTGAATAAATAAACACATTTTTAAATATTGATTTTTCTACATTTTGCCTTATTAAAATCTCAATGCCTTTTTATTATAATGAGGAGTTTTTCCTCTAGATTATGATACTTATTTTTTTTGTCTTCTGTGTTCTTTGTATTTGATTTGATTTTATTTATTCTCTATCAGTTGTCATATTGATTGTTTGCAATTTTGTTATCTTAATGAATTTTCGTGTGTATCGTAGCATCCATCAGCCACCCCCTGCCGGCGCCTTCTATTTATATTTGATTTAAAAAACTAAAAATAATTGAAGTATAGTAACAACGGTGATGGTTGGTGGCGGAAGCAAAATTGTTTTTGGTTGCTGCTGCCACTTGTTTCTGCTTGAATTGTCTTTTCAAGTGATAATCCACTTGTCAACGCTATCACTGCTATTGATTTTGTATATTTAAATAAAATCTTAAATAAATTGGAAAAATCTGTTAGTAATCCGGCTTAACTTGTTTGCTTGTGATAAGTACATTTTTGTTACTTTCAAATATTTTTTTTTTCATTTCGTTAAATGATATTTAAATGATATTTGAAGAAGTCGAACAATCATTTGAATGTAATTGCTTTTAATGTTTCTCCTTATTAAAGTTGTAAGGTATTATTTATAATAAAAATTTAAAACAATTTTAGAATTTTATAAATCAAATTTCTTACAAAAACCGTAAAATAGAAAATCATTACGAATAAGGCCATTAGATCTAAAAATATTGTTTGTAACTGTACGGAATTAATTCGGTTTCGTTATTTATTCACTTAGTTGCTGCGTTAGCTGAATGATTATATTAAGTACTAGCTGTGTCTGCCACTTCTTGAGAGTCCTTACAACATTTTGTTCGATTTTGCTTTGAAAGCAATCCACACCAAAAACCCTTACTTTTTTAGTGCTTCATTTTTTAGTATTTACTTTATATAAAGGGTCTCATCCCTACTAAAATATACCGCTGCTTTATCTCCACTTTCTCTTGGTAATCAGATATTTTTACAAAAAAATATCTAATATTAAAATCAGGATACTAAGGTACCTCCTCATAAAATTTTGGTTAAAATCTTTCTAGTAGTTTTTATGTGATGCGAACGCAGACAGACAGAAAGCCAGAAAGACAGAAAATAAGTAACTGTTTTATTATATGTATAGACTAGCTGTGCCCACACATATTGTGTGTGTCCTGTCAATATTTGCTTCGATTTTGCTCTGAAAGTAATCCACACAAAAATTTAAGACTCTTACATATTTACCCAAACCTGGATAAAATTCTAAAATTTATATAAAATTCTTAAAATTATTGTAAAGCTCTTTAAAAAACTCAAAGGAAATGAGTTACTCATTATTTTAAAACAGCGCCATCTGTTGCGCAACATTGCTTAAAATATACTACTTTCAAAAATAAAAGATGCCTTAAAGTATGCAGTACCTTTAAACTGATAAAAAAAAATGGGTGTACTTTCACTGCTTTTTCTCCACTTTCTCTTGGAAATAAGATATTGGGAGAAAAGTATCCTATATTGTAATCAGGAGACTAAGGTACTTCCTCACAAAATTTTATTAAAATCTATCCAGTAGTTTTTACGTTATGCGAACACAAAGAAAAACAGACAGAAAATGTGTTACTATTTTATTATATTTATAGATTAAATCCTTAAATAGGTTACCCAAGTTAGCTGGTTGTTAGCGTCCATCAATACGAGGTTGTGGGTTTGATGCCCAGCAAAGGATATGATTTACAACGTTGGCAGGAATTCCCAAAAAATGCTTAGATGTCTGGGTATATTTAAGAGGTTAAGTGCGATCTGACCAATATAGATATCGAAGAAGACGATACATGCTGACTGCGGATGGTACTTGCAGAACATTTACTCTATCGTGTGTAAATGTCCAGTACACTGGCTGACATTAGGCCTAGGACACATATTAAATATGGATGATATGGGAATCTTAGACTTCTACAAAAGTGAGATTCTTTGATATAGAATCACTACATTCAAGTGTAAAATGCTAGTGAAAGCGCAAGAAACAATGAATGTAAGTAATAAATTGTTAATTAAAAATCAGGTAACAGAAATCATTGAGAAAGAATGGCGTTTGCTTTATTGTAGATGGAGTATCGATGCACACCACTTCCTTAATGCGTTTGCTTTGTATCTTCTCAACAAAATGATAATAACAGTAGCTATCTGTTTAGTAAAAACTTTACCCTTTAGCTTTACCCTTTAGATTGTCTTTAAAGTACTATTTTACTAACGATTACCCACTATGTATTATTAGAATTAACATAGGGGAAATATCGAAGCAGACCGCTTTCTTGATGGGTCCCTTTTCGACCCTCTTCCGCCAATATGATTATAGGCAACCGATATGTAATTTACGGCAACCTTTCTTTTATTGATATTGATATTTATTGATATAATCTTTAGAGATTTCAGGTTGTCGACTGATAATTTTTTTTTTTGACGCAGGGGAGTTACCGAAGCAGACCACTAACCTTATGGGCCCCTTTTTGACCCCCTTCGGAAATATACGAATACCTTACTTTTATTTAGTGTCGTGCCTGTCACTAACCTTTTACTCTCGACAGTAGTGATTTCAGAATTGCTACTGATACATGTCGACATTCCTCCTCATCACATAGTCAAAGGTTATTTCTAACATTTGCTAGCGGCTAGGTCCATTAAGTATGTGCCTGTCCGTGATCCAAAGCCGTTTTTAATCTTAGCCTTTTTCCAAGCTAATACTTGAGAGTCCATGACCTGTACTAACACAGTTAACCATTTGTATATCCAAGCTCCTTCTTGATCTTCCTGCGAACTTGTAGTGAAAAATTCCACAGTCTTTGGTAGGAATCGAACCAACAACCCCGGACTGGTAGACAAGCACATTACCTACTAGCCCACCGAGACACCACCCACACACACACTGTCGACTGGTAACTGTCGGCCTTTTTTCTCATTACGCAGTCTAGTAATTGCTAGCTTTTCTTCAATGTTTAGGTCCCCAGTAACATCCATATTTAACCTAAATCTTATGCTAGCTAGTCCCGGATATTCTCACTCAATGTACACTAACGTCTCAGCCTCTTTCACTGCACTGTCTGCAAGTATCGTCTTCTTCGATTATCGTATTGGCTAGATGATACTTGAAGTTTCTATGACTTGTCACCTACTATAAAAAATTTTTTAAAATTCAAAAACGTTTAACTTGCCATTGACTAAAGCTGAAATCGCCAACCATGCGGCAATGTATTTAAATAAGCTTGATATAGAAATAGTATCCTAAACGAAAGTGGTTACTTTCGGCTAATTTATTGGTATACTAGCTATCCGATACGGGGATAGCTAGTATTGCAGTTCTCTAGATTTAGGATAATTACTTTATATGGGGGTACCCAGCGCTTCCGTCTTAACCACCAAATTTTTAATTCAAAAACACACCTTATTCTCAGAGTATACAATTTCAACATTCTACCTTTATAGTTTTCTGAATTCAAGACAATAGTTTAGTATCTAAATAGTGGCTTAATAATGCTGAATGACAACAATAATTTTCCACTAAGTATGACAGGTACATAAGGGGCGTTGCACATAAGGAGTACCCTTAAAACTGGGAAAAAATTATGTTGTTCTTAGATCCTTTACCTTTGCTTTCGAAAATCGATTTCTTTCCGCTATGGCCCCTAAGTGCGTTGTAAAACTCAGCGGGTCTCGATTTCCGAAAAAGTCTTTTTGCAAACAAGCCAAAAGCTTCGCGAATAAATATTTTGTTTAGTTTCTATACACAACAAAAAAAAATTAAGAAAGAAATATTATAATTAATTGAACCAATTATTAATGTCCTTAAATTTGTATATAAAATTTACAAAAACCTTTAGATGGTTCAAAAATTTGTTTTTGTTTATCCTAATATTTTTCTTTTGAATTTTGAATGCATAATGATTTGCTTTAAAGGTACTTTTAAAATCTAACCAACCAAAAAAAAAAAATCAAATCAAAATCCTAACAATCAACCACTTATTTAACAATAAATAAAAAACAAACATTATTATTGTCGTTATTGCCATCAATAAAACAAGGACCTTTTTTGAAGAAGAAAAAAGACGAAAAGAAAATAGACCATTAAAACGATAACAAAATATTTATTTCTTTTGTATTAAATCTAGATAACAACACATATACTTATATGTGTTTATACAATTGTATTGGCAAAAGCGTGCTCTTTTGTTGATGGCAAGTAAAATAAAAGAAATTTTTTGAAAATCTTATAAGTCTTTAAAAATATCAGAAAACCTTGTTTTAAAAACTTAATCTACAACTTGTGGTTTTCAAATCTTTTTTTTTTTTTTTTTTGAAAATAAATAAAATAATTATTATCAGAATAACTTTCGATTGTATTTTGTATCTCAAGGGTATCACTGGGAGGGGTGTATAATATAGCCGATTGCTATAAACAGGGTTTTGTCATGCGGCAATGTTTCTGTTCCAAGCCGGCACAACATACAGATTGACGACTGTGGAAGAGTCCGTTTTTTTTCGATTTATCCTTAAGAAAATTAGAAAAACTTTTTTCTTTTTAACCCACTTTAAAAAAGAAGGAGGTTATCAATTCGTCTGAATGTTGCTTTTTTTTATGTATGTAACCGCAGAACTCAGCCATTTCTAAACCGATTTTAAAATTTTTTTTCTTTATTTTAAAGGATATACTTTCAGGTTGGTCCCATTTTCAAAACAGTTCAATATATTAAAAATTAAAGGGTGTCCCCATACAACATACATGTTTTTTACGTGTATTAAGAACCGTAAAGGGCACCAAATTAAAATTTTAATTTGACCTATTTTCGCCTATCTTTTGAACCGTTATAGACAAAACCTTGAAAATTTGACAGAATGTCTATTACTATGACCGTTATAATAAAATGGATAAATATTCAAAATTTTAAAGGGTGCTCCAATAGTTCATTTAATTTGATGTTATTTCGTTAAACACAAACACGTGAAAATTAGGCAGAATATTTGGAATTATAATGTAAAGAGTGTCTCAATAGTTCATGTAATTTGATATATATGGTTAAACTTGTTAACCGTTATAGACAGATAGTTGAAATTTACAAAGAATCTTTGTGGCCTAGTCCTCTATAAGAAGAGGTCTTTAATTTAAAATTGTAAACTAAAGGGTGTCCGAATAGGTGATGTTGATCTATTTGCCCCTATCTTTGAAACCGTTATAGACAGAGGCTTGAATGGTGTCCCCATAAAAGACGGATGCTGGTGAAAATAGCTTAACTTTTGAACAGTAACAGTGAGAGGCTTGACATTCAAATAGTCCTTATTTTTTCCCTCTAAATTTGGCGCATCTTTTATTTGATTGAAATCTAATTCTTACAGATTACCTGGTGCCCTTCTGTTTTGTAGTCGGTTTTTTTTTTGCAAGAATTATATATAATAAAACTGATATTGTCAATGCAACATGTAATTACCTAAAAGAAACATCCTCTCAACAATGGTCCCTAAATCAACATAAGTATAAAGATTATAAATAAAACTCAAAATTTTGCACACATTTCATTATATAAATTATTTCATACTCTTTCGACCAAATTACTTATTCATTCAAATTTCATATATTACACTGAACTAAAACTCGTAGGTAATATTAACGAAAAAAAAATAGGTAGAACCTTAACGACAAAAATATTTAAATCAAAATAATTTTTATTCAAATCTATATACGATTTATTCATATAAACTAATTTTATTTAAATCAACAGAATTTCTTTTGTTAGAAACATATGTATTTCAATAAAACCTGATAATATGAAAACAAAAACTTTAAAAATTTAAATAAAATTCTGAGAAATCTACAAAAATTTTGTTAAAACAGTAGTAATACCTTCTACAAAAAACAACTAATAATACAATTAGTTAAATTTACATCCCTAAAAGAAGTCAATGTGAATAATTTATCCGTTGATTTGAAAACATTTTTGTTTATTCTACAATTTTTTTGTTTGTTTTTAAATTTTTAATTCCGAATTTATTGAAACTTTTTCATATTCGTTGACCCCTGAATCCAAATACAATTTAAAAAAATACTATCTCTTACAGTTTTTTGTAGTTTCAACATGACGGCGCAACATGTCACACAGCTCATGCCACAATAGATTTATTGAAAGACACTTTCGGTGACCGCCTAATTTCACGTTTAGGACCTGTGAATTGGCCTCCAAGATCTTGTGATTTAACACCGCTAGACTACTTTCTGTGGGGCTATGTACAGTCATTGGTCTATACGGATAAGCCACAAACGCTTGACCATTTGGAAAACAACATTCGCCGTGTTATTGCCGATATACGGCCAGATTGGACTACATCCGCGCCAGCCGTGGCGGTCATATGACAGAAATCATATTTAAAATGTAATGCCACAAGATTATCTTTCGGATAAATAAAATTCATGTCAATCGAATAATCCATCGTTGTTTTATTGCAACTTAAAGTTCTATACCTCTATAAAAAACACCCTTTATAAGCTCTAGAAAATTGAGTAATAGCGTATTTTAAAGGGGATTTCATACGTTGAATTTGATATCAATCATGAAAAAACTAATTTTTAAAAATTTTTTTCTTAAGCCTGGTACTCTATTCAGTTTTTCATGCGGAATGCTGTCAAACTGCATACATAAAAAATTTGTATGAAAAAGCCATAAAAAAATGTTGCAGAACTAGCACTCTGTTTTTACTGTGGCAAAACATTGAAATGTCTCTGGCAACATTTTACCAAAGCTGTGAAATAAAACAAATGTTAATTATTTCATGTGGAATTTTTTGTATAATTTTTTGTGGAAAATTTTGTAAGACAATGTGGTATATTTACCACATTTCAAGTGTCAAATTTTCGTTGTGAAATAATAAATTTTGCCCAACATTTTTCACAAATTCGAACAGAGTACTAAGCTTTAAATTAAAAAAAAAAAAAAATAAAATTTTAGAGATTGTTTTTTTTTTAATTTTTTTTTTTAATTCTGCATATGTTTTTTTAATGTGGCTTAGTGAGACACCATACAAATTTTAGAGTGGGATCAGAAGTTATATTAGTTCCCTTTTACATTATGCAACGTTTATAACAATAAATAAATTGTGTTTGCGGTCAATTTCGAAGTGTTGCTGAAAAGTAATACTTATCGAATAAATCTTAAATTACTAGCAATTTGGAAAATAAAAATATTTTTGTGGACAATTTGAGAAAAACTTTCAAATTGTCTGCAAAACGCAAATACTCGCAACAGGAACCGAAAGCCGTATTCGTTTATTCCTCTTAAAAGAGGAATAAAGCTAATAACGCAATAATGTTATGTGATTTTATTTTCAGATTTTAGTGAAGATGTATAAATTTTTATTTAATAATGATAAAGATATTTAAAAGAAAAATAATTATAAAAATTAACTAATAGTTTTAGTTAATTTAACTATATTTTTATCATTTTAACACCTTAAACAACAACAAAAAAATAGTCATATTGAAGAAATTTCTTCAAAATAAGAAATTTAAAAAATATATATATATTTTTACGAAAACCATCTGTAGATTTTACAAAAAACCTGTTAGGGGAGGCAGGACTCCCCTCTATTGCTGATTATATCTACGCCAATGACTTAAAACTTATTCCATAGATCTTTAACTCCAACAATATAAATTTGTTAAAACTTGTTAAAAATGCAATCAAAAAAAAAAAACATGTAAAATACAATCTTCAAACCATAGAGCTATTGGTTATGCAAAAAGTTTATTTCCATCATTAGTTCCCAAACAATCTAACGCTAAACTTAAGCCATGGTGGCATCTGAAACCAGCTTCGTTTATTGCGGATCTTTTACAATTCCAGAAGCAAACAACTTTAGCCGAAATAAACAGGCAACTTTTTACAACAATTCAACGTTCGTTCCCTAACCAAACTTTTATATTTACAGATGGTTCTAAAGCAGACCTACATACGACATTTAATCTAGTCGATGAAAATCTAACTACAATATACAATGGATTGCTAGAAAACCATTTATACAGAAGAAATGTTTGCAATAAAATTGGCCATAGAATATGTTCAAAAAATCAAGGGAAAATTAATCATTTGCACGGACAGCCAATCTGCAATATCAGCAACTTCATGCACAAATAATTCAGAAAATTGAATATCAATTATCCGTAATTATTTAATAAAATCGCCTAACAAAATTCGTATAATGTGGGTCCCACGGCACGAAGGCATTAAAGGTAATGAAGCAGCAGACAGAGTTGCAAGACATGCCCAACGATCTCCATTATTATGTTTTCACACGCAAGAAAATAAAGATATAAAATTACATACATATATTAAAACACATGAATTCATCAAGAACCAAGGATTGGTATACATACATACATCACTATAAAACAATTAACCCTAAGGGAGAGAAAATTGTATATCCTTCAACAGTTTCTAGAAGTGGTGCAAGGTTATTCTCAAGGGTAAGGCTTGGCCATACCTTAACCACTCATCAATACTTACTATCAAGAGAAGACAAACCTATATGCAGTAGTTGTAATGCCACACAAACTGTTGATTACATATTGGACAGTTGTCAGCTATTTACTCAAGAGAGATTTGAAATTTTTGTTTCCACCATTCCTAGTTCATTGCTTTGTTTACCATCATGTAATAATGTTCACAAAATTTTTACTTTTTTAAAAAAATCCAAAATTGTTAATATTATCTAATTAATTAATTTTAAATTTGTAAAAGATAAATTTAAACCAGAGTTGAAGGCCTCGATGCTCATACTCGTCTATTTACGTTATATAAACTCATTTACTGTTTTGTATAATTATTAATAAATAAATAAATAAAGTAAAATTTTACAAAATAATTGTTAGTTGTATAATAACCTACTTTTTTCAACTCTACTTTTCTTCAAGTTTACAGTATTTAGGTAAATTTTTGGTTCAGTGTAGCTTTCATCTTCTATTTCATATACATTTTATTTGTATTGTTATCTTCTCTTTCATACTCATGTTTTACTCATGAAAATGTACATATGTATGGATGTGTTATAAACAAACAGGAGATACAAAAGCAAATCCCTAGCTCCTGGTTCCCCTTTCGACAACTTACCTTTCGTAAAGTTTTCTGATATCCGATATGTAAATTTCGACTATCTTTCATTCACTGAGTTTCATACTCCTGTCTACAGTAATTTGTGAACTAACTGCCGAACTTCTTTCTCATCACAAAGTCTCTTGTAATTGCTAACATTTTTCTACGATTAAAGTCTTTCATATCACCCACATTTAACATATGAATAAGATTTAGGGCCACGAGCCCTAAATTCAACTCTTGCATAGCTTTGTTGTCCATCCCTGTCGACTGATCTTGTACCTGTTTGTTATGGATATGGCTCGCCGTTGGAGAGTGTACTGTCAGTAGTTTAACTTAAACGGTCTCATGATGTTGGTAGGTAACAGGCACATAATTAGATATAGTTTTTGCTACTTGACAGCGCCATCTGTTGCGCAACAGTGTTTAAAATATCTCGCTTTCAAAAATAAAAGATGCCTCAAAGTATATTAAAAAAATCAGCGTCCTTTCACTGCTTTTCTCTACTTTCTCTTGGAAATAACATGTTTTTGCGGAAAAAAGTATCCTATATTGTAATCAGGATAATCAGGATACTAAGGTACCTGGTCACAAAATTTTGTTAAAATCCATAAAGTAGTTTTTACGTGATGCAAACTCAAAAAAGAAACACAGATAAACCAAACGACAGGAAATGATTTACTATTTTATTATATGTAAAGATAATTAGGAAAAATATGCTTACATTTGAAAAAGAAAAATTCCTAATGTGAAATTAAAATTACCATATCAGCTGCTCTCTTTTTTGTCATCATAAAATTTTGCTTTGAATTAAATATTTATCCAAATTCTTTAACAAGCTGTGTCACAGCTACAGACAAATTTGCAGCTTATTTTTGTATGATGACCTATAATTTTCTATTTATTTCAGAGTTCCTTTTTCAATTATGCTAGAATATAATAGACGTTCTATCTCAGTTATCTAGGGCCAGTCTAAGAAATCCTTTTAAGCATCTTAATATCACAGAATTGGTGTAGGCGCTAGTATCTGCACTAGATTTGACAGTATTATTTGTACGATTGTAGTGGTGTTTATCAAAAAGGAGTCCCTTGGGTGTTTCGTGTTAGCAAGCTGCCTAGAAACCAATGCGTCAATGCCGACAAGCCATCTCCTGCTTCAGATCTGATATTTTGTAAGGTAAAAATCAATTGTGGTTATTTCGTAAGAAATTTAGATCCCGGAAAATATGTTATTAATTATAAAAAACATATAAAATTTAAGATTTTAAAATAATTTCAAGATTTCCCTCGTATATACAAATAAAACATGCTGACGATAGTGAAGGTTAAGTGAAGCGATTAAATGCGTAAATACAAATAAGAAAATCGTATCAGCACAAGCACTCACTCAAACTCACTCAAACACAGTTATCCAAGCTTACATGTACACACACACAAACACAAGGACATCAATAAACAATGACAACAATAACTACCTACAGGCATATGAAGACAATAACACGCCTTAGTCATAAAAAATTACTAAATGAGCAAAACAATAAAAATTCTATATGAAGCCACATCAGTCAGCCGGCAATGATAAGAACAGCAGCAAGGGATTGGATTGATTAGTGTGTGAGGGGGTAGACTTTAGGTACAAGAAAATTTTCAAATAGAAAAAAATAAACAAAGAAAAATGAAAATAAATAAAATCAAAATCTGTTTGTTCTACAAAATATGTGTGTCTCTCTAAAAGGCACAATAGCAATCTACAAACATTTAAATATTAACCAACAAATAAAAATCATTGTTTATTGTCTTCTATTGCAGAGAACAGATAAAAACAATTTGTTTGTCTGCCTGCATTTGAGATTACAGCAAATCCCTATAGAACTGGGATTTTCGCTATCTTTCTTTTTGTGTGTGGCTTAAACGAAACCTTGAAAAACTTATAGAGGCAAGTGTTAGTATATACATATGTACATGTGTAAATTAAATGCATAAGTATATGAGTTATTAGGAAATTAGAACAAATAATTATTTTATTGAATTGACCAATATATGTACATGTGAAGTTGTGAATCTCCTATCAAAGCGTACATAAGTGCACATGATGATAGACGTACCAAACCAGACGAGATTAACTTCTTTAGTTGAAAGAAAAAGAATATACAATTTAGATTAAATTGTTTTAAAACAATACTTCACTTTCTTGACTTCGATTGAATATTCGACAATTTTAAAATGCTGCCCATTAAAATCTCTCTTTAGCTTTTTTGCAATCTGAGCAGCATAATTCTCCAGGCTTTTTAAACCCTTCACCACAGATAGAAAGGGTATAGAAAAGTTTGTCATTCTGTGTGTTATTTCTACAATATTTATTTCCGACCCCATAAAGTAACGAGTGATTTTTTAAGAGCTTGAGAACTTTTTTTTTAAAAAAAACGCATAAAATTTGCAAAATCTCATCGGTTCTTTATTTGAAACGTTAGATTGGTCCATGGCATTTACTTTTTGAAGATAATTTCATTTAAATGTTGACCGCGGCTGCGTCTTAGGTGGTCCATTCGGAAAGTCCAATTTTGGGCAACTTTTTCGAGCCCCACAAAAAATAGTCTAAAGGCGTCAAATCGCATGATCTTGGTGGCCAACTTACCGGTCCATTTCTTGAGATGAATTGTTCTCCGAAGTTTTCCCTCAAAATGGCCATAGAATCGCGAGCTGTGTGGCATGTAGCGCCATCTTGTTGAAATCACATGTCAACCAAGTTCAGTTGTTCCATTTTTGGCAACAAAAAGTTTGTTAGCATCGAACGATAGCGATCGCCATTCACCGTAACGTTGCGTCCAACAGCATCTTTGAAAAAATACGGTCCAATGATTCCACCAGCGTACAAACCACACCAAACAGTGCATTTTTCGGGATGCATGGGCAGTTCTTGAACGGCTTCTGGTTGCTCTTCACTCCAAATGCGGCAATTTTGCTTATTTACGTAGCCATTCAACCAGAAATGAGCCTCATCGCTGAACAAAATTTGTCACATTTGAACATTTCGAACCGAACACTGATTTTGGTAATAAAATTCAATGATTTGCAAGCGTTGCTCGTTAGTAAGTCTATTCATGATGAAATGTCAAAGCATACTGAGCATCTTTCTCTTTGGCACCATGTCTGAAATCTCACGTGATCTGTCAAATACTAATGCATGAAAATCCTAACCTCAAAAAAATCACCCATTATATATTGTGGATCATTATACAGATAGAAGTTGATTTGGCGATGTATGTCTATCCGTCTGTGTTTGGGTTGAAATCAAGTTTGCCAAGGCACCAGAAGAGATACAGAAAATTAAAGCCCACCAATCTGCCCGGCATAGTTATGAAAATTTCGCCAATGCAATTCAGCAACATCAGACTATTCTCTTCGAGGCTGCGAGCAAAAAACTGCTCCTACCTATGTTTTTTTAGGTTGTATATACTTTTTTCGATTTTCGACTCCCCGGGGAGTGCGATTTTGTTTTTGTTTTTAAGTTTAAGATAGGGGGTTTCTGCTTTAGCCAATAGACCACTGGGAAACAGGAGCGGTCAATGGGTTATTAGGGGCAGGGGCGATATGGGACAAATTTTTTTTATCATTTTTTTATCATTTAGACTAATCATTCGTAGCAACATGGATTGCAGGACGGTACCATGGAGGTGGGCGATGGGCCCTTCACCGTGGTTAAGGGCTATATTCGGCACGTCCGAATATTTGTTTAAATATTTATTAAATTATAGTTTTAAGGTCAAGGTCAAAATCGCATAAAACTTTAAAAAATTAAATTTTTTACCTTTTTTTCCCTGTTCAGGTAGATAGGTAGCAAACCGTTCAAAATTCAAGGAAACAATCAACTACAAAAGTGAACCTAAGATCTCAATAAACAACTCACTTACGGGAGAAGGCTTTATAGTATCTCAATGTTGAAGTAAAGAAAAAACAAATGAAATTAAAAAATTCTAGGGAAATTTTTCACTTTTCCGGCTACCTAAGCGCTACCTAAACGGTGTTAAGAATCATTTCTAGGAAGTTCATATGTTCTAGAAAGTTGTTTATTGAGATCTTAGGTTCATTTTTGTAGTTGATTGTTTCCTTTTATATGTTAACAATTTTTGTTCTTTATGACAAGAGCTACAACTTTGCCTCAGAGAGTATATCAAAATTTCAAACGGTTTGCAAAATATGAGCTTGAGTAAATGATAATTTTTTTGCAAAAATGACATCGAGGCACCACATCTTTGAGGGCCCATAAAAAAAACCTGGAGGACTTTGGGCAAAACTGGGAGACAGGGGTATTTTTTTTTAGTCTTTTATCACGTAGTAGTGTCCGTATATGGTTATTTTTTTCCGTGTTGCACTGTGTAATTATTAACAAACTTTCACTTTTAACATTAATTATTCTATAAAAAATACATTGAGTTCGAAATTGGCTGGTTCTATTTCACCGAAGACCACTGTACATACATTTTTTTGTGTCTTTCTCTGTTGATCATTTATTTATGCTTTTAATTTACTAAAATATTTATATTTTATTAATGAACATTTTATTGCTGTCAAAAGAATAAAATAAAAATGCAGTGAATATATCTGACACCACAACCTTTGTCACTATTTGTGAAGTGATAAAGTGATGGTTATATTTCTACAAAATTTTTTTGTGACACCTTATATGATGACTATATTGATTATTAATTTTTATGAAAAAAAAAAAAAATACTGATAAAACAGTAAAATAAAACTCAGAACAAAAGAAATAAATTTTATCAAACAACATTTTATAAATCGCTATTTTATTCGCGTTATCCACAAGCAAATATTTGAAATTTATGATTGAATTACAGCTTAATATCTTTGGAACTCTTTGTCATTTTTTTTTTCTTAAACAAACTCATTCTTAATTTTAAAGCCCTTTGATATATTCAATCTATTAACTTTTTATTTTAATTCATTTCCTATATATACAAATTAAGTTTTTTAAACAATTATCTTCAATCTTTTGAAATTATATATACAATAAATAATTCATACAATTTAACGTTCAACACAGAGAAGCCTGAAAAAGAAAAATCTTTTTTATCCTTTCGTTTATGATAAACCGTCGTAAGTGGAGTACAAGGTACGGTGTGTTTTATTTTCTCTTTCTTCTGGGTTGTTGTCTATATAAATAAAACTATCATCATTCATTTTAAATTAAAATGATTTATAAAGAAATTAAATGTGTGAGTGTGTATGTACGAAAGGAGACACTAAAAGAGGTGTCAGAGTTGAGGTAATATTTTTGTATTTTGTTGAACTACAAAAAAGTACCAAACTTATCCTCTTCATTTTGCTCATGTGCACATATATAAATTTTTTTTAATCAAACATTTATTGTTTATACACCTGTTAAAAAGACAGGAAGTTTTTTCTTGGGAGTTTCATATTTAAAGTATCCTTAAAAAGGGGTTTCTGCTTAAAGGTAACAATTTATTTTTGAAAATTTTAATTATTATTAGTGGAGCTGTTTATGTATATTAAATACAATGCAATTTATAATCAAGCTTAAGTTCTATTAGGTTTATTTAAGTTTTATTCTCTCTAAGAAAGAATTAATTAAATTACAAATTAGGTGATATAATTAAAGAAAAATTGGAAAAATTTAATTTTTAGACACCAGCAGGAGCGGAATGCACATATTCTAGACAGCCACGGCCGTCATCAGCACTCTTCGTATCTATCTACTTAGGGTAGTGTTTAGTTGTAAGCATCATCTATTTAACCAACCAAACCCAGATAAAGGAATACGAGAAAACTTGTATTCAATTATCAATCGTCAGTTGGTGAGAACAAAGTCTACCACCTACCTTAAGATTACCTATGAACCGTAAAGGGCACCCTTTTAAAATTTTAAAAAACTACTTATTACTATTGCTGCCAATAATAGAAATTAATAAAAAATAAACTTAAAAATTAAAGGGTATCCCCATATGTGACGTCAATTTAAATATATGAACCATTTGAACCATTGTAGACAATCACTTGAAAATTGGACAAAATGTCCAATATTTATAATCAAAAATTAAATATTTATAATTAGAAGTTAAAGGGTGTCCCAATAGTTGATGTATATTGCAAAAGTTTTGAACCGTAACAGAGAGACGGTTGAAATTTACTAAGAACCTGTATATCTAAGTCCTTTGTAACATTAAGTATATAATTTAAATTTGGAAACTAAAGGGTGTCCCCATAATTGATATAATTTTACCTATCTAGCCCTATCTTTTGAACCGTTATAGACAAACACTTGAAAATTAGACAGAATCTCCACTACTATGTCCCGCATAATAACATTTATAAATATTTAAAATTATAAAGGGTGTCTCAATTGTTGATGTAAATTGATGCATATGGCCAAACTTTTGAACCGTTTTAGACAGACAATTGAAATTTACAAAGAATCTGTCCTTTTAAATAAGTGTTTAATTTAAAATTGTACATTAAAGGGTGTCCCCTAGGTGATATTGTTTAACCTATATGGCCATATCTTTGGAACCGTTACTTTTTATTATTGTGCCAGTAATAATAAGTGTAAAAAAATAAAGGGTGTCCTCATATCTGACGTAATTTGTCGTATATGGCTTTATCTGCTGAACCGTTATGGATAAACATTTGAATGTACTGAACGTATAAAACTATGTTCGTTAGAGCAACAAGTATAAAAGTATTTGATTTGGGTATTAGTTCTTACAGATAACTTCCTTTTAAATTTTTAGTTGAGAATTGATGCACTTATATTTGTTTTGTAGTCGGTTTTTTTTGCAAGAATTATTGTTTATTTGGTATACTTCCAACATTCGTTTTTAGTTAACACTAATCTAGTATCAAACCAAGCTTTGTTGAGTAAACAAGATTGCTCGGTGCTTTGCGATTTTTTAATTTTGAAAATTTTTTAATTATTACACAGCACAACAAAATAAAAAAAATTTCATGTGCTCTTAAAACCACTATATAATTTTGATGTATCATGACTACCTTTGTACAAAAATGGTAAAATTTTTAAATTCTATGGATAGATTTTTTTTTAAAAATTTTTTTTTTAAAATTGCAATTTTTTTGAGACGTTTCTTCAAATAATTAATGATAACTCAAAAACTACTAGTCCGATATTATTAAAATAAATTCAGAAAAATTAAGATTTGCATAGCCTTTAATTCGTCTATATATCGCGTTTCAATCGGATCAATAGTATCGGAGTTATAATAAAAAACTTAAGAAAAAAATATATTTTTTACGTAAAAATGGCAAAAATTTTCGTTTTAAAAAAATCATAAAAAATCGAAAACGGCAAAAAACTTCCAGATTCATTTTTTTATCGCATAGCGACATATAATAGCAATAAAATGAGATAGCGACCATAAAAATCGATTGATTTTTTTCGAATTTATTCACATTTTAGTGAATTCGCTCATTTTCACAAAATTTTAGTTTTTTTGCTTGATATACGCATTATAGCGGGTTTTCAAATGTGTGAAAAACATAAATTTTCCAATTTCAAGGGGTGCATGTCGGATTAATGTTAGATTTGATGAGAAACTTCCACCCACAAAATTTTAGTCGAATTCGACAACGTTAACACGTAGCGCATAGGCCCCAAATCTGAAAAAAAGCGTTTAAATCGAAAATAATTGACAAATTTTCAGTTTTTGCAAAATTAACGCTATTTATTTCCCCTTTTGCAAAAAAGTGGATCCTGGTCCTTAGGGCAAACACAATGAGATTTACAATAAGCTACATATCTTTTAAATCGGTTAAACAGTTTTCAAGTTACTTGCCGAAGGCAATTGACAAAAAAATGTAACTAAGTCAAATCGATGGAATAGATCGAAAATGCATTTCATTGTTTTATTCATGTATTTTCTTTTATTTTATATTTTATTATTTAAATTTATTACAACATATAAAATAAGGAAATAAATAAATAAATATTATAAACTACAAACTTTGGAATTTTCTTTTATGACATTTTCTATTATTGAATAACGAAGTGTTGCTCTGAATACTCCAGCAAAAATCTGCCATCATGTGTGCATCCCAGCGACCCTGGTATCTTTCCTCCATTGTCCGAATATCTTGGTGAAATCGTTCGCCCTGTTCCTCACTTAAGTCTCCTAGATTTTCAGGAAAACGATCTAAGTGACTGTGAAGGTAATGTAACTTGATGCTCATGTTGCATCCAAGATTCTGGAAGTGAGTTAACTTTTAAACTTCCTTGAAATATACTGGAAATTTATGAACGTTTATTACTTTGCCGCCGCAATTGTCAAAATGAAGCAAGGGCGACAGGTAGCCAACAGAAAAGGAGCATTTCATCGTTTATCAGATTTCTACTGAAATCGTAAAAATTAAAAAACTTTTCCTTTATTGCTTACTTTTTTTAATTCTGATAATCATAAAAATGCCATAAAGATCTGTTCCAAACAATTTTCTACATTCAATACTGTATTTCCACAGTAACACGTGTCCCACAGAAATACGTGTTTTGCCCAAAACAGTATTTCGCGTACTTGTTTTGCCATACATTTCTCATTCATCCAAAACACTTTGGCAGTACCTGGATATTGTATAGTGGTTTCAAAATCATCTAATATTTTTATTTTGTTGCGTTGTGTAATAGGAAGATATCAGTCAATTTTAGCGAAATTTTATATTTTATTGTTAAAAAAGAAAAAAATAAAAAATTTTAAAAGTAAAATGTTTTTGTAAATTGTCTTCGGCAAGTTCTCAAGGACATATAATGGCCAGTGAAAATTGTAATAACTCGAAAACTTAAAGACATGTAGCTTATTGTAAATCTCATTGTGTTTGCTCTAAGGACCAGGATCCACTTTTTTGCAAAAGGGGAAATAAATAGCGTTAAATTTGCAAAAACTGAAAATTTGTCAATTATTTTCGATTTAAACGCTTTTTTTCAGATTTGGGGCCTATGCGCTACGTGTTAACGTTGTCGAATTCGACTAAAATTTTGTGGGTGGAAGTTTCTCATCAAATCTAACATTAATCCGACATGCACCCCTTGAAATTGGAAAATTTATGTTTTTCACACATTTGAAAACCCGCTATAATGCGTATATCAAGCAAAAAACTAAAATTTTGTAAAAATGAGCGAATTCACTAAAATGTGAATAAATTCGAAAAAAATCAATCGATTTTTATCGTCGATATCTCATTTTGTTGCTATTATATGTCGCTATGCGATAAAAAAATGAATCTGGAAGTTTTTTGCCGTTTTCGATTTTTTATGATTTTTTTAAAACGAAAATTTTTGCCATTTTTACGTAAAAAATATATTTTTTTCTTAAGTTTTTTATTATAACTCCGATACTATTGATCCGATTGAAACGCGATATATAGACGAATTAAAGGCTATGCAAATCTTAATTTTTCTGAATTTATTTTAATAATATCGGACTAGTAGTTTTTGAGTTATCATTAATTATTTGAAGAAACGTCTCAAAAAAATTGCAATTTTAAAAAAAAAATTTTTAAAAAAAAATCTATCCATAGAATTTAAAAATTTTACCATTTTTGTACTAAGGTAGCCATGATACATCAAATGTATATAGTAGTTACTCGAGCATATTTTTGCTGTTGCCCTGTGTTATTAGTCGAACTGTTTATGTATATTACATACAATGAAATTAAATTTTCCCAATTTTTCTTTAACATTATCACCTAATTTGTAAGTTAATTAATTCTTTCTTAGAGAGAATAAAAACGAACTTAAGCTTGATTATAAATTTCATTGTATGGTAACAATTTATATTATAGTCATGTTAGGAGAAAACTGAAGCCGACGAATGTAGTTATGAACCCTATTTTTGCACCTTTCATTACCTAGGAGAGAGTTGAAAGTACCTGGGAAGGTACATCAAAGAAACAATAAACTTGGATTTTTCCTGCCACATGATATTTTAGTTTCTTAACAACATATTTTGCCATTTACTATTTTATAAACAGACTACTTGAGCCCACAGACGTTGTGTGCGATCTGACAATATTTTTTTCGACATTGCTTAGAAAGTAACCAGCACCAAAGTTTTAAGACTTACTTTTATAGGGCTTCACATATACGTATTTACTTTGTACAAAGGTACTCATCACTACTAAATTTATCTAAAATTCTAAAAATTATTATAAAACATTTTAAAATGTGTTTAAAATAAAATATTTCAAAAATAAAAGGCGGAGGTAAAATATGCAGTACCTTTAAAAAGTATCCTATATTGGAATCGGGATACTAAGGTACCTCCTTACTATCCAGTAGTTCTTACGTGATGCGAACACAGACGGACAAACAGACAGGCAGGAAAAAAGTTACGGTTTTATTATATACTAGCAGTGCCCTTCGTCAGCTTCCTTCAATATTTTGTTCGATTTTGCTGGGTGGGTTGTGTATACCACTATTTTTATGGAGTTTGTACAGGTCATACCGTTTGACATATCAAACTGAAATTTAGAATGTGCCTTTGGTATATGGAGATGAAGAGCTGTATAGTTTTTGGCATATTCGGGAGAGGGTAAGAGGTAGTTTTCTAACTCACAAATTTAGTGCTATGTGGTAATACCGGCGTTTTTAGTTCCGCCTTAAGATATGCTACGTATTAGTTTATGTATTTTTTTAGTTTATAAAATGTAAAGTATTCATATTCGGTTAGTTCAACTACTTTTTCCCCACTTTCTAAGATATTTTTGTGAAAAAATTATCCTATATTGGAACCAGTTTACTTAGGTATCTCCTCACAAAATTTTGTTAAAATCCATCTAGTAGTTTTTACGTGATGTGAACGTAAACAAAAGCAGACAGACAGACAGACGGATATGAGTTACTATTTTATTATATGTATAAATATATATTTGTGTAAGATAACACTAACTCTGCGAAACTTTTTGCTTGTCTGCAGAAAACTCCCAGAGTTTTTGTCGGGAATCGGACCCGCAACCTCTAGACTGATAGACTAGCACACTACCAATTGTTCTGTAGAGGCATTTATGTATAAATATACGCCAATGTTTCGGCATATATCCGATTATAAAATATAAAATAAAACACAAGAATTAGTTAAATCTAAAATAGAGAGAACTAATTATCTGTATGGCTGTATTTTGGCATTTACACAATTATTAGCTTAGGTTATTTAAATAGTATATCGGAACCTTGTGTCCACGAGAACAGTTCAAGTTTAACCATAAGTAGCTTTCCTTGCTTTCTTTTAGAAGTATAATCATAACAAGTTGCTCCCATAACCTCACCGAATTCATGTCTGGACTCAGCTCTTAAAAACCTTTTTTCTGCAGCATCGCCTCACTATTCCAGAATTATTTCTCTTATAGCTGGATGGGGTCCAAGTTCCTAACATTTTTCTTTTCTGATTTTTCCATTAGCCAAGTCGTCTCGTTTATTGGTAATTTGTTTAGATTTTAACCTTACCGTCTCTTGCGAAGTTTTCCTAGGTTAGTAATATCTGGGTCAGAGTTTAAAGAGTCACAACACCCGAAATCCATTTAGACTTCGTAGGGAATTTAAGATAAAGCTCCCTCCTGATCTTTTTAAGAGGTAGCAATCTTCCGGTCCTTATGGGTTTTAAGTTAAAATTTCAAGGAAAATATGGCACTGATAAATATTTATGCAGACTATTATCCTACCAAAAATTAGTTCATAAATCAATTGTACCCAAATCCCTTTTGCATTCTTGTATTCGCTTTCCCACTCGACCATCTCTAGTTAATTCACTTTCGTATAAAAGTCGTTTTTCTTACATAAAAAAAAAAATGTATGTCTGTAGTCAATATCGCACCACTATTGAGAAACTTTTTTATAAATAGAGAAGAAAAAACCTGCTTTAATAGACCACATAAAGTATTTTATACACAAGAAGATCATAATGAAAACGTGGCGTTTTCATGCTACTAGAATTCTATGAATAATAAAGAAAAGACAAAAAAAAAAAAGACGACGAGGTGGTAGCAACTTTTTTGTTTGTTTGACTTCAGCATGCTGCACACATTTGCATAAAATGCTGCTTCTTTTCGTTCAGTTTTTGAATGATTTATATACTCAACTTAACAGCGCTAAGTCATTTTTCTAATGCTTGATGTTGCATGCCATGAAATGGATTTTGATATGTAAAATAGACAAAAATCTACTTAAAGCTGCAAGGCAAAACAAAAAAAAAAAAAAAAAAAACAAAAAGAAAAAGAAAATAAAAAGCGAAAGGTTTTAGAGGAATAAAATAACCAAACAAAAGATAACCTCGACGTTATATTAACCTGGAAAAAAGTAAATATGGTTTCTGTATGAAGAGGAATTTTATTTTATTTTTTTTTTTGTAACTGATTTAGTTTTAAAGATAAACGAAAGTTTTTTGCTTAACAGATAAACTGATATTTTGTTAACATTTTAATTAAAAAGCTTTAAGGTTCAACCATTGGAGTTATAATTCTGAAATCTCAGTTATTCGTTTTTTTTTATAATGGGTGATTTTTTTGAGGTTAGGATTTTCATGCATTAGTATTTGACAGATCACGTGAGATTTCAGACATGGTGCCAAAGAGAAAGATGCTCAGTATGCTTTGACATTTCATCATGAATAGACTTACTAACGAGCAACGCTTGCAAATCATTGAATTTTATTACCAAAATCAGTGTTCGGTTCGAAATGTTCGAAATCGACAAATTTTGTTCAGCGATGAGGCTCATTTCTGGTTGAATGGCTACGTAAATAAGCAAAATTGCCGCATTTGGAGTGAAGAGCAACCAGAAGCCGTTCAAGAACTGCCCATGCATCCCGAAAAATGCACTGTTTGGTGTGGTTTGTACGCTGGTGGAATCATTGGACCGTATTTTTTCAAAGATGCTGTTGGACGCAACGTTACGGTGAATGGCGATCGCTATCGTTCGATGCTAACAAACTTTTTGTTGCCAAAAATGGAACAACTGAACTTGGTTGACATGTGGTTTCAACAAGATGGCGCTACATGCCACACAGCTCGCGATTCCATTTTGAGGGAAAACTTCGGAGAACAATTCATCTCAAGAAATGGACCGGTAAGTTGGCCATCAAGATCATGCGATTTGACGCCTTTAGACTATTTTTTGTGGGGCTACGTCAAGTCTAAAGTCTACAGAAATAAGCCAGCAACTATTCCAGCTTTGGAAGACAACATTTCCGAAGAAATTCGGGCTATTCCGGCCGAAATGCTCGAAAAAGTTGCCCAAAATTGGACTTTCCGAATGGACCACCTAAGACGCAGCCGCGGTCAACATTTAAATGAAATTATCTTCAAAAAGTAAATGTCATGGACCAATCTAACGTTTCAAATAAAGAACCGATGAGATTTTGCAAATTTTATGCGTTTTTTTTAAAAAAAAAGTACTCAAGCTCTTAAAAAATCACTCGTTAGTAGAGAATATTTTTCGACGAATTTCTTCTCAATTACAGAGACTGTAGAAGATTAATTATTTGAATCACCTTAAGTGCATCTATGACAACAACGTTTAAATAATAAAAATTGTACAAGATCAAATTTTCTTTTAAATCATGTTAATAAGACACTGCACAGTGGGACAAGATCAAAATATTTTGGAAATAATTCAGCCATTTATGATTGACCAAAAATTGTATATGGCCATAGCAGAGGAGTATTTGAGCTTAAGTTTTGAAACATCATTCACTGACCAGGGGTGGTGCCTTATGGCCTCTAAGTTGGGAAACCCGCACCTTAAAATTTTAATAGAGCTTAGCATTTCTTCAAGTTTTTTTTCGTAGATATTAAATATTAGGTATTTTATCTTAAAGATATATCTTAAAGGTATAATATCTAAAAAAATTTGCTTTTATCTGTAAATTATTTTTTGCAATAAGCGAATTATAAACATTTAAAAATTTAAATGTTTGAATTTTTCGATAATCTGTACCAGTATTTTCGAAATACTGAATACAATTTTCAAATAAATTAGTCAAGTGCGAGTTAGACTCACACACGTAAGGTTCCGTACTATGTTCAGTATAATTTAAAAATTCCAGTTGTTTATTTCTTTATGTGTTATGGGACACCCTTAAATTTTAAAATTAAAGTAATATTCACGAAAATTTCATCATAATTGGAACACCCTTTAAATTTTAGTTTGTAATTGATTTTATAGCGGCCATGGTAATACACTATCTATTAAAAGTTAAAAAATAAGGTAATATTCGTGAGAAACACGTCACTAATGAACACACTTAAATTTCATGAGGGTATCTATTGCGGTTTATAAAATCATGTCACTGTCGGAACACCCTTTAATTTTATTATTCATTATAATGGCCATGGCAACTTACTTTCTATAAATATATTAAGAGTCTACTTATTACGATTAAAAAATAAGTCACTATAAGTGAAAAACATGTCACTGTCGGAACATCCTTTAATTTTTAATAATTGTCATATCGGCCGTGGCAACAAATCATCTGTACAAAATTTCAAGAGTCTACCTGTTACGGTTCCAGAGATAAAAGGAGCTGACATGACGGACAGACATTGTAGCGAAAACAATAGGGTTACGTTTTTACACTTTGTGTACGGAACCCTAAAAACATAAAATTAAGAGGTAAACGCTTGAACACAGAAATCAATGTATGTGATTCTGACTCGCACTTGAGTGTTGTATTTTTTGATTCTGCTCTACCAATATTAAGTTCTTTTCAAGAATTTTTCTATAAACATTAGAATTTTTTTTTCATATTTTAGCATTTATTTGTAATATTCTAGCAGTAGCCTTTTAATTAAACTCTCTAAAAAACTAAAAATAATTTACTAAAACAAACTAACTAATTTTGCTGTAAACCACTAAATACGCACTATTTTAATTAAACATATACAGATCTTTAACCACAAAATACAATGACATGACTTCAGTACTTGTAAAGAATGTATTTTTATTTGGTTATATCGCTAGCTAGTACACACTTTGGAAAGAATCATATATAATTCCATTGTTTAAATCTGGTAGCAGATCCAATGTCTCAAACTATAGGGGCATTGCAAAACTAAGTGCTATAAGCTTTTTGAAAAAATAGTGACAGAAATCCTATCACATCAAGTTTCACCATTTCTCTCGCCATTCCAGCATGGATTTAGAAAAGGCCGGTCAACCACAACAAATCTTTTGGAATTCTCAACTAATGTAATAAAATCATTTAACGCCAATATGCAAACTGACACTATTTATACGGATTTTAGTAAGGCGTCTGATAAGGTAAATCACGAACTACAATGGAATTATATAAGTTAGACGAAATTGGAATAAGTCCTGTTCTCCTTAAGTGGATTTGCACGTATCTGAAGAGCAGACAGCAATGCATTATATTCAGAAATATTAAGTCTAAACCAATTCATGTTCCATCAGGGGTACCTCAAGGTAGGCATTTGGGTCCACTATTATTTCTAATATTTATCAATGATCTTCCAACATGCATCCATCATTCCAAAATATTAATGTATGGCGATGATGTTAAGCTTTTCCTTAGCTTAAATGATTTAAATCAATGTGCCTTTCTTCAAATGGATCTGAAAAATTTTAACAAATGTTGGGTGCGTCGTTAACTTAATGGAGTTAAATTTGAAAAAAATGTATGCTGTTTACCAGAGGAAGTCCAGTACTCTGTAGATATAAAAATTAATGAATATTCCCTTGAAGAAGTGAGTGAATGTCTAGATCTTGGTGTATTGCTTGACAGTAAATTAAATTTTAATTCACACATTGCCCAAACTGTAAATAAGGCAAAAGGCGTGCTTGGTTTCATTAAACGTTGGGGAAAAGAGTTTGACGATCCATATGTCACAAGGCAGTTGTTATACTTATCACTTGTAATACCGACTTTAGAATATATTCTTCCGTAGTTTGGGATCCACAATATGATATACATATTAAAAAAAAATAGAATCTGTTCAGAAACAATTCCTTTTATTTTGCCTACGTAACCTCCCATGGAATCCTAGTGTTAATCTTCCATCTTATGAAAGTCGCTTAGAACTCATCAATCTTCCGACTCTAAAAAATAGACGAATATATACGAACATCTCCTTTATTATGAATTTAATAAACGGAAATATTGATTCCCAGAGATTAGAATTTATTGTTCCAAATCGTTCCTCAAGATATTATATTCCTCTTAAACTTCAATATTTTCGTACTAATTACGCCAACTATGATCTGTTCTGAAGAATGTGAGCTGAATATAATAATATAAATGCTTCTATTGATTTTCCATATAATCCAAATATTATTAAAAGAATAATTAAACATTTAAATATGCTTAATTTATAATCAAACTTTTGTTTTAAATGTAGTAATATTTTACTTTGTATTCTAGCCTGTAAGAAATTTTTATTCATTGGCTAATACATATATATAAATAAATAAATGATGGTACTGTGCTTTTGATGATAATAATAGGACATTGTAACATTAAAAAAGTACTAAAGAAGGCATAGGGTGCTGTGGAACAAATACCAATATATGAAACAAACAAATATCTATTATCCATCTATACATATAATAAAATAGTAACTCATTTCCGTCTGTCTGTATGTCCTTCATGGTTTGAGTTCGCATCGCGTAAAAACTAATATATGTATTTTAACAAAATTTTGTGAGGAGATACTTTAGTATTCTGGTTTCAATATAGGATACTCTTTTTTCCATAAGAATATCTTTTTTCCAAGAGAAAGTGGAGAAAAAGCAGTGAAAAACGTAATTTCCGGATTAAATGTGCTAAAATTTTCGGTTTGAAACTGGGATATTTTCAACACGGTTTTTTTCAACACGGTTACATTTTCACCACGCACCTATTTAATTTTGAAAGTGGGATATTTGAGAAACTATTACGCAACAGATGGCGCCAATTGATTAAACTTTGTATTTTTACTTTGTGGAATTACATTATTATTGTTATTAAAATATTTTAAGCACCACTTACAGAGGTTTACAATAATTTTTAGAATTTTAGAATTTTTTATAAATTTTAGAATTTTTTATAAATTTTAGAATTTTTTATAAATTTTAGATTTTTTTTTATAAATTTTCGAAATTAATCGAGGGATAGGTACCTTTATATAAATTTAATACATAAACCATAACTGAAGCATTATAAAAGTTAGAGTCTTTCAATTGGTGTGGAATACTTTCAATGCAAAACCGAGCAAAATATTGTCAGGACGCTCACGTCGCGACGGGGCGGGCACACCTAGTATTACATATATTACAAAACAATGTGATTATCCTATATTTTATATAAATTTTAGAATTTCATCCAGGGTACCTTTATATAAAGTATATACGTAAGAGTTTTAAAATTTGGGGTGGGGCAAAATCAAAATCTAACTAAATATGGTCAGGACACAACAACGTATGTGAGCTCTGATAGTTTATATATAAGAACATTTGGAAATTTCATATTCTTAAGCATTTATAAAGTTGGAGCTAGATGAGCTTGAGGAACTTCCGATTATGCCGCAACAAATTTTGATATTGAAGTCTTGAAACAAATACATTGGTATGACAAAACGTTATTAACTGTGTCGAACGCTTTTCTAAACTTCAGCATTAATTAAATTTATAGAAAGAATGAAAGAGATTGAGAAAGAGAAATTTAATAGTGGTAAAAATGCATTTGTTTGCAAAAAAAAATAATGTTAAAATATTTGTTAATTAATTAATTTCCATGTTCGTACCTTCTAAAAACCAGAGAGTTTTATAACGGGAGAGATTAAATTCTATTAATTTTCTGTTTAGCAAATGTCTAAACTTGCATCAATTAAAAGTATGTTATACATAATTACAACAAATGTCAAATCACTCATCAATTGTGACAGTAACATCTTGTCAAATAGACCAAAAACTAGAAACAAATAAAAGCAGAAATTTAATTAAAACTCCAAACAAAAATTCGAAGTTTAGTCAAGTCGAATAAGAGCTTAGCTACAACTGTGTAAAGAGTGTGTAACAATGATATTAATGCACGTAAGAGTGTTTTATACAATCGATTGCTCAGGAGATAGAATTTAGTTAAATAAAAAGAAAAGAAACATTAATTACATTACATTTACAGTTACAGTGACAAGTCGCCAACGACCGTAACAGGCTAACCATAGGGGCAGATTATCGTAATTAAGCAACATTAACGGTGCACTTTATTGTTGTTGTCGTACTTCGAGTAGGGAACCATAATTTGTCACTTAACATATACGTCACGTATACAAAAAATATATTTGTGAAGTCTCCTACTATCTATTATAGTTCTATAGCTACACGATAACATTGTTTACTTTGTGTGGCATATGAACTTACATCTATATCTTCTATACATATAATAAAATAGTAACTCATTTCCGTTTGACTGTTTCTTTGTCTGGATGGATTTTAACAAAATTTTGTGAGGGAGTACTTTAGCATCCTGATTCCAATATAGGATTCTTATTTCCGAAAAAAATATCTCATTTCCAAGAGGTAATAAAGAGAAAAAGCAGTAAAAGTACCGATTTAAAAGTACTGCATACTTTAAGGCATTTTTTATCCTTTAAAACGTGATATTTTAAACAGGGATGGCGCTGATTTAAAATAATGACAAAATTTAAATTAAAAAGGAAATGGTCAAGCTTGAGTCCAGTATATTATTTATAAAAACAAATATTTTTATTTTTTTCTTCCTTTTTAATTTAAACAATATTAATAAGGCTGAACAAAATACCAAATATTAATGACTAAATATTAACTTCCAAATGCCAAAGAGCCAACTAATAAAATTTGCATTTGATTTGTATTTTTACTTTGTGGAATTAAAATGTGATTAAAATATTTTAAACACCTTTTGCAGAGTTTTACAACAATTTTTAGAATTTTATATAGATTCTAGTGTATATTTTTTTTTGTTTGGGCAAACAGATGCAAATAATAATTGATTCCAGCAGAGTTTTTTGCTTGTGAAACTTTATTATTAGCAAATAAAATAATATCACGTATAATAACACAATGCCTTTAAGGTTCGGTACCTAAAAAACGTAAAATCGTAATCCTTAATATCGCTACAATATCTGTCTGTCCGTTTGTTACAGACCTCTTTTTCCTAAACGCTAGAATTTAATTGTTACACGCTTGAAGTTTTTATAGAAGATGTTGTTAGGCCACTACAACAAATAATAGAATTGAATTCAAAAATACAGAATGACCAAATAGAGGAGAGATTTTCTCATGGTCTTCATTTATTAACCATTTTAGCAGACCTTTGTAACTTGCAGAGTGCTAAAATAGTAATTTTAAATAAAAATTAAAGAGTGTCCCAATTTAGAATATTTTTCACATATAGCGCACTATACACAGAGCCAAAAATGCCTAATAAAATCAAAAAGATTTCTCTATGAAATGTTTTTAGGCTAAGGGGTATGCCAGCAGAAAGAAAAGAAGGGATTCCTTATTATTTTCATGTGGTAAATCTTTTTAATTTTATCAATAAGGAAATCCCATTAAATCAATAAGAAAACTTGTTATTCATAATTTTTTTACTCACTTTTGACACAAAAAAAAACAATCCATAGAGAAAAACTTTTTGATTCTATTAGGTTTTCTTATGATTTGTATAAAAAATGGATTTCTTATTGATTTCATTGGCCTACCTATTGATTTTTTCAAAAAGGTATTCCTTATTGATTTCACTAGGCTGCCTAATTGATTTTTTAAAAAACATTTTTCTGATTGATTTCATTAAGGTTCCTATATGATCATGTGTAAATCAAGTTTTTAATTTTTTAATAAGGTTTTCTTCTTGATTATATTAGCTTTCTTGTTATTTTGTTTATATAAATCATATGTCTGTTAAAACATAAAATATAAAATATACATTTATCATCTCTTATAGTTTTTTAGCTATAAAGTTTTAAAAGTGGGAAAATATCGCTTTTTTATATGCGCTCGAAGATTAAATTTATTCTAATTCCAGTCCTATAAGCCCTAGAAAGTTGAGTAATAGCTCATTTTAAAGGGGATTTCATATACTTTAAATTTTTTCTTATATTTTACACGTACACGACTAGATGAATATATGCTACATTTCTTGTCAAGTTCGTCAACTCCACTGCTTGAATCATCTTCTATGATTATTTCATCATCCGCATCACTTTCTGGAATGCAAAAATCTGGGTCAGCAATTTCGTCATCAACATCAGTAAAATCTTGATCGTCTTCCAGAAATTTTGCTATTGCCAAGTCATTAAGTTTGCTTGAATTCGACATAGTCTATAAAAATAAATTGCAATACATTGTAGGAGTGGTCAAAATGATTCCACGAAAAACTAACGCTAAACCTGAGAAGTGGTATTTTATTTTACATTAAATACTTACGCTGCGTCTGATGTGGGAGTAAAAAAATTTCCAATACAAAAATACGTATGCCCAGACGAGTAGTAATTTTTACACCAGCATGTCAATATCTCCGCTTATATATTACCCACGATAGTCAAAACACAACGGAATAATAATAATAATACGATTACGAGAAGATACCAAGAGAACAAAATTGATAGCGCTCAAAATAAGAGAGTAAATTAAAAAACATAGTAAGAGAGGGTAAAATTTACCACCACCTCAGTAGTTAAAGGTTAATATATTTTTTTTTATACTGGTAAAAATTCAAAAATTTATATAAAATTCTAAAATTACTTTGGAGTTCTGCAAATAGTGTTTAAGTTATTCCGCTTTCAAAAATAAAATCTGCGAACACAGATAGACAAGAAGAATTTATTGTTTTATTATATATATAGATTATTACATATATTATTATATGTTTAGATTTTTACTGAGCAAAAATTAACTTATTTCGAATTCATATTTAATTAGTTCTACAAACCTAATTAAAATAATTTAATTGCGAAAAATAAAATAAACATTTTTTTATAAAAATTAACAAAAATTATACATCAATTAATTTGCAATTCACTTTTCACGATTTTTCTGGACAATGATAATAATTGCGGACATATAAAGTATGTTTTTTTTCTTGCGAATTTTTTTTTTCCATAATTCAATACATAAGTTTGCCATGTTCCACCACCAACCTACTTAATAACAACAATACCAGCAACATAAAATTCAAAAATATGCCTGCGTGTAAAAGCCAATTGTTTGTGTATGTTTGTAAATGAGTCTGTTTATGCAAATAAAATCCCTGTTTGTCACAGTTTCAGCAATCAACTGCATACTTGCAGCAGAGACAGAATTTAAGCCTTCAAAACATGTCATTGTTAACAAGGGAATATATAAACTTATACATGCCCAACTGCAACATACTCCAACACATGCACGAGGAAAAACACACTTACGTTCATGCTGTGTCTAGAATATTTTGTAACACCAACGAATCTTTATGCCATATAACTGATGTAACTGTGTTGCTTGCAGTTTGAAATTTAGCATTCGTATATCTGCAAAATTGCCAATGTAATGTTTAATGATACAAACTTAATTTTCACAATGAAATTACCAATTGTTGCAACCAGCAAAAGCTTTGGCTGTGGCCATTCATACAATTGTCAAAATAGCAACATAAGTGTGACAGCAGCAATCACAATATGACTATTGAAAATGTAAAATTGTACTTGTACGCTACGTGTATGAATGTATGTATATTAACTTATTCATACTTATAAATATGTAAATTAGTTGTTGCCCATATTGGCAATATGCAGATAAAGGTGTCCCCTAAATATATGCTTTTTTACAATTAGTATTTGGTTGTCAACTTATTTATGTCTATTGTGTGTAAGTATGTGTTCAAGGCAAATTTCCTTTGTATTCTTGTAGTCTTGTTTACAATTGCTTCTGTTTTATGTTTCCCACCATATTCGTATGCAACAGGAAATGAATACAGGGACGTATGATGAATATTTTATTTGAATGCACTGAATATATAAATATTTTATACACTGCATTTTAATCAATGTATGAACAGGCTGAAAATTACTTCACATAAAAAAAGAATGTTTTAATATATTTATTCCCTGCTGAACTTTATGATTTTGCTTTGTATGGAATAATATTTGAAATTTCGAACTCTTATGGTAAACAATTTAAATCATTTTTTGCTATTTTTCTTCGTTTTTATTTCTCACGGAAGTAAGACACATTCCACTGTTTGAATGATAAATTATTATTATTATTAAAATTGAAGTTTGAAGTAACGATGATCATGTTTCACCTATAAAAAGCAATTCGTTTTTAAGAATATTAGGTGTAAATTAAAGTTCTATCGTTTTAAGACACGTACAATTTTGTGCATTGTCGATTCTAATAACGGTTTAAACAATTATGCATTAAACATATAGACAACAGTAGGCTACCGACTACTAGCTATCAAAACTAAAATTCACACGCTTATATGAAAACGATAATTTTAACAACATCATTGAAACACGAGCACGAGCTTATATATATTGTATATTTTTTTTTCTAATGTTTTAGAGAATATCATAAAATTAAAAATACTTATTTATTTACAACTAGCTGTGCCCGCCACTTCGTCAGCGTCATTCAATATTTTGTTCGATTTTGCTTAGAAAGCAATCCACACCAAAGACCCATACGTTTTTTTTTTTTTTGTTTTTTGTTTTAGAGAAGTAACACACAGGCAATTAATGCCTATATGAACTGTGTTACTTTCATTAGAAACAGATAGTAGTAGATAAGACAGATGGTTAGTGCGATAGTAAAGCTTCGTAAGCGCTTCTGTTGAATTAGTTTGAATCTAGCATAGCTAATTAATAATTATTTTACTTCTCCGGCGATTTAGTGCTATGTGGTAATAGCGGCGTTTTTACTTTATAAAAAGTAAAGTATTAATATCCGGTTAGTTTAACTGCGTACTTTCACTGCTTTTTCTCCACTTTCTAAGATATTTTTGGGGAAAAAGTATCCTATATTGGGACCAGAATACTTAGGTATCTCCTCACAAAATTTTGTTAAAATCCATCTAGTAGTTTTTACGTGATACGAACGTAGAGAAAAGCAGACAGACAGATGGATATGAGTTACTATTTTATTATATGTATAGATCAGAGCAAATAAAATTCTTTGTTTTGACACTTTTTGAAAAATTATTTTATTTTTATAAGAGTTTACGATGTAGCTGTAGCCTTTAATATAATAAAGTAGCGGCCTACACGGCGGTATAGCCACTGACGTCTAAGTGTTTAAAGCATTAGACTATTACAAGATTGATTGATGATTTGTATATTATTTTCTCATATTTAAGGCATTTTTTTAAACTTTTTAAACTCTCAACAACAGTCAAGAAAAACTACTCTTAAAACACTTTACCCCATATTTATACAAAAATAAAACTTATTTGAAATGTATTTTAGAACAATTGTTTGAAAAATTTGCTTTAAAATAGATTTTAAATATATTTTATAAATGCATATGGTTGTTTATGTTTTTTGAATTTTATGTTTTTCTTTTAAGTTTTTTTTTTAAGTTAAATCTAGTAGTCTGTTCTAATTTGTGAAAAATGTAGAGCAACATTTATTATTTCACAAAGAAAATTTGACATTTAAAATGAGGTGTGTCTATCTCACGATTTGTAAGAATTATACGATTTTATTGCTTATAAATAATCCACATGTAATAATGCCCATTTTCTTTATTTCATAGCTTTGACAAAATGTTGCTAGAAACATTTCAATGTTTTTCCACAGTGATGACACAGTACTACTTCTGCAACATTTTTTCATGACTTTTTCATGAAACTAAATATTGACATGGCACAGTTTGCCAGGGAGGCTTACGTATGACTGGCCTTTAAAAGTTTCTGCACGCTATAATAAATATTCTCCTTATTGAGTTGAGTTGAGGTGTTCCAGGTAATTTTTCATACAACGTTATTCTTCTATATTCCAGTATATCTCTTGGCCATTTTGTGAATTATTTAAGTCTTTTTTTGGAGTTGAGGAGATCTATGTGTTTGGCACTCTCTCCGAATTTTTTTCTTTCAGTCAACAGCCCTTCTTGATTGTAGTAGTTAACTGTCGGGTTACTGTTCCATGTTGGGCAACTTATTTGAAGCTTTTATCAAAATGAAGAACCATTTTACTTTATTGATTTGTGAATAATGTGTAAAACTTTTAATTGTTTGTCCTTTTCAGCTTTTTTAATTTATTAAAACAATAAAGTTTGCATGAAAAAATTTGTTCGCCACTACTTTATTATGTTTACATAATTTGAAGGTATTTTTTTCCTAAACCTTCTGGTGGTCTGTTTATTTTTTAAAAAATACTAAATTAATCGCTTGTTTAAGGGACTAAAATTTACTTTGCTCCCTACAAGAAATCTAGGAGTGATAGAATAAACTGAAAACGGATTTCTTACAAACACATTAATTAATTTCTATTCATCCCATCCCATTTTTAAAAAAAAAAGTAATATTTCTCTGCAGAACCGTGTAAATAGCCTTTACCATTCAAGCGTAATGTAATGTTCCGCTACTGCTTATTATTCTTGTGATACTTTTCGTTTCCTATTCAACCGTACAACAAACAGTTGACATATGAAAATACCATGTAGGACAAATTTCCTGTTTTCTTTAACCATTTCACACGAGTCACAGACACTATACATATTTGCTTTCCAGCTACGTTTTACAATTGTTTCAAATGCGTAGCTTCATTGAGTGCGGTTAAAGAAAAGCACTGCAATAAATTTATATGTTTACAATTAAACACACCAACAAAAGGTAATTTCTTGCCGAAAATTTTCGGGCATGTATTTAAATTTCTTAAAAAGCCCGCGTCATGTCAATAAAATTTAGTTCTAAAACAAAGAAAAAGAAATTTAAATTCAAAATCGTTTGTGTAACTTTTAAAGAAAAGTCAACAAAGTATAAAAGAAAGACACAAAGGTTTCTAATGTCATTAATTTAAAACCCATTCAGTTGTTGAAGATTTATTAAATTAACTCAATATGTCTTTTAAGTTTGAACAAACAAAAAATGAAAAAAATATTTGAAATGAATAAGACTTAGAAGGAGTAACAACAACTGTTGTCATTCTAATCAGAGATGAATGTAAGAAAAAATCGAGCAAAATTGTTTGGAAAACTAAATATAGGACCAAAGAATAAGTAAGAAATGTAGAACAACACGCAATATACATATATTTCAATACATAGGATTTTCCATTAAGAGCGTTTTTTTTAGATTGGAATAAATGGAAAAAAGTGTTTGGTATTATGGGTATTTTTTAATTGAAATTTTAATATGAAATATTATATGGCTCAAAGATCCGCAGCAGATTCACAGATTCAACTGAATTAGCACATATACGACTTTATCCAATTCGGGTAAGTTCTACAACAGGTTAACGCACCTTGATTAACGTATTCATTAAGTACCTTATGTACTTAATGAATACCTAATGTAGACACATGATCAAATCGCACAGTGGTTTATTTTTTATCTTGTACCACTAAGGATAACTTATAGAAATTTTACAGAGGCAAAGCAGAGGAGTTTTTGAGTGGAGCGGATGGTCTGCCACATAGGGCGAAGGGGGCTTGTCTGTTAATATATTTTTTTCTTTTTTCTATACAAAAAAGCAAAATGGATTTATACACATTATGTGTTTATACACATTATGTGTTTATACACATTATGTGTTTATATACACATTATGTGTTTATACACATTATGTGTTTATATACACATTATGTGTTTATACACATTATGTGTTTATATACACATTATGTGTTTATACACATTATGTGTTTATACACATTATGTGTTTATACACATTATGTGTTTATACACATTATGTGTTTATACACATTATGTGTTTATACATATTGTGCATTTTTACATAGAAAATGAAAAAAAAAATTAAAAAATAAACTAGATTTGAGGATCTGCTATATCTCTACTAAATACATTGTATACAAGTAATTAATATCAGAGAAAAGTGTATTACTTTAAGATTAATGTTTCGTAAAACAAATTTTTTGTGCTGCCTTTTTCATATTTTATTTACCTTTAAAGCATATTATTATGTTCGAATTTGTGGAAAATGTTGATAGACAGTTAATATTTCGCAAGAAAAATTTGACATTTAATATCTTGTGTCCATCTCTGGATTTGAAAGAATTTCACAATTTTATTGTTTTTGATTATTCTACATTCTTTTGAAAAATGCCACATGAAATATTGACCATTTGCTTTATTTCACAGCTTTGATAAAATGTTGCCAGAAACATTTCAATGTTTTCCACAGTAAAAACAGAAAACTACTTCAGTAACATTTTTTCATTACTTTTTCATAAAATTTTTTTTTACTTAATTTGACAACATTCAGCAACACTCATCACTGCGTAGTTAAATAGCAAATAAGTGTCTTTCAAACAGACACATAGAGACCTCTATTATCTATGTTACTTTAAAATTTCGTAAGACCTCTAATAGATAAGAGAGCTTTTAAACAAGCGGTAGTAGTTTGAATATTTTGTATTTAAAACCTGAATACCTAAAACGGCAGGGTAGGAACATATCTTTTCCAAAAATTGCTTTTTTACAAAATTGCCAACCCTGCCTTTGTTAATTCCGTGGGCTGACCAATTGTTTTTACAGTATGTAGCTAGGAGATGAGGCTATAAAAGTCTTTTTTGTTTCAAGTGTTGCTTTGCACTCCAGTAGTTCAATTCACTAACCTGTTTTAACGAATATCGAATCCTTACAAAAATTAAACAACAAAATTATCGATTTTGCTACGCAGCAACACTTTTAAACAATACTCGCTATTGTCGTTAAATAAACGGCCATCATTTTTGAGTTTTTTATTTTGCGGACAAGAACGATTTTATTTTTTATTGTAATGGCTTTGAATATTTAGAAAATTAATTTTTACAAAATGAGTCTGGTTTTCATACTCTTATAGTTAAAATGGTGAAATAATATAAACACACATAATATTTACTATAAATTAATACAAAATAAATAAAAATAAAGTTAACTTAAATTAATTTTTTCTATACAGCACGCAACTAGTTGTTTTATTTTTTATTCATTTTAATTTTTTTATGAGTGCAGCCGATATCTATACATATAATAAAATAGTAACTCATATCCGTCTGTTTGTCTGTCTGTCTGCTTTTCGTTTGTGTTCGCATCACGTAAAAACTACTGGACGGATTTAAAAAAAATTTTGCGAGGAGCTACCTTAGTATCCCGGTCCCAATATTGGATACTTCTTTTCCGCAAAAATATATTTCCATGAGAAAAATAAGAAAAAGCAGTGGAAAACTCAAGTTCCGGTAATGGTACTGAATATATTGGTATAAAACTGGAATATTTCCAACACGGTATTTTTCAACACGATTACATTTTCAACACAATTTTTTATTTATTTTTATTTTACTATTACGCAACAGATGGCGCCAGTTGAATACAATTTGTATTTTTACTTTGTGGAATTACATTGTTATTAAAATATTTTAAACACCTCTTACAGAGCTTTAGAACAATTTTAAGAAATTTTGAATTTTTTATAAATTTTAAAATTATATGGATATAATATTTCATTATATAAAGAAATACATAAATCGTAACTACGTAAGATTCTTTCAATTGGTGTGGAATACTTTCAAAACAAAATCGAGTAAAATATTGTCAGAACGCCCACGACGTGGCGCGCACAGCTAGTCTTTAAATAATAATCCGATCATAAGTAGGTTCCGCACGTCACAAATACTTAAGATCGGTCAAATTTAGAAAAGAAAATTCCAAGTCAATTTGCTCCCAAACTAATAGAGATAAACCAGATATTTAGGCATATTTTTACAGATATTTTGAAGGACTCAAAAAACTTAACACTTGATTTAAAAATTTTTTTTCGGTGACTTTTCGAAAAAAAAAATTATGCGCAAGGTACCCAACTTTGGGGGCATACCCACAAGCCCGCCATTGTTAGAGTTGGCCGTCTGCAGCTTTATTCGAAAACACCCCTGCTTTGCCTCTCTGATATCTTTCATTAAGATATTTTTAGTGGTTCATGAGCTACACACTGTGTAATTTTTTAAGTCATGGCAAAATAACCATATACGGACACCACTACGTCATAAAAGACCAAAAAAAAGACTCCTGTCTCCCAGTTTTGCCCAAAGTATTCCAGGTTTTTTTTATGGGCCCTCAAAGATGTAGGGCCTCGATGTCGTTTTTGCAAAAAAAATGATCATTTCCTCAAGCTCATATTTTGCAAACCGTTTGGAATTTTGATATACTCTCTGAAGCAAAGTTGTAGCCCTTGTCATAGGGAACATATAAAAAAAAATCGTTAACATATAAAATCAAAAAAAACTTCATCTTCAAGGTCAAAATCGCAAAAAACTTTAAAAAATTCAATTCAAGGAAACAATCAACTACAAAAATGAACCTAAGATCTCAATAAACAACTTTCTAGAACATATGAACTTCCTAGGAATGATTCTTAACACCGTTTAGGTAGCGCTTAGGTAGCCGTAAAAGTTTTTCATTTTTTTGCAAAAATGACATCGAGGCCCCACATCTTTGAGGGCTCATAAAAAAAAACTGGAGGACTTTGGGCAAAACTGGGAGACAGGGGTCTTTTTTTTGGTCTTTTATCACGTAGTGGTGTCCGTATATGGTTATTTTTTCCGTGTTACACTGTGCTACCGTATTGTATCCAAAATAAAATGTGTATCGTTTAATATGGGTCAAGGAATTTAGTTTTGATTGGTCTATAACTCTAGCCGTGTACTGTGATAACCTGATCCACAATTTTTTTAAAGTATTAAACAATAATCCACTTTTACCTGATGAATCCTCTATGAATTTGTATCGTCTTATATTTGTCAATTATGCTTCTTCAAATACCATTCGTTTAAAAAAATCATCTTTTCTCTAAAGATGATTTCGTTACAAAAAAAAAAAACAGAAAAGGTTAAACATATGAACACTAATTTTTATTATAAACGTTTTAACAGTATTTTGTTATAAATATGATTCAATAATTTGGTAGATTTTATAGACCTTCAAAATAACATGGCTACTTCAGATAACCCTTTCTAATTGGAAAACCTATAACAATGCCCACAACTAAAAGCGCTTGTAGTATACACTGTTTATAAAATAAAATTTAAAAGAACACTTTTAATCGAAAAATGTATATTTAAATAATTTTTTCCTCAGCATTTGGACCGTTTTCTGTGCAAATACTCTACTTGAATATTTAATACAAATTTATATGTAAAAAGGCTATCGACGCACTGACGGACAAGTATAGGGTTAGATTGTGTTGGGTCCCGGGCCATTGTAATGTTGAGGGCAACGAGATTGCTGTCGAACTTGCGAGACTGGGCTCGGAAGTGGTAAATTCAATTAGGGTAGAATCGGTTAAGCCACCGATTAGTCACTACTACAGGTTGATATCAGACTGGGTAGTCAGGAGAACCAACGTGTCTTGGAAAGTAAGGGGGGATTGCAGAGTGTCAAGGTCAATCTGGCCTAGACAGGACGCTGCGAAAACCGAGATACTCCTGGGTCTAGACAGGAAGGTTCTAAGAGCCGTGATAGGGTTGATCACTGGTCATTGCGCCATTAGGGCAATAGCTAGAAACTGGGTCGTCGGCACACCGGATTTTTGTAGGATGTGCGAGGATGAGGAGGAGTTGGAAACTGTTGAGCACGTCGTGTGTCACTGCCCGGTATTACAAAGCCGCAGACTTAGATGGCTAGGTGATAGATTTCTCGAGGGGCTTTTCGACATCAAGCGGTGTAAAATCGAGGATGTCGTCGGCTTTATCAAGGAAATCGGGTGGCTGAGTGATAGGTGGCAGAAAGCATAATAAGTCTCTCTTTTTCCCCACAGTTTTCTTAGTTTGTAGTTTAGCTGAAGGCAATCACAATGGACCAACAGGTCTCCGAGTGAATGTGCCATGTTTGGCACAACCCTTCCAAACCTAACCTATATGACATTCTAGGTAGGTAATTTGCTACTCAGTCAATTTTGAGTTAAGGAGAGATGTTGTGAGTTCGATTCCCACCAGAAACACTGGTTTCAATACAACGCCTAATGGTCTTTGTTTGCTATAGTTAAAATATAATTTGTAACTGTATGGTAACATATAATTATTTAAAAAAAAAAAATTAAATAAAGCATTGGAAATGGTGTGTTCAATGTGTTAGGCTAAGCATTTCACTTCTAATCTGTGCGTAAGTAAAAGTGTCGAATTTATCTCAACCAACCATGAAGGCAGAAAAAAAAATATCTTCTTGAAACTAAATGAAATTGATGTTATGGAACCAAATCAACTTAAACTTTAAGTTTGGTTACTAAATAGAAGAACAAAGTGTGGAATCAACCCTTTTACCTTGAAAATTAAAAACAAAAAACAAAATCAGAAAGTTTCCTAGTTGCAAGAAATAGGGGAAAAGTATTTCGAAATATGTAGATGATTGAAAATTTTAAAAATTAAATAAATTTTAAATTTTGTGTTAAAAAACAACATGAATACCTAATAAAAACCTTGAGTTTCCTTCTTGATTTTTTCAAAAAGTTTGAGAAAAAACCATAGATTTTGTTCTATTTTATTAAACAGTATTTATATACTGTTTTTTCTGTATGTATATGAACTTCCTAGGAATGATTCTTAACACCGTTTAGGTAGCGCTTAGGTAGCCGCAAAAGTCGCAAAATTTATATTACCTAAGCGCTACTTAAACGGTGTTAAGAATCATTCCTAGGAAGTTCATATGTTCTAGAAAGTTGTTTACTGAGAGCTTAGGTTCATTTTTGTAGTTGATTGTTTCCTTGAATTTTGAACGGTTTGCTACCTATGGACCTGAACAGGGGAAAAAAGGTAAAAAAATTGAATTTTTTAAAGTTTTTTGCGATTTTGACCTTGAAGATGAAGTTTTTTTTGATTTTATATGTTCACAATTTTTGTTCTTTATGACAAGAGTTACAACTTTGCCTCAGAGAGTATATCAAAATTCCAAACGGTTTGCAAAATATGAGCTTGAGTAAATGATAATTTTTTTGCAAAAATGACATCGAGGCCCCACATCTTTGAGGGCTCAAAAAAAAACCTGGAGCACTTTGGGCAAAACTGGAAGACAGGGGTATTTTTTTTTTTTTGGTCTTTTATCACGTAGTGGTATCCGTACATGGTTATTTTGCATGTGTTACTCTTGACTGATTTCTAAATTTTAAAAATCATATTAATTCATAAGATAATATTCGTTAAAATCTTATATAACATTCTTCAGCATGCTCAGGACTCAGAGGCTCGGTCGTGTTCCTATGTTCTCACATCAAAGTCATAACGGATAGCTTTTCTAACACCACTCTTAACAATATCTAAATTATGAAGCCATATTCTAGAAAACACTTCAAGGCAGTAGTTAACTTGGGAAAAATAAGCGAATGAGCAAGTCAACTTCTTATTAAAATATTTTAAGCAACTTTTACAGAGCTTTACAATATTTTTTAGAATTTAATATAAATTTTAACATTTTATCTAGGGATGGGTACCCGTATATAAAGTTAATAAGAGTCTGAAAATTTGGTGTGGATTACTTTCAAATCAAAATCGTACAAAATATTGTCAGGATGCCCCCTTGGCAATTTTAAAATTTTAAAATTTATTTAAAATTCTAAAAAATATTGTAAAGCTCTGTAAAAGGTGCTTAAAATAGTTTACTAACAATGAATTCCACAAAGTAAAAATACAAATGAAATAGAAATTTTATTCAATTGGCTATTTTGACATTATTGTAAAACACCATCTGTTGCGCAACCATGTTTTTTAAAATATTCTTTATACTGCATACTTTAAATCGATAAAAAATCTGCCTACTTTCACTGCTTTTTTTTCTCCACTTTAAATGATATTTTTGCGAAAAAAAAGTATAATTTATTGCAACTGGGTTATAAGGTACCTCCTCACAAAATTTTGTTAAAATCGATCCAGAAGTTTTTAAGTGATTCGAACACAGACAGACAAACAGACAGGAAATGAGTTACTGTTTTATTATATGTGTAGATAAATGTAAAAATATATGCGATATATCGGGTTGTTAAATTTTAAGGGCCGATATTGAATGTGAAAGACAACTAAACGTCAAGTTTTTTTTTAGCATTTAATTTGATATTTCTCAATTTCAGACTAACTCAATTTGAACCTTGGAAATATGCACAATCGAGCAACGCGTTAAAGTTATTCAGGCTTATTATGAATTGGATGATCAATTTTCGAAGACAATCATTTTCAGTGATGAGGCACTGCAGTGGATTCGTCAATAAGCAGTATTGTCGCATTTGGGAGAATGATAATCCAAGAGTGATTGACGAAAAACCAATGCACCCAAAAAGAGTGTTTTTTCTGATGCGGTTTATGTTCTGGCGGCATCATCGGGCCGTATTTTTTCCAAAATGAGGCCGGTCAGGCAGTTACTTTGAATGGTGTTCGCAATCGTGAATTGATAACGAAATTTTTATGGCCCGAATTAGAAAATATGTATGTGGACGATTTGTGGTTTCAACAGGACTGTGCCTCTTGACGTACAGCTAACGAAACAATGGTTCTTTTGGACGACAAATTCAATGGCCGTGTTATGGCGATGTCATTCGGCCGCCAAGATCATGTGATTTGACATCGTTGGACTTCTTTCTTTGGGGTTATTTGAAAAAAGGTGTACGTCGAGAAGCCATCAACAGTTCAAGAGCTAAAGGATGAGATAATTCGGCCCATTAACGCCATAGAATCTTAATTATGTCTCAACGTCAACGTGTGCCGCCGAGGTCGCGGCGGCCATTTGGCCAATATTTTTTTCATTACATAATTGAAAGATAGGTTAGGTTAAGCAGGCAGCTTATAGAGGAGGAGAAAAGAGAAGTGGAATAAAAATAGCTCACTTGGGTCCATTATGTTGGTCCCTTTGTGACACCTGCAGATAAGAGGAGAGATAGACAGAAAAGATAGAGAACAAAGATCATTATAGACTGAGGAAGAAACTTAGAGACAGAAGTGGGTAGAAGATCATAGACTGGGAAGGTGTTAGCTGTGAAGGCTCTATTGGACGTGACATACATTGATAAGCAACTATGTCACTTCAGTTGGAAGAGTGTTAGAAAACCAATCACAGTTCCTTAAAAAGGAATTAATCCTGATTGGTTCCAGAGATGAAACAGAAGAAAGGCTTTCAAAACATCGTCGTCCCAAGTGTTGTAGGCGACAGTTTTCAAATGAAGGGCAATGACAGAGAAATTTGTTTAACCATTTCCTCCTCTTCTTCTTCCCTGCAACTTCTGCAGAAGTCATTATAAGGGATACCCATCCTCCTTGCATGGGTTTCAAATAAGCAATGACAGTGACTATTGCTATTAAGTCGCATATCTGCATTTTCTGCAGCCGAAATAGCGAGACCGTTTTCTTTTGGTCCAGCGAGGGCCAGATTGTCCTTGCAATCGAGTAAGTCGACTCATTGGACCATCTGGTCTGAGCTATATCGTGAAGGGCAAAATTAATGCGGTGTAAACAGGCCGAGAGGGGAATGCCACAATAAATGTCTATGGCATCATAGTGCAATAGTGTTCCCTTCTTGGCTAGTTCATCGGCAGCACAGTTGCCTTGCTTAGTCCCATGTCCCCTCACCCATTTAAGGGTGACTGTCAAATTATCCGCCATCACATTTAAGGATGTCCGGCATTCAAGGACAAGATTTGATGTGCTATACACACCTATAAGGGACATGATAGCGGCTTTACTATCAGTAAAAGTCCAGATAGCTCTGTCTAATATCCTGTGGTACTTTAGCCAGTTAGCCGCCTTTTTAATAGCAGATATTTCTGCTTGTATGACATTGCAGTCATTCGGAAGCCTGAAACATATTCTGATTCCAAACTCCTTTATATAGACTCCACCTCCACCTCCCATTCTCGTTCCCCTTTTGGAACCATCTGTGTAAACCAGTAAAGTTCGAGGTGTTAGAGAGTATCCCTCCGTCAAATCAAAGTGGAATCTTCGTGTGAAGAAGGGTGACGGGATGCAGTAGTCTAAGAGCTCAGGAATAACATCCGTTGTTCCTAGAAGATTGGCATGTCCCCATGATCTATGGTTCCATGCACCTACAAGATTTAGTCTAACAGCTGTCCTTAGTGCCACATACCTGGCCAGTAATTGATTTGAAACATACCAATATTATAAAATTTAAACACCTTTTATAACTATAAAAACATACCTTATTTGTTTATATAAACATACCTTATAATAAAAGACACAATTTTTTAAAAGTTATTTCAGCATTCGATTTTAAAGAAACCTGAAATTTTAGATACTAATAATTAAAAAAACTAAACAAAAAACTTGTTTGTTTTCAGTCACACATTTTAATAAAATTTTGTCAGGAGGTACCTTGGTACACTGATTCCAATATAGGATACTTTTTTCCGCAAAAATATTTTATTTTTAATAGAAAAAGAGAAAAAAGAGTGAAGGTCTGCAAATTTTCAATTCACTTAATTATGTTTGTATCTGCAAAACTCATTTATTTCTGAACCGATTTTGAAAAAAATTTCTGTATTTGAAAGGTTAGATTGGTCCCATTTTAAGGAACCGACAAGACCACCAATTTAAAATTTTAAAAAATTTCGTATCAATATAGCCGCCAACAGTAAAAAATAATTTTAATTAACTCTTTCTTAGAGAGAATAAAAACGAACTTAAGCTTGACTATAAATTTTATAGTATGTAATACATAAACAGTTCGACTAATAATAATTATAATTTTCAAAATTAAAAATCGCAAAGCACCGCGCAATCTTGTTTACTCAACAAAAGTTTGGTTTGATACTAGATTAGTGTTAACTAAAAAGGAATGATGGAAGTAAAACAAATAAACAAAAAGTATCTTTCATTGCTAACCTAAGGTTGGCGAAGCAACAACAAAATTAAAGGTGGTAAATATTAAAAGTAAAAATATTCAACAAGAAGGAAGCTTAAGGTAGTGGTAGACTTCGTTCTCACCAACTGACGATTGATAATTGAATACAAGTTTTCTCGTATTCCTTTATCTGGGTTTGGTTGGTTAAATAGATGATGGTTACAACTAAAACACTACCCTAAGTAGAATAGATACAAGATTGCTGATGACGGACGTGGCTGTCTAAAAAATGTGCATTCCGCTCGTGCTGGTGTCTAAAAATTACATTTTCCCAATTTTTCTTTAATATTATCACCTAATTTGTAATTTAATTAATTCTTTTTTAGAGAGAATAAAAACAAACTTAAGTTTGACTATAAATTTCATAGTATGTAAAAAATAAATCTAAAAATAAAAGGGTGTCCCTATAGGCGACGTAATTTTACTTATATAGGATTATATTTTGAACCGTTATAGACAAATACTTGAGAATTTTACAGAATATATATAATAAGTATAAATATTCAAAATTATAACTATATTAAAGAGTGTAGTTTTTTACCGATTTAAAGGTAGTGCATACTTATAGGTATCTTTTTATTTGAAAGCGGGTATCTAAAAAATTTGAAACACAGATGTCACTGTTTTAAAATAACGACAAAATATGAATTACTTACTTTTTGTATTTGATTTGTATTTTTACTTTATGGAATTACATTGTTAATAAAATATTTTAAACACCTTTTACAGAGCCTTACAATAATTTTTAGAATTTTATATAAATTTTAAAATTTTATCCAGAATTTTATACGTGCAGCACTTTAAAAGTAAGAGTTTTAAAATTTGGTGTGGATTACTTTCAAAGCAAAATCGAACAAAATATCGTCAGGACGCACACAACGTGTGTGGGCATAGATAATACTATAATATTATTTGTTGTAAATTTTTTTTTTACATAAAATCGAAATTTTGCTATAAAAGCAAAATTAACCAATTAATTTCTGCAAGTCTAAAAGGTCTTTAACATTTTTAGCGAGATATAATTTTTAATTTTTATAATTACATTTACAAAGTTTTTAACGTTCTAATTCATAATTTCATTAATCGACAATTTATTTCTTAATAACAATTTAATTTCTATAGCAAATTGCACAACCAACCTGAAAATTATGATTTTCTCTGCCATAATAATTTGCTCTTAGCCTTTTAGCACTATGTTTTCCTGCATACTTACGGTGTAATTGGATTTGCATCGCACAACTCAATTAGTAAACAATGCAATTTTGCAGTGCAAAATTATATTTATGATGATGATAAAGCAGTTTGCAACACATTCACTGATATAATTTGATCAAATCATTTTTCATTTAGATTTTGTTGTCGTTAAAGTAAAAGTGTTGCTTCTGCCATTAAAATATGACTCTTGAAGCTGGCAATAAAAATGTTAACTCGCAAAAGAGCAACCACGCAGCAGTAACAATAATAATAATAATAATAAAACATTAAAGAAAAATAAAGTAAAAAATGATTTGCTTTTATTTTATTTTACCCTAAACAGCTTTTCAATTTTTATTATTTTTTTTTTTTTCACTTAAGCATAAATGAAAGTGGGAGTGGTGTAAGAGTGAGTGTGATTATCACTAATGCTTTGATGATAATCTGATTATAATTTGAACGTCTCAGTGCTTAAAAGTTTCCTATTTTTTCACTGTTTATTGCAACCAACTGATGCTTAAACTTTTTTAACTTAATTTTGCACTAATTATGGCAGAAAACACAAATTTTTGTTATGACATTTGAGCCAAAGTATGAAGAGGATAACGTTACAGCGACAAACAACTTTACATAAAAAAATGCTGAAATTGAAGCATAATTACGAAAAGGATTGTAAACTGTAATAAGCATTAAATATAATAATCATAAGGATTCTGGTGATGACAACGTTACTCATTTTTAAGCTTTAACTTTATGCTCTAGAACTGTTGGACAATGGCGTTTTTGAAAATGCAAGCAAGCAAACTATCAACATGCATTATGCTCTAAAAGATTAATTATAATTTATGCATAGGAGCATCTTGCTTGATATCCAATTTAATAAAAAAAAAAAAATTAAATACTTGCTGTTGCTTAAAGTGACTTTTAAACTTTATCGCTTTTTCATGAATCTAAACGATCATTAGTCATTTTAAGTCGTATTAAAAATCTCATTTTATAAAACCAGTGATAGAAACACTTAACCCAGACGTATAAAATGCATTAGACCTTCACTCTGTGCTAAATATGTTTGTCAGAAACGGTAATGTCTGTGATGTCTACTTCAACATACTGAAAACGTCAGCCAATGACGTTGGAACAAATGGGGGTTGAATTATTTTTTAAACTAAAAAGGGTACAAATAGATCTAAAATAAATATTAATAAGTGAAATCAAAATCCTAAGGACTTTGTCATTCTCGTGTTGTTTCCATTAAGCTGGCCCCTTTATAAACATTACAAAACACCAATTACTGTCTGTGTTAGCATCACGTAAAAACTACTAGATGGATTTTATTAAAATTATGTGAGAAGGTACCTTCGTACCTCCGTTCAAATATAGGATGACCTATATTGAAGGTACTGAAAATTTGCCAGCATCTTATATTTTTGTACCCCGAAAGTTTTTGACACTATTTACAGATCTATACAATAAGTTTAGAATGTTATATAAACTTTAAAATATTCTATAAATTTTTGAATTTTATATAATTTTATATAAAGCTTATGCTGCAAAATGCGAAGTAACTACCCAGGTTTGGGTACCTCTATACAAATACATAAAGCATATCTGCATCGCTATTAAAGTAAAAGTCTTAAAATTTGTGGTGGATTTATTTATATTTTTTTTTTTTTTTTTTGTTTTTTAGGATACCGGCAAACGACTAAATTAATGGCACCCTTTCTACCCATTTCTTGTCTCAATGATTTCTGAAACCCTACTAGTAATTTACGACTTTAATTAAGTATCATGCTATCACTAGCCTTTTACTCTCGACTATAGTGATTTCGGACTGGCGACTGATACACTTCGGCATTCTGCCTCATCACAAAATCTATGGTAATTGCTAACATTTGTCTAAGGTTAAGGTCTCCACATTTAATATGTGTCTGACTGTGGTCCAAAGACTCTATGTTAGACAGTCTGTTAGATATCCACACACACAAAAGTGCTCTGCCGTCTTATCCTTTTTCCAGACACAGTCTGCCAGTGTCGTCTTAACTCGATTTTTAATTTGGCTAGATAATACTTGAGGTGTCCGTGAGGAATCACTAATACAGTTAACTATTGTAGGCAACAAAATTATATCCAAGCACCTTCTTGGTCTTCTTGGTGGGAATCGAACCCACAACCCCGGATTAATAGACTAGCACACTACCTATTAGACCACCGAGAACCCTTAGTATGGCTTACTTTTAAAACAAAATCGAACAAAAAACTACTGGGTGGATTTTAACAAAATTTTTTAAACACCTTTTACAGAGCTTTACAATAATTTTTAGAATTTTCGAATTTTATATAAATTTAAGAATTTTATCCAGAGATGGGAACCTTTATATAAATTAAATAAGAGTCTTAAAATTTAGTGTGGATAACTTTCAAAGCAAAATTAACTAAAATATCGGCACACAACGTGAGAGGACACAGCTAGTCTATACATATAATAAAAATAATAAAATAGTAACTCATATCCATCTGTCTGTCTGTCTGCTTTTCTCTACAATCGCATCATGTAAAAACTACTAGATGGATTTTAACAAAATTTTGTGAGGAGATACCTAAGTATCCTGGTCCCAATATAGGATACTTTTTTTCCGCAAAAATATCTTAGAAAGTGGCGAAAAAGCAGTGAAAGTACGCAGTTGTACTAACCGGATATGAATACTTTACTTTTTATAAAGTAAAAAAATACATAAACTGATACGTAGCATATTTTAAGGCGGAACTAAAAACGCCGGTATTACCACATAGCACTAAATCGCCGGCGAAGTAAAATAGTTATTAATTCGCTAGGCTACTATATTCAAACTAATTTGCCTAAAGAACACCAGAAGCGCTTGCGAAGCTTTACTATCGCACCAACCATCTGTCTTATCTACTACTATTCTTTTCTAAAGGAAGTAACACAGTTAATATAGGCATTAATTACCTGAGTGTTACTTATCTTAACAAAAAAAAAACTAAAAACGTAAGGGTCTTTGGTGTGGATTGCTTTCAAAGCAAAATCGAACAAAATATTGAAGGACGCTGACGAAGTGGCGGGCACAGCTAGCCTTTCATGAAATTACAACACCAAACATTCTTCTGGCTATAAGGTCGACTTGGTTTTGGATAAAGAATATATTTTCGGAAAAAACGTTTAAATTCTCAACATGACATTATTTAAGCTCAAGGTATGAAATAGTCGCAAGGGCTAAATTTGCAGAGTATATTGTATGCAGAACAACTGTACAGGATTCAAAGGCTTACAGAGTCTCTAAATGTATCTAATTCTAATAGACCTTAATTCATTAGCTATATCCCTTCATCCGCATGGTGGAGATCTAGGACGTAGGGGAATGCTGGGATTTTAAATTAGCTGCCTCTAGATTAGAAGGTTTTTTCCAACTACTACCCAATTAAAATTTTATAGCTTCTTTTGGGTATTGTTTCCTACTTGGCGGAAATGGAACACCAGGGTATACACTGACGATTTGAAGTTAACTTGAGGTGTTGAATCTGGAATCTTTTCAGAAGAACTTGATTTATGACTTTCTAATCGTTTCTCCAATGGTGTTTTTTTCAGATTAAAATAGTGTCTATTAGAGAGGCATATAGAGTTCTACATCTTCAATTCAAAAACAATATAAAATATTCGCTATCCAGACTAGGTCACCCTAGTTTGAGTAACAGCACATATTTTGAAAATGAACACATGGATGAACTGAGCGAACCATAAATGTATACAAAAATGTATACAATGTTGTATGGCTCGCCAACTCGTCACTGAACACCATTAGAAATAATATTTTCGGGTATCACTTTCACAGAGCTGAAAATTTGGCTGCATTATAATAACAACAGAAAAAAATAATTTTACCAATTAAAGTTTTTAATTGGTTTCAGATTAAAATTTAATTCAATAATTCAATAATTAATTGATTAAATTATTTGTTTATTTAGGAATTTTATTTGAGCTGGTTTAAACAAATATATATTTGAATCAGTTAAAAATTAATTGAATTTAATTTAATTTAAAAATAATTAAAACCTTTAGTTGGTGCAAAAAATTTGTCTGTGCAGTATTTGGTTCATTTGGTAAATAAAAATAGGAAGGACATCTCAAGATTGCTGTCTGTGATAACGAGTCACTGGGCAATCGGTACACATGCTAGTAGATTGGAACTTTCATATAATAGGCTCTTTCGGAGCTGCCAGGTATAGAGCAAAGAAGAATCCATGTATCCCTTTCTGTGTGCGTGCCAGGCACAAACACTTAGTTATAAGTTGCTAGTCTGTAGGAATATTGTATCTATTGAATAAAAATAAATAAATTTTAATACAAAAAAAAAAAAACTTAAATTAAAATTAACCTTTAAAGTATAACATTCAAAGTACGCCACTGTCCAATAACAAAAATACATTAATCAAAATGTTGTTATAATACCTAGACCATCAACAATGTGTTGATAGTTGTAACTTATAGAAACATAAGCAAATACACAAATAAACACACCAATATAATATAATCTATGTAAATGTTTTAACATGTGTATGTACATATATGGTGTGCAGATGTATGGATAAAATATGTAATAACAAAAACAGACACACACACACATACTCTTATACTTTAACACAATAACGACACTCTTATTTTAACACAAACAATGTTGGCAATATTTAGCCTCAAATATGATAGATGATCGGATGTGTTAGGGTTTGTTATTGTTGCTGATGTCGTCGTGGATGCTGTTGATGTTGTTGTTTTGCTACCGTTGTATTATGGTGAGCGCAACTAACACCAAGTTTATATATTTTTTGTAGTGTGAACAGGGATTTTATAAAGAACTTGTTATTTTTAAATAAATTTCGATTTCATTGCAGGCAATTTTTACTGCTAGCTGATGACGGTATTCTTCTGGTTCTAAAAGAGTTTAGGAAATAGCCTTCATAGAGAAAAATATAAGATCAAGATGATTTCCTAAATACTAAAGCGACCAACAAGTTGGTTAATTTTCAGGTTTTTACCCACAGCCAAGCCGCAATTAGGTCACACACAGGTATTTAGGCGTAAGATAGTTTGTATTATAACATGAACTCATTCGCTACCCTCTTATAACACAGTGCAACACGGAAAAAAATAATCATATACGGACACCACTACGTGATAAAAGACCAAAAAAAAGACCCCTCTCCCAGTTTTGCCCAAAGTCCTCCAGGTTTTTTTTCTGGGCCCTCAAAGATGTGGGGCCTCGATGTCATTTTTGAAAAAAATGATCATTTACTAAGCTCATATTTTGCAAACCGTTTGGAATTTTGATATACTCTCTGAGGCAAAGTTGTAGCTCTTGTCCTAAAGAACAAAAATTGTGAACATATAAAATCAAAAAACTTCATCTTCAAGGTCAAAATCGCAAAAAACTTTCAAAAATTAAATTTTTTTACCTTTTTTCCCCTGTTCAGGTCCATAGGTAGCAAACCGTTCAAAATTCAAGGAAACAATCAACTACAAAAATGAACCTAAGATCTCAATCAACAACTTTCTAGAACATATGAACTTCCTAGGAATGATTCTTAAGACCGTGAAAATTTTTTGCGGCTACCTAAGCGCTACCTTAACCGTACGTAGCCATGATAATATGAAAACGAGAAAAGTCTTTAAACCAGAAACTAAGGTAGTGCGCCAAGCTATAGGTTTACGCAAACATTAACTTAAAAGATGTGCACAAAAATATAAATCTAATCTATAAATCTATAATGTTCTGATAATTTTCTCCAAAAATTTCGTCCATTTAAGGAACTGACATCAAAATGAGAACCAAGTTCTTGCTTGGTATAATACCTATCACTAGAGTTGTATTGAAGAAAGCAAGATCTTTCTCCTCATTTTTCTCAGAACTCTTAACGGACAAATATTTTTGGCTAAATACTTGGCCTTATTTTGCAATTTGTGAGGAGACTTACATGTCTTGTTGGGCTTGCTGGCCTAAACCTTTGACTTTTTTAAGTAACAAAAAAAAAATAATTATAAGAAATCACATAAGGTCAATTCTGATCATCTCATCGTTCGTTGAAACTACATGTCTTCCACATCAGCATTATTTAACTTATGCAAAAAAAAATCCGTTGATAAAAATATTTATAAGGCTATGTTACAGGGTTTAATACTTTTATGAAATGAAGCACCGCTGCAAGACAGAGTCATGCACTGGAGGTAAAAATTCATTATTTAATAGGTTTACGGGACTGGAGAAGCAGACCACTAACTTGATGAGTCTTTTTGATTCTCTTTATGTCTCTATGACTTCTGATACCCGATAGGCAATTTACTAGTCTCTAGGCGTCATATTGTACTGAAGTGTCTTCAGACTTTTGAGTGTTAATTGTCGAAATTCTTCTATGTATGTATGTAATGTAGGGGGAATATCTGAGCAGACCGCTTTCATAATGGGTCCCTTTTCGACCACCTTCCGTCCTCTATGATTACAGGCAACCGAAATATAATTTACGGCAACCTACTTACATTGAGTCATGTGCTACAACTAGCCCTTAATATTGACTTTAGAGATTTCAGACTGACGACTGGTAACTGTCTTCTTCTTCTTGCTCATCACGCTGTCTCTAGTAATTGCTAGCAGCTGTTCAAGGCTCATGTCCCCCATGGCATTCACCAGTGGTCCTGAGGCATATGCTAGCCAGTGCTGGTCATTCAAACATATTGTGCGCTCTCTTTTGCCTCTCACTTTTAGGCATGATCTGTAGAGACTCCGACTCGACGTTAAAGAAACGTTTTGAGGTGCCGAAACGGATTTGCCTAAGCCCACAGGGCCAGGTGCGAGCAATTTATCCACATTTACCTCCATAGCCGCAGGAGTATCTTCATAGACTGACCAGTCCATTCTATTCGATATCCTTCCCTGGCCAGTGGCATCCAGAGTTCCTTATAGGTTTAACCTCCCCACCTCTAACGAGGCTTCCTTGTCCATTCCTATCGAAATATCCCGGTTCAACGCCATAGGAGAACCTTTAGAGATTAACCTGCACAAATTACTAAACACAGAATCTATCGTAATTTTGCACATTTTTTTAAACGGTAAAGTATTCCACAGCACGTAAGTAAAATGAGTGTCAGCTCTTGCTTGCCCCTGAGTCTGTGCTGGATACTTACACTCAGTATGCAGCATAAAACCTAAAGTTTTCATGACACACACAGAAAAAAAAATATTTTCACCAATTGAAGGTTATAATTGGTTTCAGATTAAAATTTAGTTAAATAATTAATTGATTCAATTACTTGTTTTATAAGGATTTTTTTGTTTTTTTTTTAAACAAATATATATTTAATTAACTAAAAAATTAAATGAACTTTAAATGGTTCAAACTATTTTTTCAGTGTATCACTAACTCATTATATACATCGGTTATATTAAAGCTTCAGAAGTGCCTTTAGAGATTAATCAGTAAACCTCTAGCTAAGAATGCTTGTCCATCTCTTCCAGATTTCTTTAGAGACTAACTTTTCATTGCTTGCAGTGCTTGTTTTTTCTCCCCTGTCAATTTTATTCACACCTTCCTGATTTTTTTGTACACTAAAATTAGTGTTGTTAACTTCCTTATATATGTCACTTTTAATTTTAAGTTACATATTATACAGTACAGTACAGAAAGCGTCGTGTGTAAGTTCGACCTGCACCTAGAATATACATGTATTTCAATTATTCATTCAATTTTTAATAATCTAAATAAATTTTCTAAATTTAATTTAGAAAATTTACTTCCAATTATGCTTTCCCATATTCAAGATCCAATTGCATTACCCTTTTCTTACAATTTAAACAAAAACTTACACCCACACATACATGTAGCTTTGAATGCTGTATAAAATATGACTGTAACTTAACTATTCTCTCGACTCAAAACGGTGCAACTTGCACTGTACTGTTGCTTCTGTTGTTGACAGTTTACTTGCAATTCATTCCCTCTCAACGTAAGCAATACTATCGTGCTTCCCATTACTTTATTATTCAATCTATTGTTGAATAAATCATGTTTCTTTGTAAGAATGCATGTGTGTATGTATGTTTGGATGCGAGGGTATGTGTACGTTGAACAAATGTTGCAACATTTATTTTTGCATTTTGCATTGTTTACCGCGTATAAATGTGATTATTTTGTGAAATAATTTCATTCATATTGTGTCAACAACAACAATATTGCCAGGAATATAAGTACAAACAATAGAATTTATCCAAACAATACAGTGACAAAAACAACAATGGCAACGACAACAGCAATAGCAACATAAAAATTGCATATATACGTACATACGAGTTTGTACTAAAAATATTGTTTAAGTAAAACTACAACAAGCCTTTCTGCAGATTTAACACGAATGTATTATTTTATGTTTGTAAATCTACTCATATGTACATACGTGCAGTGGCCATATAGCAGGCCTTGCTTTTTGTTCTACCCACTTTTAAGCCATAATGCCCTCATCATTGTGTTAATGCATTTTACAATGCATTTCATTGTAGCACTTTTTAGTCGTGATTTTTATGCGGCATAAAAATCGAAATAAATTTTTCAAAAAGCTTTAGTTGTTCCAGTCAATTCACTCACGATTTACACGCACACGACAACAAATTTGTACAACAATGCAGTATCGTAGAGCAAGCGAGAAAATATTTATTGTCAACAGGAAATTAATTTCAAATGCTGAATATAAATTAAAACATAAAACTCTTTTATACGTTTAAGTGTTAAGTATGGCCCCGGCATTACATTTTAATAAATTGATGATGTTTTTCGTTGATTGTTTTGTTAAAGCATAAATGGATGAAATTAAAGCTTCTGTTAGAAGTGGCGAAATAAATTTTAATTTTTTTTGTAATAAAAATTATTTATGACATGAAACTACAACCAATTACATTTGATTAAAGGGTATTGTGTGGTTGAAAATGTGTATTCTTATATCTAAAATTATAAGCTGGTGAATGCAAAAATAAATTTAAGGCAAATTAATTATTGTTGAATACACGCAGAGAAAAACCATGGTTATGTTACACACTGTGTAATTTTTTAAGTCTTCGCAAAATAACCATATACCGACACCACTACGTCATAAAAGACCAAAAAAAAAAAGACCCCTGTCTCGCAGTTTTGCCCAAAGTTCTCAAGTTTTTTTTTATAGGCCCTCAAAGATGTGGGGCCTCGATGTCATTTTTGCAAAAAATGATCATTTCCTCAAGCTCATATTTTGCAAACCGTTTGAAATTTTGATATACTCTCTGAGGCAAAGTTGTAGCTCTTGTCATAAAGAACAAAAATAGTGAACATATAAAATCAAAAAAACTTCATCTTCAAGGTCAAAATCAATTTTTTTACTTTTTTTACCATAGGTAGCAAACCGTTCAAAATTCCTAAGATCCCAATAAACAACTTTCTAGAACATATGAACTTTCTAGGAATGATTCTTAACACCGTTTAGGTAGTGCTTATGTAGCTAAAAAATTTTCGGGAAATTTTTCACTTTTGCGGCTACCTAAGCGCTACCTAAACGGATTTAAGAATCATTCCTAGGCAGTTCATTTGTTCTAGAAAGTTGTTTATCGAGATCTTAGGTTTATTTTTGTAGTTGATTGTTTCCTTGAATTTTGAACAGTTTGCAACCAATGGACCTCAACATGGGAAAAAAGGTAAAAAAAAATTGAATTTTTTAAAGTTTTTTGCGATTTTGACCTTGAAGATGAAGTTTTTTTATTTTATATGTTCTTTATGACAAGAGCTACAACTTTGCCTCATAGAGTATACCAAAACTTCAAACGGTTTGCAAAATATGAGCTTGAGGAAATGCTCATTTTTTGCAAAAATGACATCGAGGCCCCACATCTTTGAGGGCCCATAAAAAAAACCTGGAGGACTTTGGGCAAAACTGGGAGACAGGGGTCTTTTTTTTGTGGTCTTATATCACGTAGTTGTGTCCGTATATGGTTATTTTTTTCCGTGTTGCACTGTGTTATGGCAACAACAACCACTTTATGTTCTCTGTAACAATATGTAGTCACGATGACCAACTTATAGTTGTTTTATTCATTACTATGATCACGACAAATAAGTTTTTGTTACTATTTGATCATTAAATGGTTACAACATCCAAATGATTAGTTCAAACTATACTATTATTCTAGAATTATTCTTGAATTATCCTCAGTTCATTCACCCACTATTATCTATATATGGAACCAGCAAAACATTGTGTCACCAACAACTAGCACATGCATTAATTGGTTGAAATATAGAAAGTATCTCAGTACTCACTGTTCGGAAAATATACCGCTAAGAACACCAGAAGACGTGGTTTGACGTGGTAATTTTGATCAAATCCTTAAATCAGCTGCCCAACATGCAACAGTAACCCGATAATCAGCTAGATACAATTTCAAATTTACTTTGTAGATGTCGAGCGGCTCTTGTCTGAAAAAAGGAAAATTCGAAGAGAGTGGCAATCACACAGATCTCCTGAACTCAAATCTAGACTTAAAGATTGCACGAGACGGCTAAGACAGCTTCTAGAATATCGAAGAGTAGCTTCTCTGAAAAATTACTTGGAAGACCTCGACGGAACTACACAATCAGACTATTCATTATGGCGTGCAGTCGTACGTAAGCCTCTCTTGCGAACTTCTTGTGGAGACTGGGCAAGAAATTATACCGATAAAGGTAATTTATTTGTTGAACATTTGAAAAAGGTTTTCACTCCCAATATGTGTACTGATATAGTTGAGTTGCCACCAGTAGAGACTAGTGTCGTAGTACCCCTAAGATTTGAATTTAGCGATATTGAAAGCAGATTTAAATACCAAAAAAGCCCCTGGCGTTGATAAAACAAGTAACAAGATGTTAATTGAGTTGCCCCGTTTAGGTCGCAGAATTATTTTTTTTTTTTGTTTTTAATGCCATCTTATGTCTTAAGTACTTTCCCACAGAGTACAAGGTTTCGTTAATAACTATGATTCCTAAAACCAGAAAAAGACCACACAAAAGTTGAATTCCACAGACCTATAAGTCTTTTATCAAATATGACAAAGCTGTTTGAGAGGATGTTAATAAATAAGCTGAACCCCGTTCTAAGCGACAAAGGATGTATTCCGAACCATCAATTTGGCTTCAGAAAAAAAAACATATTACAATCGAACAAACTCACAGGTTAGTTAACGTAATTAAGAAGACCTTTGAAAAAATAAAAATACTGCTCTGCGCTTTTTATCGACGTTTCCCAAGCATTCGATAAGGTATGGTACGATGGCCTAAAATATAAGTTAAAACTGAATTTGCCCGCAAACTTATAGAAGCTGTTAGATAGTTATTTAACTGATCGGAAATTCATTGTTAAAGAAGGCATTTATTTAAGCTCACCTGAGCCAATTGACCGATTTTATACTTGTTGTATACTTCAGATATGCCAACTAGTGACCGAATCCACACATCGACATTTGCTGACGACACAGCTTTTTTTAAGCATTCACGAAATTTCCGAAGTAGCATCACGATATTTAAAAAATCAAATATTAATTTTAGAAAAGTGGTTGAAGAAATGGAAAAATAAGGTCAATGAACAAAAATGTACTCACATAACTTTTATACTGCGTAGGGAATCGTGCCCCCCTATTCACATAAATAACCAAATGATACCTCAGCTTTTAGACGTGAAATATCTCGGCAGACATCTTGACCGGCGCCTTACTTGGAAACGCTACATAGAATCAAAGTTAACACAAATGAATTTAAAAGCAGTCCAACTAAACCAGCTTATCGGCAGAAATTCTACTCTCGCTTTAGATTGCAAACTTTTATTGTACAAGTTAATTATAAACCAATTTGGTGCTATGGTTTTCAATTATGGGGCACTGCCTCAGCTAGCAATATAGAAAAAATCCAAAGGCGCTAAAATAAGATTCTACGGATGATCACAGTTGCTCCCTGGTATATAAGAAACTCGAACATCCACAAAGATCTAAACGTGCCAACAGTTAAATCAGAATTAGCGAAATATGCACTAACGTATTTGAAGAAGCTTGAAACACATCCAAATTCGCTAGCTCGCAACGTGCTAAATGAACGTGGTTACATACGTCTAAGAAGGAGGGACATTTCTTCTCTCACCCGAACATAACAGGGATGATCCGCAAATGATAGAAGCAACCGTGAAACATACATCTTTTTTTTGTCTAGCACTGGCTGGACATAAAAATTATATTTATTTTTATTTTATGCTTAAGATATGAGTAATTACTGTTAGTTCAAAAATATATTTGAAAATTCAATAAATAAAATTTAGAAAAAAAGTTAAGGTAATACACTTTGTTAATTGAAATCGTATAATTAATCTAATTATAACATATGCATTTCCTGTTTTAAATAAAATATGTAGTTTCAGGTATTCCGATAATATCAACGGAACAGAAAGAGAAATTTTAATTTTGCTAAACTAATTTTATTCTCACCAAAGTGATAATTTCAAACCGGCCTTACTCTTCACACCAAAGTGATAATTTCAAACCGTCCTTACTCTTCATACATCCCAGTTGGTTCACCTCTTCGATGTCAAGGCAACAATTCTCCCGAAACTAGGTCAAAGTAAAGCCTTTATGGGACGGCTTACCGCTATTAAGTAAGTTCGACTTACTGCCTTGAAGTGATGGACTAACCTCTGCTGAGTAGTTATAATCTCATAAAAAAGACACCCAAATCAACAGCACACGCCAGTGAAATTGGTGTGTATATTAGCACAAACTCCTACCGTTCTCGGATATGGTGCTCTTTTAGGGTGGAGATATATTCTTGCTTACTTGTGGGAAAATTATGAAATATAATTTTGTTAAGAACAAACAAAATCCAAAAATAAATCCAACAAGATTTACAATAAAGTCTCGTAAGAAGCAAAAACACATAGTTCCGGTTTATATTTATATTGGTCAATGAAGAAATATGGAAAAGACGGATAAAAAAGAAGTAGAACGATATTTAAATATATATGACTCTCGGCAGGATGAGCAGAAAGTTGTTGTATTATAAACAGACCACTTTCAGATGATTAACTGGATAGGTGACAGGTTATAGAATATTAAAGTACCATATAGACAACATAAAAATCGAAGAAGACGATTCTTGTAGACTGTGCCTGGAGAAGCTGCTGCTAGCTGGCATTAAGTCTAGGATCATGGACCGACATAAATATATTAAATATGTATGCTTTGAAGGACAAGGCTCGGTTGAATATTATCAGGTACTCCAATGTTAGTTTCTGGCTCTGAAGACAATAATACGCAGCAATCGAAAGAAGCTTATATGTGCCTCCTCCTGCACAGACGAAACTTGCTTAAAATTTGGCAATAATTCCGTTGTAGACAACAGTAAACGGGAGCGGTATTGCATTTAAAGTTTCGGCGCTGGTCCGGAGTTTTGATCTCCTTTTTTCTGATTGTCTCAATTGGGATAACCAGACCTAGTGGCATAATGTAGGAGACTAGGTTTGGTTTACTGACCTCCCAGCAGAAAATGGAGACACTGGAGATGGTATTCTTGGATAAAACTTTCAACGGGCCATTACATTCAGTTGATTCTATACTGCTTGACTGTCCAACATCAGATACATTTTTTCCCTTTGTCTTTCGCCTTAAATAATTCCTTGCATATATACACCATCCTCATATATGCCAGGAATTATTTAAGGCGAAAGAGGTTAAGTCCTTAAACGGTGCTTGGCTGTCCGACATTAGATAAATTTTTTCCCTTTTTCTTAAATAATTCCTGGCATATATGAGGATGGTGTATATATGCCAGGAATTATTTAAGGCGAAAGACAAAAGGAACAAATTTATCTGATGTCGGACAGGCAAGCACCGTTAAAGGACTTAACCTAATTTGAACTGAGGTGCGGATTAGTTAAGAATTGTGCAACATCTCTAAATGAATGCGGTTGCCACAATAGTTTAACACTATGTTGGGTTCCCAATCATGTGGGGGTCATATTGACAATACGCAAACGGACTGTTCAGCCATTATAGGAGCCGATGCACTGTGGTTGCCGATTTTAAAGCTATATTACGCATTTGAAAGTAAACGCCAGAGTACCTCGGGGGCCGAAATATTATTGCTCTATTTCAGCATTATAACAGAGAAAGATGAGGATGGTCCAAAATTGACTTTCTCTGCATTTTATTAAAATTAACAAATTTTTGGATATTTTTAATTTTTAAATGCCTATAAATTTTTTGCTTTAAAAGATTTTGTTACAAAATAAATTTTGTATAATTACATAACTTATAGGCTATGAAGTCTTTCAGTCTTTCAGAAATTTTTAAACTTTTTTTTAAAAAAGCTCCATATTGCTTTTAAATCTCCGACTTAATAAAGCATAACTTTATGTATAAAAATTTCAATTCAATAAAAAGTTATGGATTTTTAACCGCCTTCTCGTTAAATGGTCCACTGTGCGACGTAGATTTATAGAACAATAATACTTCTTTGGCATATACGATAGTTATGCTAAGGAAAAACTAATTCCTGGGTCGAAGCAGAGTTCTCTCTCCATTGGAAAGTTCCGACAGGGCTCAGTGTACATCCCAGAGGCTACTAACACTCAATAACACTAACTTAAAGCTACTTACCGGATAGTTTACCGCACACTGTGATCTTCGTTACCATCAATTTATACAAATTTGCAAGTACTGTGACCTGCACGATGAGAATTCGAAACTTGTACTTTACGCATGTCCTGCACTGGTGTGTCGTAAAACAAAATTCCTAGGTGACTGTCTATTTTCTCCAGGGCAATTTAATTATCTCTTACCATATAAAATTATTAGTTTCATCCCTAGCCTAAAACTGGTTCGGTGAACATAAAGGCTATAATAAGGAGTACCTATTACTTAATAGTAATAATAGTGCGCTGGAAATTTTAAAGGTCATGGAATTATCAAAATGTCCTCGCATAACTTTAGCACCCTCTCCCCCTCAACTAGCTTATTAAATGATGTATTTTAATGCTTTTGCTGGCACTATTGTTGGGAGGTGTGAAAACAGGTAAGTAAGAATAATGGTTGTTTTTAAATGATTTTTTTTTTTTAATTATTTATCAATTGTTTGTTTGCCCATAACCAGGGCTTCTTCGAAGTTGTTGGTAATTTTGAAAAGTTCCTTAATATTGCCTTTGTGTGCTACGGATTACCCTAAACAGTTTAATTTATTGTAAAACTCAATTTGTCCTTTTTTATGCACCTTTTAACCTTTATGTCAACAGCAACATACCCGGGTATGTTTTGAGTTTTAAATCCACTATATCTCAAAAAGTAGCTATCGGATTAATCTGAAATTTCATGATATGCTTAACAAATGTGTTTCATATCATGTTCCCATGATCTAGTAGAATTGGATAGCACAGGTCAGAGATATGTCCACTTTTCGAATCCTACCCCTTAAGTAAACAGCTGCATACCCGGGTATGTTTAGGAAAATACATGAAAATGTATTAAATCTGTATACATATTAATTGCATAAATTTGAAAAGCAAACTTAATTTTAAGTACAAGTTTTAAAATAGTCAAAAATAAAAGTATAATTAAACACATACATACTTCCAGGCGTATGTACAAGAATTCAAAGAATTCAAAAATTGTTTGTGGCAACTATTCCAAAGCAGTGCAACATCTTTTACTCTCAAAGGTCACTATTTATATCTTCAATCGCATTTCGCGTATAAAATATTCTAGTTATGAGGTTAGTTTTCGTTCAGGTTGCGTAGGAACATCATATGACGGGTAAATTATGTACGCAGCAAAGGTACCTACATCCAGACAATCCCACGAAAATCGGTTCTACGTACCGTAACGACTCGATGTTCTACGAACTATGACCAAGGATCGTCAGCTCAGCAACGCTGCTACAACAACAACATCCAGAATATGATAAAAGAAGTCCAAAGGACACATATTTGTTCGCCGTATGGTTAAATATTCTACAAGACATTTTTCCATGTTATAAACGCCACCTTTACGTTTTTTCTACTCTAATATCATTACTGGGTTCTTCTTAAGGCCTTCTATTTCGGTTCTGTAACGCATTGGTGAAAAGACTTCAACTGATTGGTTTTTATTGGTCAAGTATAATACATTGCAATTTTGTTTCTAAAATAGAATATGGAGGATTCCACTACACGTCCTTTTGGAATATCTAATTTTTGTGATACAAATGTTCTTTGTTTATATGCTGTACCTAACATCGATAAATTTCTGTACAAATTGTAATTGGTGAAAAATTCTGCAGAAAAGGTTGACTATTTGACGGGTTTTGATGGTATGAATTGAGTGAAAAGAGTACCACAACGGAAAGCATACAATTGTTCATCAATAGCGACATTGGCTCCTGCTGTATAGTTGCTACTTTGTTTATTGTTTAGCATCAAAAATGTGTCCGCTATTGCTGCCGCATTGTTTATTTACGTTGCTGGTTTATCTTTCCGTAGTCAAAAGAAGGTTCAAACGTATAAAAATCACTTTAGGGCTTTGTACATTCTCACGTCCATATCGGAAATTATTAATCTGAATGTTTCCAGAATGGATAGCTCTTGTATACTTCGTCCAGATCTCAATATGTTGAGGGTCAGTTTGTGGTGACAAAATAGACCAAATAGTTTTACATTTACCTGTACAATTTTCTCCATTTTCAGCCATTATTCATTATTCTAAATAATCATAGATAGAATAAATCACAAACATACTTAAGAACAAACAAATTGCCATATAAAAAGTACGTGTATACCCGGGTATGCTGCTGTTGACGTACGTATAAATTTTCTGCTGTTGACATAAGGGTTAATATATTAGGTTAAATCAACTAAGATCATGCTCTCCAGAAAGAACGCATACTTCCTCAGAAAGTAAATTGCCTGTATGAAGCTTCTTGTTCTTTTGATTATTGGGTATTTTTTATTCATTTTTGGAGCACTACCTCTCAACCAAATAGTTTAGCTACAACTTATATCCATCTTGATAATATGCTTTAAAAGTATTGTATTCCAACTTGCCTTCTCCATAATTTAAATATTTTACAAAGGCTTTAAGTCAGTAAACTTTTTTTTGTTGCTGAAAGGTGCAAAAATAATTATCTTTTTATTATTCGAATATTTAGCATTTATACGGGTTACGAATTTTTAATGTAATATTTAATATTTTCAACACTGCAGTTATTAGTAGGTGTAACCGACCACAAAATATTTGCCTGTATTCATAAAATCATCAATTTTAATTAATAACGTAGACATAAACCATAATAACACTGTATGAAATATGAGTAAAATCAAAATTTATACTTAAACTCAATCATAATATCTCAGACACATTTTGAAAATAAAATCGTTCTCATAATAAATTTTTTATAAAAATATTTGCCTAATTTCTTTCTACTTTAGCAAACCTCTGCTAGATTTCTTACCTTATTCTTTAACTGCTAAGTGTAACGGCAAACTTGTACACCACAGCTACTACATTAATTTCCTCATAGTGGGTAAATATTAAACTAAATTCCTCTGGGGGTTATTGTTTTTCCACACTTTTTGCAATAACACAAACAACCTCCTGTACATGAGAGTATGTTAAGGTAACTATTTATAAATGTTTATGTAATTATGTGAATGCATTGCAAATTGTATATATACGAGTACAGCTGAGTGTAAGTGAAAATAAATAACGTGAGTGCAAACAACTAATACAATACCTGTTTGGACGCATCAACAACGGAAATGCACATGAAGGCGTGTAGATAAAATTTATATTCTATATTCCTTACACACATATGTACACGTACACTCGCGCATACATATACAAATTTTAATTTAAAGCAACAGACAACTTTCAAAATTTCCCAGTGAGTAAAATTGTAATAAAAATTTAAAGTTATAAGTGTTTTTTTTTTTTTTTGTGCTGCATCGAAACATAAAATGATAGACAGAAATAATGTTGGAATGAAATTTTTTTATTTAAATCTTTGTTAATGATCTTCGGCATATGTCCACCGCTGCTACGATTTACATGGTATATTCGATCAGTCAAATTTTTGACTAATTTACTTGAATATTGGCCAGTGAACAGAACCACTGCTAGAAATATAGTTGTCACCAAATTAATTTTGTAAATCAATTGTTAAGTGCTCTGTATTGCAAATTGCGCCGTCCTGTTGATAAAATTAACCGTAAGTTGGATAGAGTTCAAACGATTGCTTGTACGAGTATATGTGGCGCAATGCGTATGCTTCCCTAGCACAGGTAATTGAGGCAATATTGGGATTACTGTCGTTGGAGTTATTAATTAGGTCAACGGCTGCAGTATCAGCTCTGCGTATGAAGAGCGATGCCATTTGGCATAGTTTTTTTTTTTTTTTTCTAAAAAAAGACAACACAACCTGCGAAGCTTTTTGCTTGTCTGCAGAAAACACCCAGAGTCTTTGGCAGTAATCGAACCCGCAACCCCCAGACTGATAGACTAGCACTCGAAAAACGAGGAGTCGAAAAACTACATCGGACACTCATTGCGGAAGGCGTTATACACAATGAGTGTATGGAGAATGACATTAGAATTTTAACTAACTGTTCTCTTATGGACGGTAGAGTAGGAGCAGGTGTATGTATACTCAGCTGAGCTGACCTCTCCTGTAGTCTGCGTTTTGGGGAGTATGTCTTCGTTTACCAGGCGGAATTGCTTGAGTTCTTGCATCCGTTAGATCAACTTTTGGAAAGTTAAGTACAGGGAAAAAAGGTTATCATTCCACTTGACAACGAGTCGGTTATAAAACGCATGAGGGAAGTGAACGAAGGCTCTGGTCTACTGCTGGAATGTATTTTAAATCTGAACAGATGTTCATCGGTTAATGAGGTAACATTGACGTGGGTTAAAGGACATCTGGGTATGAAGGAGCAGATCAACTAGCAAAAAGGGGATCTGTTTTGAATTTCTGTGAACCAGAACCCAAAGTATTACAGCTGGGTAATGGATGCTGGGTAATCGAAGGTCCTACAATGACTGAACTTACTAAATCTGAAAAGGTGGAGGGAGGCTTCTGCATGTAAAAAGACTCAAATGGTACTGAAAGAGCCCCTTGGTAGGAAAGTTAGCAAGGTTTTTAGATATAATAGAGGTACATTAAGCTGGATAGCTGCATTAGTGACAGGTTATGGAAACGTCAAGTATCATCTAGCTAAGATGAAAATCGAAGAAGATGTTACTTTCACACTATGCCTGGTAGACGCTGAGAAGGTAACGCACATTGTGTGCGATAGCTAGCACAAGACTTAAGACCGTTGGTAGAAGCTTGATAAATGTGGATGCAATGGAGGAACTAAGCCTTTGAAAATGCTAAAAAAAACTAGATAAATGAGAAAGAAGGCCGACAGTTACCAGTCAACAGTCTGAAATCACTTAAGTCTAGACGAAAGGCTAGTTTTAGCAGCTGACTTAAGAAAAGTAAGGTTGCATAAAACTACAAGTCGGTTTTCTATAATCAGTGAGGAAGAAAGGGATTCGAAAAGGGACCCATTTGGGAAGTGGTCTGCTTTAATATTATCCCTGCATTAATATATATCACACTCTCTTAATACAGGCTTAGCAACTACCTTTGCTGATTCTTTCATTCATCATTGTGACAAAATAGATCAATAATGTTGTTGTTGTTGCATACAACATTATTGGGTATTTCTTTCGTAGCAATATTTTAATATTACTTCTTACCCAATCTCCACACAACATTCTTAAGGGAGACTCGTTCTTAAGGTTTCTACATACAAACCATATTGCCAGAATGCGTTGGTTCAGATCTTTAAGATATTTTTAAGGGATGAATTTGTTTGGGATTCTATCGGGTGGTTAAATTTTTAGTGGCGGCATCATCGGGCCTTATTTCTTCCAAAATGAGGACTGACCGGCAGTTACTGTGAATTTTGTTCGCTATCGTGAGGATAACGAACTTTTTATGGCCCAAAGTAGAAGATATTGATATGTACGATATGTGGTTCCAACAAGACGCTGCCACTTGCCACACAGCTAAGGAAATAATGGCCCTTTTGTGCGACAAATTCAATGGCTATGTTATCTCACGTGGTGGCGATGTCAATTGGCCGCCAAGATCATGTGATTTGATACCGTTGGACCTCTTTCTTTGGGGTTATTTGAAAGAAAAGGTGTACGTCAATAAGCCAGTAACAAATCAAGAGCTAAAGGATGAGATAATTCGAAACATTAACGGCATAGAACCTTAATTATGCTTCAGCGTTATCAAAAATTTGCAGCATCGGATGGAGGTGTGCCGCAGAGGTCTCAGCGGCCATTTGACCAATATTTTGTTCCATAACCAATTGAACCATACCATTATTATCAAAATAAAAAGAAATGACAATAATTTTCTAAATAATTTAGGTTTTATTCAAAATCAACATCGACCCCTAAAATGTAAACACTATTTATTATATAGATTCTGAGAAATTTTTTTGTCTATAACTATATGCTTCTTACCTGCATATGACTAGTATGTATGTACATAAAATTTATCACTTGGCAGTTGAATATATTTATTTATCTCACGTTATTGTACCTGCGTATTTTAGAATATTGTCGATGTTAGTTAAGCTTAAAAATAACACTCACACATACATTATTAATATCCTATTAAATATCTTTTTGTTAAATGCTATTGCAAAATATTTATCAAGTAATAAATTCTTCTGGCATTATGGCAACAATGCACTTCCATGTTATCAACAAACATGCAATATTGTATTATAACTAACACTTCAGCAAGCAACAAAAAAACACTGCCATTAAAACTACTAGACAAAAGTTGCCATTAAAATAGCCAACATAACTCACTAACCTAAACTCATAGATATACACATGCACTGTTGGAAAACCACAGCGAACGCAATATGTTTGCATTCATTTCTGATTATAAGCAACAAGCAAAACAAATACTAATGTAATGCAAAAATTGCATGTTTCAACGTTCCTTGGCTTCGTTGATTTTATTTCGCACATACTGCCATGAACAAAAATTAATAGTAAATTCACTTAGCGTTTGCATAAAGAGAGATTTTTTAATTGCTTACCAATAGATGAAAATTTATAGAAACTTTAGGACATTTTGAACGTTTAGATGTAGTTAGTATATCAATGTGTTACCGGACATTTTTAGAAGGAACTTATATTATATTTTGTTTACTAATAATATTTTCTTTTTAACCGACTTCAAAAAAGAAGGAGGTTATCAATTCGTCTGAATGTTGCTTTTTTTATGATTGTGCCCGCAGAACTCAGTCATTTCTGAACCGATTTTAATTTATTAGAAAGGAAATGCTTTCAGATTGGTCCCATTTTAATAGAAGTTCAGAATTTTGAAAATTAAAGGGTGTCCCCATACAACATACGTGTTTTTTACGTGTAATATGAACCGTAAAGGTCACCCTTTTAAAATTTTAAAAAACTGCTTATTACTATAGCCGCCAATAACAGAAATTAATAAAAAAAATAAACTTAAAAATTAAAGGGTGTCCCCATATGTTACGTCAATTTAAATATATGAACCATTTGAACCATTGTAGACAATTACTTTAAAATTGGACAGAATGTCCAATATTTATAATCAGAAATTAAATATTTATCATTAGAAGTTAAAGGGTGTCCCAATAGTAATGTAATTTGATATATATTGCAAAAATTTTGAACCGTAACAGATAAACGGTTGATATTTTCAGATAACCTGTATATCTAAGTCCTTTATAACATCAAGTATATAATTTAAATTTGGAAACTAAAGGGTGTCCCCATAATTGATATAATTTTACCTATCTAGCGCTATCTTTTGAACCGTTATAGACAAACACTTCCAAATTAGACAGAATCTCCACTACTATGTTCCGTATAATAACATTAATAAATATTTAAAATTTTAAAGGGTGTCTCAAAAGTTGATGTAAATTGATGCATATGGCCAAACTTTTGAACCGTTTTAGACAGACATTTGAAATTTATAAAGAATCTGTCCTTTAAAATAAGTGGTTAATTTAAAATTGCACTTTAAAGGGTGTCCCCTAGGTGTTATTGTTTAAGCTATATGGCCATATCTTTGGAACCGTTACCTTTTATTACTGTGTCAGTAATAATAAGTGTAGAAAAATAAAGGGTTTCCTCATATCTGACGTAATTTGTCGTATGTGGCTTTATCTGCTTAATCGTTATGGATAGACATTTGAATGTACAAAACGTATATTACTATGTCCGTTAGAGCAACAAGTATAAAAGTATTTGATTTGAGTACTATTTCTTACAGATTATCCCTTTTAAATTTTTAGTTTAGAATTGATGAACATATATTTGTTATGTAGTCGGTTTTTTTTTTTTTTGCAAGAATTATTATAAATTCTATACAGAAAAAAATTTGTGCACCAATCACAACGGTTTTAATTAGTATCGGATACAAATTTAATTAAATTTTTAATTGAATCAATTATTTATTGAATATAAATAGTAGTTTTTCTTTCTTTCTTCATTAACTATATAATTGAATTAATTTAAAAATTAATAAATTTTGTATCTGAAACTAATTGAAACCTTTAATTGTGGCAACAAATTTTTTCCGCTTATATAATTTTGGGATATTTACAATATATTGGGCATGATAAAACTTACTGCGCTAATATTTTGACATTAATGATCATTTTACTGTGTCAAATCATCACGACTAGATTGATGCTTAACCAACGCTACCAAATTATCCAGATTTTCTTTGAAAATCATTCATTTATTCGCGCTACTTATAGATAGATGACTTCGTTTGTTATTAAAAAAAAATTTCCGCATATGGAGTCAAACCAATCCACGACAAACACTACAGATTCCCTTACATCAAGTAAAATGTCCTGTTAGGTGTAATTTACAGGCTGTTGACATCATTGGACTTTATTTTACTAAAAATTATGCCGGAGCTAGCGTTACGGTCAAGAGAGATCGTAATCGTACCACGAAATCCAAATTTGGCGATAAGTTGATTTCATAAAAATAACTTATTGATTATTTCCTGTGGGGTCGTGAAGTTACTGGTTTATGCTGTTGACTCATGCAACAATTGATGCCTTGGACACCAACATTTTTTACAATGATGCAGTGCCCTGTTAACACAGCCAACAGTGTGCCCCTCTATTCTCGAGGGATTATCACTAGTCTTGGAATCTTCTTGCAATCATACTGAGGCCGTAAGAACCTCGAGATCGTGAAGGTGATCTCGCTGGACCATCTGGCCTGCGCAGCCCCCAGAAGTATCTGCTGAAAGTTAGCTGTAAAAACTTAGCGGGACGCCGGCATTCGCGAATAAATTAAGATATTATGTAGACGATCAATAAGGAGTTTAACGCTTAACACATACATTACATAGCCCCACAGAAAGTAGTCTAGCGGTGTTAAATCACAAGATCTTGGAGGCCAATTCACAGGTCCAAAACGTGAAATTAGGCGGTCACCACACGTGTCTTTCAATAAATCTATCTAAAATTGCACTATTTGCAAGCGTTGTTCAGGCGTGAGTGAAACCAAACTGAGAATAAATCACTTGACAGCTGTTAAATCGGTCGCCATCTTGAAAAGTAATGCCAACTTAAAGTTCTATACCTCTATAAAAAACACCCTTTATTTATCCTGTGGTCCCTTAGCTAGGTTGCCGCTCTTTTTATGGCTAAAATTTCAGCCTGCCCCTCTTTATTGTCAAGATCACTCATCCTTAAAATAAAAAAATTAATAAAATTTAATTTTTGGTATTATTATTTACAAGTTAAAGTTATATCAGGCTTAACAAAACGCCCCGTATATATTTGATGGGGATTTTATTATTAGCAAAAACTTAATTAATTTTTTTTACGAAATAACAGTTTAAGTCATTTAAAAACTGTCCAAATGTGTCAATAATTGACTGTTAATTTTGATAAAATTTTACATTGTAAAAGTTATTTGAGGTATTTGTTGAGCACTTTTGTGTCTTACAAAATAAACTACGAATTAAGAGTACGAATCATTCATTCAATGTTGGGAATAGCATTCATAGTATTGATGATGCTTGTTCTAAATTATTACACATCAGTCATTTCTGCCAAATCATTTTCGCTATATTTTGCATACATTCTTATTCAATAACATTTTTTTTATTATTTACAAAGCCCTAAGTACATTCCTTCACAAATGTATAATTTTTTGTTTCACATTACTCATCTATCAAAATTAATATTTAAATGGGAACCCCTTAAATTGACATTAATAGCCACCAGAACTAAATTACTCATACCAAACTGTCCTCAATTAAAATGAACAAGACTCTATCTCTGCGTTGTATAGTTAGAAAAATGCACATAATTTATAACACCACCTCACCTCACTTCACCCACCCCAACTCTATACAATATTTCATATTTCAACATGTTGCAACACATCCATCATATTTAAACATTCCTCATATTTGTTACTGTTGTTATGTTTCATGTGACGACTGAATAGTGATGATTGCAACGACGATGAACTATTGTTTTTATCGTTTCATCATCATCATCAGCCTGTCTATCCTACTCAAGCATTTATTTAGGTTTTTTGCTTCTGCTCGAAAAAAATAGTAAAACTACAGTTTCGTTCATAAATCATAAATTGCATTTGTATGTTGGCTGTAACAGATTGTCATGATGAACATGTTGCGAGAATGTTGAAATGGTATGATTGAAGTAGTAGTAATAATTTAATAGTTGTTGCATGAAGAGATTTTTTATACCCGTTGTTCATTTGATGTGACATAAAAAACTGTGGTAAGATACAAGACTTTGTGATATAGAAAAATTGTTAATTTTTTTTAAATGTTTCAGTTAAGAAAAATAATAGAGAAATTAAAGCTAAAGTTTAATTTTCTTGAATTGATCCTAGGCCGCGTTTTGCTCAATTCGTACTCCTTTATTACAGAGTGACAGATGTCTAATCGATCTTAAAAAAGTTTTAAAACTTATTTCAAAAATCATGTTGTTAAATTTTTATATTTTTTTGCTTGTGGCTACGAAAATTAGTGTTGTTAACTACTTTAAGACAAAAGTAAATTTTGGATTATTGAGGAACCTTAGTCCTGGTACTTTAAATGTAAAATTAAATATTGTACGCTGGTATAAATCCGTTTAGATGTGAGTCCTAATCACACTTGACTAAATAATTATTTCTTTGTAGGCCGAAGAGTCAGATCAGCAGGGCAGTGAGCTTTTAATATAGGTAAGTGGTGGCCTAAGAAAGAAATGTAGAACGAGCATTCCTGGAGAATGCTGAATACTTACTTCAGCGTAAGCGAGTAACATGTGTTGTTTAGTGTATAGCGTGCCAGTTCTATTCACATTCGCATCCCGTATAACCTTTTCTAGCAGGATTTTAAAAAGGTCACACGATAGACTATAGCCATGTGTGAAACCACGTTTGGTACTAAATGGCTCGGAGAGGTTTTTTCCTATTTTAACTGAAGAGGAGAATGCTGAATACATTTCCATTATACAGTTGTGACGACCAAAAGTCGTAATACTCGTTTGTGCGCCACATGAATTGAATTAATTTAAATTGTTTTGCCATTATTTAATTACTTAGCTAATTAAATTAACATACTTCAACTGCTTGTTTGAATTTGTTTTTGTTTTAAATGTATTTCTGCGAGCGATCGACATCGAGCGACATCGTTGGACTGGCAGTAAGAATTAATAAAAATGTTTTTATTTGAATGAAAATAATCGTTAAAAAGCGCCATCTACCGTACAGTAGAATATGCATCTCGCTTAGACATACCATTAAAATCAACTCTAAACATTTGCAATCAGCTGACGTTTAATTGTGTATGTGCCTATTGAAAGGTATAAAAGGAGTGCAACCGCAGATTTTTAGACAGTTAGCCTTCCTAGGGGAAGACTTCTTTTAAGTAAGTTAGAATTTTATTCAACTTAATTAAAACAGTCTTGGGAAATAGAAGCATCTCGTTAATCAAAGTCAGAATTTTATTCGACTTCAATTTAATTGAGCGACCCCTAAAGTTTTGGGCAAAGCAAGTTCTGTCGCTGCTTCACCTGGTCAGAATCTTATTCGTCTAGGTGAGGGAGGTCAGAGTAAAGACGCTCTTTGTTCAGCAGGCCAGAATTTTATTCGCTCTAACTGAACAGAATAGACCACGTCGTATGAAGGGCTAGCACCAGTTTAGATGTGGAAGTGTTGACTCAAACTTTTATTTCTTTCAACAGTAACTAGTCGAAAATTGGTGGACAGGCCAACTGTTCTGCTCAGGCTGGACCAGAATCTTCTTCGCTCTAGTGTGCAAAGCAGTCGGTGAGTGTGTCAACCTGCAAGAGCTCGTGAAGGCCGCGAAACGGTAGAATCATTATTGGCGCGCTCATTAGTCTAGTGTATAGTAATTTTAAGCTAAATTTATTAAGTTTTATTATTGAACGAGAAAAAAGGTGTCACTGGTGTTTTGTTTTATTGAAACTAAAATTTTTGTAACGAACTCTGGATGTCGCGAGCTCTATCCTAGCGTACAGTGAAAACACGTCGTTACGCAGTCTTCAGGTATAGTCGACGGAATCGGTACTTTGTTTATGCTTTTCCGTTATCCTTACTTTAAAGAGTGCTTTCTTAGTCCGTCTGCAAAGATTGCCTTTTATAGCAAAAGAAACCTGTTATTACTGGGAGCCTTACACGACTCTAAGCCTGAAAAGCCTTGTCACTGATTGTTTTAGAAAATTTCAAAAAAACCGCACTAATATTTTTACTCTGAAAATGAGAGAGAGTTGGAAAGTAACGTAATGTAATATAAGGAACACACTATACATGTGAGTCGTATTCTTTCTCTTTTAAAACCTTTTCTCAACGGTAGGAGTTGGATGGTTTCCAATCCTAAACAAGAGGTTATAACATAGGTCTAGGCTTGCCATGTTCTTTGAATTGCTATTCATTATAACTCTGCGGTACATTTATGCGATATGAGGTCCTGGCACACAGAGTAACGTATCGCATAGTGTGCTGTACTACACAATGGGGGTCTACACCTACTTTTCACTCGGTGGTAGGACCACCGTAGGGTTAGGCCATCGTGGCAGGTACTGACGTTAATCTTGAGCTCATTTATGCGCGCTCACATATGTATATATGTATGTGAAAACTGGATACCAAATAATTTTAATCTAAACAGGTTTAAAAATTTCTAATCATTTACTATTATTTTATAAACGTTATTTTAACAATTGTTTTCATATGTTTTTAGTATAAACTACTAAAACTAGAAGCAACAAATTAAGATTGATACTTATTAAATAATGTGGTTTCTCTTCACGAATTTCACGAATTGTGGTTGTTTAGTTTGAAATGGAAATTGTAGTGTAGCTATTTCCTAATACTTTTGTTCAGTTTAAAACCAAAACGAGGATGGTTTTTGTTTATAGAAAAACTCGTAGCTATTTTAAATTCTATATACCAATTTTGTTTAACATTTAAATATTTTACACAGAATTTTCTGCTCTGACAGCAACTTACTCTCGTCTAACCAAAACCAGCTTGAATATTGCAGAATAGTTTTGAGTTCTAAATCCATTGATTTGTTTTATAATTTTTGGTGTTGATTTTTAAATGCATTTAAATCCAATGCGAATAAAAAACACACGCAAAAATAACAATTGTGGTTTTACATTGATTATTCGAATTAATTTGTTTTTAGGCTTAAATGAAAATACTAAATAAATAAATAAATACAATCTGCAAAATTGACCATTTCATTATTCTTAACTTTTGATATGTTTGTCTGAATGTATGTATGCAGGAGAAAACGTTTAACCCGTTTGTGGCAATTACTTTAAAGGATTTTGCCTGACTGTCTGGAAGAGTCAAACGAAAAAAACATCTTTATAACCCAATAGTGAACTAACATACATATTTAATACACTAACTCTTCATTTTTCGCCTATCGTTTAGTGCAATACACCTTTGAAAAACAAATTTTAAACCGCCAGCTTGAGTGTATCAGTTGCAGCTAGTATCAGAGTACGAAAATAAACACAACGAAACGTTTGCTTTTGTTTTCTTTTGCTCTAAAACTATACAACATATTTTGTGTCACTGCCCAGTATTACAAGGCCGCAAGCTTTGATGGCTGGGGGAAAGATTTCACCACCAGCTAAACGACTTCGCTTGAAAGATGTCTTCGACTTCATAAGGCAAATCTGGTGGCTAAGTTATAGGCAGCAGGAAACAAATACTTTTTTTTCTTTTAGTTTACTTATTTGAAGGGATCACAATGGATCATCTGGTCTGCTAATTTTTTGGCACAACTCTTCTAAACCTAACCTAACCTTATTTTTGGTCCTAAAATCAAACTTTACATTAATTTATTATCCTCATTATGATACAAAATATATCAAAGTGAGATAGATATTGATAAATACAGATCGTAAGGTTTTTTGTTTTTAGCATAAGAAGGGAAGCAAAATAAAAAAACAATTCAAGGAAATATATCATAAACAAAATCGGGATTCGAAATTAAATCAAGCAGATGAATGAAATGCCATTTATTTTATTAATTGATTTTAAGTACTTCTCTTCCTTTTGCTCATGTGCAAAATGATTAAAAAATTTGAGAAGTTTACATATTTATGTGAAACGTTTGCGAAACGTTTTGTGTATTTTCATGCACTGTCTTGTATTGATAAAAGTCTAGAGAAGTCGACGCGCCGGCTTTCGAAAACAAAGTACAGAAAAGTATTTATTTATGCAATGACGCGGGTATTGTGGCAAGATTGTTTGTTGAAATGATGTTGCCAGAAACATTTGCAAAGAAATTATGGCGGTGATGCCATCATTTCAAAACCCAAACCAAACTGATACCCTCTGCACTGGTTTCTTGACAATGACATATTTTTGCGAACCCCAGCGGCGATAATTTCGTTAGTTGAAATAGCAGCCAAGATGAAATTGTGCCTCACCAGAAACAATGATCTTTGTTGAAATTCGAAGTATTTCATATCTCATCGCCCTCCTTCGCCGGTATTACCACATAGCACTAAATCGCCGGCGAAGTAAAATAATTATAAATTGGTAGCTTCAAACTAATTCGCCTAAATAATACTAGAGGCGCTGCAATACTGTTCTAAAAATAATCATAACGTGCAATTGCAGTGTTGCCAGAATCGAAGCTTTCCTATCACACTAACCATCTGTCTTATCTACTACTACTATCCCTTTTCAAAGGAAGTACCACAGTTAATATAGGCTTTAACTGCCTGAGTGGTACTTCTCTTAAAAAAAAAAATTATTATATTTTATTGTTGAATATAATAGGATCAATTCCAATTCTGTTCTACCATTTATATCTATCAATTCACTTTTGGCAACTGTAATTGCATGTTATAACGATTCTTAGAAGTGTTTCAGTGCCTGTGGTGTCAAGTAGTCCGTATAGCCATTTTAGTAATATTTTGCTTCGCTGACCATTTAAAGCTATGGTCTAATACCAGCGAAGTTAGAATAGAAAAACTAATACATACTCGTATCAGCAAAAATTGATATTGATGGATTGTAACGGCTGGGATACGAAACCAGCAAACCAGCTACGGCACCCACGGAAGTATGTGATACTCAGTATCAAAGAAAGTCAATATTTCAGATACAAAAACTTCTATTGGTATCAAAATAATATATGATTTAAAATGATACTTGGATTTTGACCTCCCTAAATTAAATAAGGTGTCTTTAAGGCCTGATTAAAAAAAATTCTTTTAAAAGTGCTCATATTATTTTTAACTCTGTCAAAGTTACAAACATATCACAGTGTTCCGAAACGGGTTAATTTATATTGCTACTGATACGAGATGCATTATTTCAATTGCAAGCATATCGCACACCAAAACCTAAAAAATCACAACTCAGAATTCACAAATGTTCCGGAGAGCGAAAAACTGTTTTTAAAAACATTGTGGTAATCAGATATGGGAGATTCAATTACATTTCAATTACAATTAAAATTACAGGTAATGTGTAGTTTTATATTCTCAACCAGAGTAGGTATTTCTCTCTCTTCTTTCATTTTCCATATTCATGAAGAAACTGTTGATTTCCTTTTTGTTTTCCTCACTGTCCACGAAAGAAATTTTTTATTGCGTTTATTTGTTCACTGCACACAAACAAATAAGTTTCACACACACATTTTTCATATTCATGGATGTTTGCTTTTCAAACTGTTCACATCTCTTTGTCCATGAAGTAATTTTTGTTTAGCTTCTTTCTTTTTCATCGTTCATGAAAGAAGCAAAAATTTGTTTCAAAAATTGTTCACCACGATTCTTCTTCTTTTTTCCCCATACATTAAATATTGAGTATGTTTTCTTTCGAAGTGTGAAACGAACATGAAAGAAAATAAATAAATGCGTCGTTCATTTCAAAGAATATATTTTAAAGCAATAGTAAATATTTTATTGAAAAGGGTTATAAAATGTATGTTCTTACCTACATACATATGTATATGTACGTTATGTACATATAATTGTAAATATTTAGGATGTGTAATGAAAATGTGCATTGACCTCTTATTTTTAATTGTAAAAACATGAGAACAGGTCAATTTATAACTCATTTCAATAGAACATTTATTATTGCTTTAAAATATATTCTTTGAAATGAACGACGCATTTATTTATTTTCTTTCATGTTCGTTTCACACTTCGTACAAACGAAAGAAATCATACTCAATATTTAATGTATGGGGAAAAAAGAAGAAGAATGGTGGTGAACAATTTTTGAAACAAATTTTTGCTTCCTTCATGGACGATCAAAAAGAAAGAAGCTGGACAAAAATTAATTCATGGACAAAAAGATGTGAACAGTTTGAAAACCAAACGCCTATGAAGATGAAAAATGTGTGTGTGAAACTTATTTGTGTGTAGTGAGAAAACAAACGCAAAACAAAATTTCATTCATTGAAAATATGATAAGAGAATGAACAAAAATGTACTATTCGTGGTGAAAAAATACGTACCCTGTTCTCAACTATACATTACAAGTAATTGTAATTTAAGACAGGGACTAAAGTAAATTACAACTACTTGTGATTGAACATTTTCAATTACACATTAAATGTAATTATAATTGAAAATTTCAATTACAAATTACAAGTAATTTTCATTAGGCAATAATAATTACACCGACCGTTGAAATTTACAACGAACCTCTGTTGCTAAGTTCGCTATAACAAAATGTATAAAATTTAAATTTGGAAATAAAAGGGTGTCCCAATAGTTAATGTAAATTTATGTATGTGGGCAAACTTTTGAACCGTTATAGACAGACAGCTGAAATTTACAAGAAACCTGTATTGCTAACTCCGCTATAACAAGTATACAATTTGAATTTAGAAATTAAAGGGTGTCCCCATTAATGATGTAATTTGACCTATATGCCGCTTTCTTTTGAACCGTTATAGACAAACACTTGAAAATTATGCAGAATGTACAATAATTTATCTGGCACAATAGCAAGTATAAATATTTGGAATTATAAATTAAAGGGTGTCTCAGTAGTTCATGTAATTTGATATATATTGCCAAACTTTTGAACCGAAGAATCTTTGTGGCCAGGTCCTCTATAACAACAGCTCTTGAATTTAAAATTGTAAATTAAAGGGTGTCCCGACAGGTGATGTTATTTTATCTATGTTGCCCTATCCTTGAAACCGTTATAGGCGATCAGTCAGTGTACCTGACGTATTTGCAGTATATGGCCTTAATTCTTGAACCGTTATAGACAGACATTTGATATTTACACAGAACGTATATTACTATGTCCGCTATAGCCACAGGCATAACGTTGAAGTATAAGTTAGATTAAAGAGTGTACCTAAAGTTAATGATATTTGATCTACATTACCTTATCTTTTGAACCCTTATAGATAAACATTTGAAATTCTAACAAAGTACAAAAAAACTTAAAGGGTGTCCTCATAGTTGACGTAATTTCACTTATATGGCCTAGTCTTTTGAACCGTTATAGATAGAGACTTGGTATTTACACAGAGCATGTATTATTATGTCCGCTATAAGAGTTATAAAATTAGACATGAAAGGGTGTCCCTATAGTTAATGAAATTTGATATGTTGCTTATCTTTTGAGCCGTGTTAGATAGACAACTTAAATTTATACATAATGTGTATTACTGTGGTCGCTATTACAGCTATAAAAATTTAATATTAAATGGTGTCCCCATAAAAGACGGATGTTGGTGAAAGTAGCCTAATTTTTGAACAGTAATAGGGACATGCTTGAAAATCGCATAATCTGTAGTTCTTTTCCTGCTAATTTTGACGCATCTTTCATTTGGTTTAAATCTAATTCTTACAGATTACTTCTTACATTTTTATTTAACAACTAGGGCCCAACTATCTGTTTTTTTTTTTTTGCAAAAATTACACACTGTGTAATTTTTTAAGTCATGGCAAAATAACCATATACGGACACCACTACGTCATAAAAGACCAAAAAAAAAAGACCCCTGTCTCCTAGTTTTGCCCAAAGTCCTCCAGGTTTTTTTTATGGGCCCTCAAAGATGTGGGGCCTCGATGTCATTTTTGCCAAAAAATTTTCATTTCCTCAAGCTCATATTTTGCAAACCGTTTGAAATTTTAATATACTCTCTGAGGCAAAGTTGTAGCTCTTGTCATAAAGAACAAAAATTGTGAACATATAAAATCAAAAAAACTTCATCTTCAAGGTCAAAATCGCAAAAAAAAACTTTAAAAAATTAAATTTTTTTTACCTTTTTTCCCCTGTTCAGGTCCATAGGTAGCAAACCGTTCAAAATTCAAGGAAAAAATCAACAACAAAAATTAACCTAAGATCTCAATAAACAACTTTCTAGAACATATGAACTTCCTAGGAATGATTTTTAACACCGTTTAGGTAGCGCTTAGGTAGCCGCAAAAGTGAAAAATTTCCCGAAAAGTTTTTAGCTCGGTTTGATAAATTTTGAGTTGTCTGTTATTTATTGTTGGTAATCAAGTTCTATTTTCGTGTTCAAAGTTAATTCAGTTTTCAATGTCTCATTTATTGACAACAGTCTGACGTTCGTTATAAAAAAAAAAGAAATCCCTACTTCTGCCAAATGCAACGTATTGGCCAATCTTTTGGCCCTTTTAATGCTTTCAATAACAAGGTCCTCGAAAGGTACACGGTTCACCAGTTTTTATGAAATATATCGATTAATTATTTAATACCATGCTTATGCATAAGCATAAAATTTATTTTATTTTTCGAACATACCTCGCATAAGCATGCATTTAGATTTGTTTGCTACTGAGCATCATTGTTGTCTCGGTATAAGTGTTTGCATTTATATTGTAATTTTAATTGTATTAGAATATCTAGTGGTACATATTTATTTTTATTAAATTTGCTACAATTTATTATTTGTTATTTTTTTGTAGCCACTGGTTTAATTTTAGTTTTTTTTTCATGTTGATTATTACTAAAAGTTGTGGTTAATTAAAAATCCAAACAGATTTTAATTAAGGAAATTAGTTTGTTGCTTTAATTGCACAAATAAGGGAATGAAAAAAAAATCAACTTTCCTTTCCTTTTTTATTTTATTTTATTTTATTTTATTTTATTTATTTACACAACAATTGAATTAAAACTAAAAATAAATTTAATTTGAACATTAAGTAGACTTTATGCAACTCCATAATGTGGCATACGACACTATTACATGCTGGTCATATTTAATTATTTTAACAAACTGCATTTTAGGCTTTAGCTTGAGCAAATAAATCTCATGTAAAGCTTTTAAAAGTTCTCGCTTCCTGTTACAGGTCCTTTGTTTTACAGTCTTAACATTATCAGACATTTTAATTTGAATTCATTGCACATTTAAAACAATTGTGTTAAAGTTTATTCTACTTCCTTAGTTTTATAAGTTTTTTTCTTCTTAATTTTTTTTTTTTATTGTAATTTCAAATTTAATTTCTTTTTCTAAACTTTTTCTACGTTTGTAATAGAAACTAATAGCCATTGACTTTGTGTTACACAAGTTTCTTTAAACAGAATGAAAAAGAATGGTAAAGAAGCTTAAAAGAAGAATAAAAAGTACAATAATGGTTTTAAGACCTTGACAATTTTTGTTAAATATTTTATTTATGTTACTTGCAACAGCAGCAGCCGCGGCAGCAGCTCATCGTACTAATTTAATTTTATCAAGAAAAATAATGAAAAACTTTTGATTTGATTTCAAGTTATCAAGTTATGCCAGCTCATGTACAATATTTTATATTAATATTTTATGTCTTTTTCTCTAGTGCACAATAAATGCAAAAGTGTTTATAATAAGAAATGTTAATTTCCTTGAATTAAATTAAAAAATGATACAAAGTTTTAAATGAAAATATAATTGAACGGAACTGATACAGTGTTGTGTTTATTTAAATATAAAAGTTCTTTAATCAGTTGTGAAAATAAATTTAATTAAAAAGCTATCTAAATCTATATGGCATTGAAAAAAGTTAGTCTAAACAATCATTCTGCACATGATGTTTTTAAAAAAGAAAAGCAATTAGAATGAACAGAGAAAAATGCATAAATTCATCTTTGCATTGGCATATCCCAATAGCTGTGAAAGATCTTGCAGTATCGACTGCCAGGGAACGCTGTCCTAGGTTAGGTTAGGTTAGGTTGCACGGGTCGCCAGCTCCGTGTAGGGGGAAAAACCGATTCACTTGGGTCCGTTTGGTCCTGTTGTGACGCCCGAAAGAGTTATGAGCAGGAAGATACCTGCTGATCCACACTTTAGGTTTGGTGCAAAAACCATTCAGAAAGCCGGATAAATGAATTTATCCTGTTAATATCGCAACCCGATAAGTCTGCAAGGTCTTGCAGTATCGGGCTGCCAAGTAGATCCGCCCTTTCCGTAGATAGGGCCGGACAGTGACAGAGGAGGTGCTTCACCGTCTCTTCTTCCTCCTCGTCCTGACAACTTCTGCAGAAGTCATTATACGGCAGATTTAATCTCCTAGGATGTGCACCTATAGTGCAGTGCCCTATCAGCACAGCCACTAGTGTGCCAATTTGTCCTCGAGGAGTTCTCAGTAGGGTTGCAGTACGTTTGCAATCATACTGAGGCCATAAAAGCCTCGAGATCATGCAGGTGGGCTCGTTCGACCATCTGGTTGGCGCAGCCCCCAGCAGTTCCTGCTGGAAATTATCTTTACAGCAATTTAGCGGAACGCCAACTATCTATGATCTATCTCCTGGTTCCTAAGGTAGGTTCCAGATCTAGCCAGTTCGTCAGCAGTTTCATTTCCGCATGCCCCGGCACCCAAAACAGTTCCAGGTTGGAATGTCTCGCCATCTCATCTAGAGACGTCCAGCATTCACGAACCAAAACGCTGCCCTAATAGCAGAAAATGTTGCCAGAGGAGGTGTTTCCCCATCTCTTTATCCCCCTCATTCTAACAACTTCTGCAGAAGCCTTCCAAAGCAGCGACTAGTGTCCTCAAATAGTTCTATATATATATAACAGTCTTCCTGCAATCATACTGAGTCCATAGAAACCATGATATAATGAAGGTGACCTCATTAGATCAACTGGTCAGTGCGGCCCCCAACAGCTCCTGCTCTAAGTTGAATTTACAGTAACTTAGCGAAACGCCAACTAGTTGATTGGTCTGCTAATCCCTGAAGCCTGGACTGCCACGTGTGAATATCTGGCCATATTGTCTAGAAATTTTCGGCATTCGTGTACTTTGTGTACACGCCCGATAAGAAATATATCGCAGTTTTGCTGATGATATAAATGGAATATCTTTGTCATATATCCTGTGGTACCTCAACCAGCTTGCCGCTCTTTTTATACCTGTAATTTCGGCTTGGCCAGTACAGCATTAGCTTTGCAGCCGAAACTTTATCCTTGTCTGAAATCCAGGGATGAAAACTACTCCCCCCAACTCCCTTATCCGTTTTTAATTTGTCTGTATGTGTTCATACGTTCTCATGCCCGACATTGATACTATGAATCTTCTAATTGATTTTTGTCAAAATTGAAACGACACTGAAACATGCGGCCTTTTATACATACAGGGTTTTGTGCGAATATAATTCAATTGTAAAGGTTCCGCCATCTAACGCTTTTTTTTAACTAGTGCTTATTTCGTGAATGGTAACACTTAGCTCATGTCTGATTTGACAGATAATTAGTTTTATCCTTCCGCTGAACGAATAAGGTTGTGTATGCTCTTGAACAACGCTGGGAAATATTGCGACATTACTTTGAAAATCATGGTAATGTTGCAGAATGTGTGCGAAAATTGCGTACGGATTTTGGACGAAGAGAAGCACCGTCAGCTCCGTTTGTTCGTTATCTTGTGAAAAAAGTGAAAGAAACTGGCATCCTCATCGATAAACCAAGGCGTGAAAAGCCAAAAACTGTCCGTACACCCGAGAATATTGCTGCTGTGGCAGAAAGTGTGCGTGAAGCGCCATCAACATCAATTCACCGTCGTTCTCTACAATTGAACATTCCGGAGACATCATTGAGACGAATTTTGCATAAAGACCTTGGTATGACGCCATACCAATTGGTTCAGGAGTTGAAGCCAACTGGCCATCCAATGCGTTTTCACTTCGCTAATTGGGTCTGCGATCGATTTACAAAAGATGCCGATTTTGCCAAAAAAATCATCTTTTCAGATGAAGCTCATTTTGATCTTGGAGGGTATGTAAACAAGCAAAATTTTCGCATTTGGGGCACAGAAAACCCGCACGCATACATTGAAAAGCCGTTACACCCAAAACGAGTCACTGTTTGGTGCGGATTTTGGTCCAGAGGCATAATTGGGCCATTTTCTTCGAAAATGAGCAAGGAGTGGCCGTTACAGTCAATGGCGATCATTATCAGGCCATGTTGAACGAATTTTTGTTCTCAAAAATTGAAGAGGAGGATATTGGCAACATTTGGTTTCAACAGGACGGCGCTACGTGCCATACAGCCGAAGCTACACTCGATGTTTTGCGCCGTTTTTTGAAGATCGCACTATCAGCCGGAGAGCTAATGTCGTTTGGCCAGCTCGGAGCTGCGATTTGACACCGTTGGATTATTATTTGTGGGGTGCCGTCAAAGATAAGTGTTACGCCGACAAGCCAGAGACAATTGACGATTTAAAGGACAATATTCGTGAAGCCATTGGTAAAATACAGCTGCACACAATAGATAATGTGCTTTAAAATTGGACCGATCGTGTAGGCTACTGCATGGCTAGCCGAGGCAGCCATTTGAATGAAATTATTTTACTTTATTAACCGGAAGGATTGTACTTTAAAATAAAAAAAGAAATTTAAGAAAATATTCAGTAGTTTTTTTTATAGCATTTTCAAAAAAAAAGTTATTTGGCGGAAACGTTAATATCTTGCTGTAAAATATGATCACCCCATTTTTCTTATATGCCTCATCAGGAAATATTTAATACATCAGGAAATATTTAAGACCTTTTAAAGCACTAATACTGCGAGAATATTTTCATAAAAAACTAAAAAAACCTTTTTCTTTTAAGAGGCTGACATAATGACTTTTGTGGATTAAAATTATGAATTTAATCTTTAATTTCAGCAAGTAACATTTCGAAATTGAACATGTCAAAATTTACTTTTTTTACTTTAACAACTTTTATCGAAAAAAGCTAACTATTACAAACTATAACCCCAAATATTTCTTTCCTTAGGACATAGGTATCAATATATATAATAATAAAATAGTAACTCATTTCCGTCTGTTTGCTTTTCTTTGTGTTCGCATCAACTCCTGATCCCAATATAGGATATTTTTTCCGCAAAAATATCTTATTTCCAAGAGAATGTGGAGAAAAAGAAGTGAAAGTACGCAATTGAACTAACCTGATATGCATACTTAATTTTTTATAAAGTAAAAAAACATAAACTGGTATGAAGCTTATCTTAAGGCGGTTCTACAAACGTAAGGGTCTTTGGTGTGGATTGCTTAACAAAATTTCGTGAGGAGGTAGCTTAGTATCCTGATTTCAATATAGTAAATTATTTTTCAGCAGAAATATCTTATTTACAACAGAAAGTGAGGAAAAATCAGTGTAAGTACGCCGATTTTTTTAACGATTTAAAGGAAGTGCATACTTTAAGGCATCTTTTATTTTTAAAAGCGGGATATTTTAAACACGGCTGCACAACAGTTGGCGCTGTTTTAAAATAATGACAAAATATGAATTGAAAACGGGATATTTTAAACATGATTGCGCAATAGATGGCGCTGTTTTATAATAATCACAAAATATGAATTACTTACTGCCAAATAGCCAATTGAACAAAATTTGTGTTTGATTTGTATTTTTACTTTATGTAATTACATACATTGTTATTAAAATATTTTAAACACCTTTTACAGAGCTTTACAATAATTTATAGATTCTTTAGAATTTTATATAAATTTTAGAATTTTATCCAGAGATAGGTACCTTTATATAAAGTAAATACGTAAAAGTCTTAAAATTTGGTATGATTTACTTTGAAAGCAAAATCGAATAAAATATTGGGCTCAGCTAGTCCAAAATATATTTTCTTTATGAAATCTTAAAGAAACTTTCGGATATGCTTTAAGTAGATAAGCAAATTAAGTGTACTCCTTCTTTAGAGTCTTATAACAGAAATATATATACTTATTTAAATTTAAAGATACTTCACATTTTTATATGCCTTACATCAATTTATTTATGTACAACAATATCAAAAATCAACTCCAATGCTATTTGAATTTAGTTTAATATACTTTCTTATTCAAAATCAAATAATTACAAATTCAATGTGAATAGCTGCTGCATTTACCCTCTAACTAGTACACAAAATCTTAAGCCCCAGAACAAACAATAGAAATTTTGCCATTTATGCACACTATGTACACAATGCATATGTAATGTAAGTCAAATATAAAATTCATAAGAAGATTAAGTCAAGTTGTTTTTGAAAGAAAGAAAAATAGCTATAAATATTATATTGTCATAAACACAAACACACATTTCCACATCCAAGTTTTTTGTTACAAAAAAAAACTTTGAATCTGCAATATAGTTTTGTGTGTTTAACTACTATATATTTAAGTTTTTTAAAGTTAAATAAAGGGTGTTTTTTATAGAGGTATAGAATTTTAAGTTGCAATAAAACAACGATAAAATTCATGTCAATCGAATAATCCGGTTGACATGAATTTTATTTATCCGAAGGATAATCTTGTGGCATTACATTTTAAATATGATTTCTGGCATATGACCGCCACGGCAGGCGCGGATGTAGGCCAATCTGGACGTCCAATTTTCGATGACTTTTTCCAACATTTGTGGCCGTATATCGGCAATAACACGGCGAATATTATCTTCCACATAGTCAAGCGTTTGTGGCTTATCCGCATAGACCAATGACTTTACATAGCCCCACAGAAAGTAGTTTAGGGGTGTTAAATCACAAGATCTTGGACGCCAATTCACAGGTCCAAAACGTGAAATTAGGCGGTCACCAAACGTGTCTTTCAATAAATCTATTGTGGAACGAGCTGTGTGACATGTTGTGCCGTATTTTTGAAACAACATCTCCTGGACATCATGGCTATTCAATTCAGGAATTAAAAAGTTAGTTATCACCATTGACTGTAACGTTCTGGCCACCATCGTTTTTGAAAAAGTACGGACCAATGATTCCACCAACCCATAAAGCGCACCAAACAGTCAGTTTTTCTGGAAGTAACGGTGTTTCGAAATACACTTGAGGATTACGTTCACTCCAAATGCGGCAGTTTTGTTTGTCGACGTAGCCATTCAACCAGAAGTGCGCTTCATCGCTAAACAAAATTCGCTTATGAAAATCGGGAACAACGGTAACCTCGTTTTGGGCCCAAATTGCACTATTTGCAAGCGTTTTTCAGGCGTGAGACTGTTCATGATGAATTGCCAAACCAAACTGAGAATTAATCACTTGACAGCTGTTAAATCGGTCGCCATCTTGAAAAGTAATGCCAACTTAATGTTCTATACCTCTATAAAAAACACCCTTTATTTCCACAATTATTTTAAAGTTCAACATCATACCTGAAGCTTCCAGGTGGTGATAGGATTTTTTTAACAACTGACGACAGATGATGACTAAATACAGTTTTTCTTTATCGGAGTGTAGTTGGTTAAATATATGGATGGTGTGTTCAACTAAACACTACCCAAAATAAAAAATATGAATAATGCTGAAGAATAATGTAGCGATCCCGAATATGCATTACATTCTGCTAGTGTTTAAAATAAAAATGTTCCCATTTTTTTCTTTAAAAAGAATCACCTAATTTTAAAAAAAAATATTCTTTTAACCCTATTAGTAATCAGAGAGATTAAACGAACTTAAGACTTTAACAATTAATTTATATGGTTAAATATCCTTTTAATGAGGGTAGTGCATCATTATACCAATGTTTTGCTTTTATAAAAAGTTGATTAATTATCTTTTAATAAAGCTGTGCCACTACCTAGTAGGTAGTGTGCTAGTCCATCAGTCCGGGGTTCAATTTGCACCGAAGACTCTGCAATTTTTCACTACAAGTTGGCAGGAAGACCAAGAAAGGAAGGAAGGAACTTGGATATAATCTGGGTGCGTTAACTGCGTTTGCGACAGGTCACGGATTCTGAAGTATTAGCTGCCCAAGTTAAAAATCGAGGTAATACTGCAGACTGGTCCTGGAATATATCAGTCGCCAGTCTGATATCATTACAGTCGAGAGCAAAAGGCTAGGGACAGCACGAGACTCAGTGAAAGTAAGGTATTTGTAAATTTCCAATCGGATGCCAAAAATCATCGAGGAACGAAGGGGGTCAAAAAGGGATCAATGAAGTTAGTGGTCATCTTCGGTATCCTCCTGTATAATGAGGGTTCCTGAAACACACCAATAATTTTTTGAAGACTTTTATAGCTTCTGTTTGCAAGAGATTCCTTGATTAATATATTCTTACTTATCACTTAGTAAGGTCTACACATCTATTTTCGCTACCTCTTCAGTTTACAGCCATTCACAAACAACGTGCGTTTTACTCCCTGCATCCTGCATCAGCACTTATCTTTCTCGTCACTTATCTCGGTCAAGTGAAAATCCTGTATTATAGCGTATTACGATGTTATCTAAATCAGTTTGTTTGTTTTGCTTTCCTGCTTAAAGGCTTCTTGTGCTATTTACGGTCATGCGCTCTAGTAACTGTTCGCGCCATCTTTTGTAGTTTTGTAGAGTTGAATATAATATTCATTTGAATATAATATTCATGCTATAACATTAACTAGTACAGTTCTAGGTTCAATCCCTACAGAAGCCCATATCAGATCTCTTTCTTTTCCTTTGGCAAATGAACTAAGCTAGAAACTAAATTGATGTCACGCTTAACATATCACACTGTGTAATTTTTTAAGTCATGTCAAAATAACCATATACGGACACCACTACGTCACAAAAGACCAAAAAAAAGACCCCTGTCTCCCAGTTTTGCCCAAAGTCCTCCAGGTTTTTTTTATGGGCGCTCAAAGATGTGGGGCCTCGATGTAATTTTTGCAAAAAATGATCATTTACTCAAGCTCATATTTTGCAAACCGTTTGAAATTTTGATATACTCTCTGAGGCAAAGTCGTAGCTCTTGCCATAAAGAACAAAAATTGTTAACATATAAAATCAAAAAAACTTCATCTGCAAGGTCAAAATCGCAAAAAACATTAAAAAATTCATTTTTTTTACCTTTTTTCCCTTATTCAGGTCCATAGTAGCAAAACGTTCAAAATTCAAGGAAACAATCAACTACAAAAATGAACCTAAGATCTCAATAAACAACTTTTTAGAACATATGAACTTCCTAGGAATGATTCTTAATACCGTTTAGGTAGCGCTTAGGTAGCCGCAAAAGTGAAAAATTTCCCGAAAATTTTTAAATTCATTTCGGCTACCTAAGCGCTACCTAAACGGTGTTAAGAATCATTCCTAGGAAGTTGTTTATTGAGATCTTAGCTTCATTTTTGTAGTTGATTGTTTCCTTAAATTTTGAACGGTTTGCTACCTATGGACCTGAACAGGGGAAAAAAGGTAAAAAAATTGAATTTTTTAAAGTTTTTTGCGATTTTGACCTTGAAGATGAAGTTTTTTTTATTTTATATGTTAACAATTTTTGTTCTTTATGACAAGAGCTACAACTTTGCTTCAGAGAGTATATCAGAATTTCAAACGGTTTGCAAAATATGAGCTTGAGTAAATGATCATTTTTTGCAAAACATCGAGGCCCCACATCTTTGAGGGCCCATAAAAAAACCTGGAGGACTTTAGGCAAAACTGGAAGACAGGTGTCTTTTTTTTGGTCTTTTATCAGGTAGTGGTGTCCGTATATGGTTATCTTTTTCCGTGTTGCACTGTGTATTTCACAATATTATCATCTCTTCAGACGTCTTAATGTTCCTATAGGGCTTATTAGGGTTTCAGTTAGAGAAACTAGCTACTCTGCAGTTTCTTGCGAAGATTCATTCATCCACATTTTAAATCGAGTTAAGTAATTGAGTTACATATATTAAACCAACCCCCAGTTGAGATGTAGAAAAGTTCAACTATGAAGAGCTCCAAAAAAGCGGTTAAGTCTCTATTAAAACCGTAGGACGGTTGATATGTGGTCCGCTTATATTTTCTCAAGAGATAAAGATATTTTTAAAAATAATGTATCTCTTCACTCCGCTTATTTATTCTGTAGCTAAAAATATCCTGTTTCTTTTCACCACGAGATAATAAGATGAATCCATATCTATCAAAAAGCTCTAAATTACCATAGTTTTTAATTTAATAAATAATTCTTGCCAAAAGAAAAACTAGCTTCAAAAGAAACGAGCATCAAATATAAAGTAAAAATTTAAAAGGGTTAACCTCGTGGAAGCACTAACTTCCAAAAAAATGTAAGAAGTCACTTTGACTTCTTATCTATACATACATATAATAAAATAGTAACTCATTTCCTGTCTGTCTTTCTTTTTTTGTAAAAAAACTACTGGATGGATTTTAACAAAATTTTATGAGGAGATACCTTAGTATCCTGATTCCAATAAAGATTATTTTTTTAAACTATTTTATTTCCAAGAGAAAGTGGAGAAAAAGCAGTAAAACTACGCCGTTTTTTTTTACCGATATAAAGGTACTGCATACTTTAACCCTCTGCGACTGACGTGGTAGTCTAACAGACACCAACAAACATACAAAAGTGCTTTGTACCGTTATTTTTCAAACAATTACTGTCGCGTTTTCTGTACCTTCGTATTGTGTACTCATGCGTACGTTAGTGTGTTTAAATAGATCGAACAAAAGGTACGTGTCAGTGTGAGCGAAAAAGTGTCTACAAGTCAACCACATCACCATTAAGGTAGGTGTCTCAGAAACAACCACATCAATATTTTTGTTATGTTTTCTTAGTGTCTTCTAAACAACGCGTCAGTAAAATGCTTATATTTTCTTAGTGTCTCCTAAACAACACATCAATAAAATTGTTATGATATCTAATTTTTTAGCTTTGTTATTATGGAGCATTCAAATACATCTCAAAACCCTCAATGTCATAAGAGAACATCATATCGAACTTACAAGAGCCGCGATGAACAGAGAGAACAGTGGTTGGAGGAAATGAGCGAGCATGAGTTCAGCAATGTGGATGATCATTTTAACGACCCCAACTTTCAGCCTGACACTAAACTTTTAGGTAACGACGAAATTTCAAATGATGAAGAAGATCAAGAACAATGCACGTCCATCTCTAAACGACAACAGGCGAATATCATATCGGTAAGAAAGGATTTATATGGACTGCAAAGGAGCGTCCAAGTACATCCAGAACGGCATCCCACAATATAATCAAATTACCAACTCGTCTTCACACTTCTAACTTCGAAGGATATTTTAAGCTTTGGTCCAAACTTTTCGCTATGTCCATGTCGCAAAGTTTAGTACAACACACTAACTAAAAACTCAGTAGCTACCGAGCGCATTTCAAAACTAATAGAAAGGTAGAACTTATGGACACATATGAAACGGAAGTGAAAGCGTTCATTGGTCTACTGTACTACACTTCAGTTTTTAAATGTAATGACGCAGATCTTCGAACAGTATTTGCAACCGATGGTACTGGCCGTGAAATATTCCGCTGTGGGTTGTCCAAATTAGTTGACATAATTTTTTTTATCTAACCATTGAAAATAATTTTTTCTTTTGGAGACTGTTGAAGTTAAATGTAAGCAATAACAAATGTAAAACATTTCTTTAACCAAATTTAAGATTTAATATTTTTTGCTGTTTTAGTACAGGTCTACTTTTTTTAAAGGAAATTTATGCAATGCTAATAAACAACATTTAACAAGAATTTTCGTGTTGAATTAGGAAAATGTTTATTTAAATAGAAACTTACTCTCATAAACAATAAACACAGACAGTTTTATGAAATTTACAAAAAGAAACTTAAAAAATATAAGCCATGGAAATGGTGTCTGGTGTACTACCATGTCAGTGGCATTGTGAGAACTAAATCACGTCAGTCACAGAGGGTTGAGCCATCTTTTATTTTTGAAAGCGGTATATTTTAAGAACGGTTGCGCAACAGATGGCGCTGTTTTAAAATAAAGACAAAATGAATTAAAAGCGTGATATTTTAAAAACGGGTGCGCAATAGAGGGCGCTACTTTTAAGAAATAACAAAATATGAATTACTTACTGCCAAATAGCCAATTGAATAAAATTTATATTTGATTTGTATTTTTACTACGTGGAATTACATTGTTATTTAAATATTTTAAAGTCCTTTAACAGAGCTTTACAATAATTTTTAGAATTTTAGAATTTTACATAAATTTCAAAATTTTATCCAGGGATGGGTAATTTGGTATTGATTACTTTCAAAGTAAAAGCGAACAAAATAAAGGGTGTTTTTTTATAGAGGTATAGAACTTTAAGTTTGCATTACTTTTTAAGAAGGCAACCGATGTAACAGCTGTCAAGTGATTTATTGTCAGTTTGGTCTGGCCATTCATCATGCCTGAACAACGCTTGCAAATAGTGCAATTTTGGGCCCAAAACGAGATTACCGTTGTTCCCGATTTTCATAAGCGAATTTTGTTTAGCGATGAAGCGCACTTCTGGTTGAATGGCTACGTCAACAAACAATACTGCCGCATTTGGAGTGAAGGTAATCCTCAAGTGAATGTCGAAACACCGTTACATCCAGAAAAACTGACTGTTTGGTGCGCTTTATGGGCTGGTGGAATCATTGGTCCGTACTTTTTCAAAAACGATGGTGGCCAGAACGTTAAAGTCAATGGTGTTCGGTATAGAGCCATGATTACTAACTTTTTCATTCCTGAATTGGATAACCATGATGTCCAGGAGATTTGGTTTCAACAAGACGGCGCAACATGTCACACAGCTCGTGTTACAATAGATTTATTGAAAGACACGTTTGGTGACCGCCTAATTTCACGTTTTAGAACTGTTAAATCACAAGATCTTGGATCTTTAACACCGCTAGACTACTTTCTGTTGTGCTATGTAAAGTCATTGGTCTATGCGAATAAGCCAAAAACGCTTGACCATTTGGAAGACAACATTCGCCGTGTTATTGCCGATATACGGCCACAAATGTTGGAAAAAGTCATCGAAAATTGGACGTCCAGTTGGACTACATCCGCGCCAACCGTGACGGTCATATGCCAGAAATCATATTTAAAATTTAATGCCACAAGATTATCTTTCGGATAAATAAAATTCATGTCAATCGAATAATCCATCGTTGATTTATTGCAATTTAAAGTTTTATACCTCTATAAAAAACACCCTTTATTATCAAAATGCACACAACTTGTGTAGAGAATAAAATCTTAGTGTTTCAAATTTCCTCTTGTACTACACATCGAAAGAAATATTTTAAAATCCATTAATTTATATTTCCACGTAATTAATTTCCACTTAAAACATATACAGCTAATAAGCACATTAAAATACATTTACACACTCTTTTAATAGCATTTTAATTTCAATTCTTACCTATCAATCCCCTCTAACATTAGTTACATTAAATATTTACAGTGTTAGATAACATGTCAATTTAAACATTAACATACTTAAAATAAAGCTAGAAAAATAAAATACTAACTTAAGAAAATTCAATTTATATAGATTCCATGACACATTATACTCGCATGCATGGAACTCGAAAAAGCAGAAAATATCAAACCAAAGAAAATTTATTCCTAACTTGCTCTTACAATATTTACATGAATGGAAAGAACTGAACAGAAATTGATGGAAATATAAAGAGAATAATAAAAAGGAATTGATGTTCTATAAAATAACTGCCATACAATAACAAGAAAAAAAAATGGAAAACTTATTCATATGTAAATCAAGTACAACAACAAAAAAGCAGTTCTTCTACACTTAATATACTCAGTCAGATATTCATATCATTCAATAAAAATCAATGCACTTAAAATCAGTTTTGAAAGAGCAATATGGAAGAAGCTGGGTTAAACAAAAAAAAAAAAAAAAACTGAACAACATTGAAGTGGAATGAGCGTATGATAGACGCACATGTAAAGAACAACTTGAACAACTTGTTGATTGAAAATCAAGTTGAAATGTTAAACGCTGTCAGGAGATTTAATTTTTTTAAACATGAAAACAAGATACAACTAGTTTCTGCAATGTATTTAGAAAATTTAATAAGGTCTTTATTTTGTATTGGTAAAAAGAGAAGATAAAGATATACAAGCAGCTAAGCCGAAAAAACCAAAATTTTTTCTCAATTAAGCGTTTAATTAAAAAAATAAGATTTTCAAAAGAAAATTGTAGTACCAATAAATGATTTTAGCTTGTTGTAAAAAAATTTTTTTTTTGCAATTTAATTTATTGAATCTATACATATAATAAAGCGGTAACTCATTTCCGTCTGTCATTTGCGTTCGCATCACGTAAAAAGTACTAGATGAATTTTAACAAAATTTTGTGAGGAGGTGCCTTAGTATCCTGGACCCAATATAGGATACTTTTTTTCCGCAAAAATATCTTATTTCCAAGAGAGGATATGAATACTTTACTTTTTATGAAGTAACAAATACATAAACCTATATGTAGCATATCTTAAGGAGGAACTAAATACTGGTGAGTACAGCACGGCACATTTAATTTTTGAAAGTTGTATATTTTAAAACACAGATCGTTTTAACTACTTAGTACGGCACACAGTGGGATTTGTTCATACAATGTTTGGCAAAAAATATAAGGAGTGCCCGTAGAATGTTGAAATTTTGCTCTGAGCCTTTTATTACCTCAATTAAGAATAAAATAAAGTTTCATCAAAATTTGCCTCGACCACTTCCCACCAAATTTATTTTTGGTCCAAAGTTTTTGAAATTTGGCATGGAGCTTTTTATTACCTTAATTAAGAATAAAATAAAGTTTCATCAAAATTGGCTACATCCACTACCCATTGCCCTTATAACCCATATTATATTTTTTCCCACAACTTTTTGTTTCTTTATCAAAACTAATTATTTTATAAATAAATTTCAATACATATAGACTTTTATTCATCATCTATCATTTCATCAAGTTCCAGAACCTGTTAACGGGGTTGACATCTAATGCTACTTATAAAAGGATATAAGGATACTAGAAGTCGATGAAAAAAATCTGTTTTTTTTGCAACTCTATCACACTTTCTGGAGAACCTTAATCTATAATAATCTTTATTTCTGGCTTCTTCAGAAAGCATTCCAATAGGAAGTATTGCCGCATCCGTGTTTACCATTACTGGTATATAATACCAACTATATTTTTCAACAAAAAGTTTTGCTGTATCTTGAGCAAAATACTTGAACTTCAATTGTGGAACAAGATTAACGTGAGTACCTGCCTAGTCGGCCTAACCCCACGGTGATCTTACCACCGAATGAAACTTAGGCGTAGACAAGCGCCCCCATTGTGTAGTATAACAACACTTTACGATTGCCACAATCGCTTTTTGTGTGTGATACAGTCACAATGAGTAGCAATTTATATAATATGGCAAGCCTAGATCCATATTATAACCTCTTGCTTAGGGGTTTGGAGACTATCCAAACTCCGTCTGTTGAGAGTGCAACAGCACACTTGATCGACCGTGCACCATACCTACATAAATCGATCTTAAACCACAACCACCACGTGTACTCCCGAAGGGGACCTCACCAATAACCGGTCACAGAGAGGATAGGCTCTCTGGACCACCGATTACCGTGTTATAAAACAACAGACCTTTTCTTCCAGATTTAGGCTCTAGGAACCCTAGCGTCTGGTGCCCCTATTTTCCCCGAGTGAACCGCGTCAAAGCATTTGCCATATTCCTGCAGTGACAATTGGAACCCCCGGGGGTATTCTTGAACTTCAAGGAATTAACTTTTTTGCCACAAGTTATTATTTGTAGTATAATGCGAAATCGATTAATTAGTTGCTCCACTACACCAGTCACATCGCCAACAAGTGCGGGGTTAGAAAAGAAACGCCTGGACGTATTTCCATCGTTAGTAGACGAGTTCCACTCGTATACCCATCTGTTCCTTTAAGGCCTTCTGAATTCAAAGTTTATTTTCCAGTTTTAGACTTTTGTGTTCGTCCTTGAGCGCTGGCCACTTTCAAAATGTTTGTTGTAGGCAATATGAAGTATGCACTCCATAAATTTTATGCATGTGGTGGTTCACCATCAATAGCTTTGCTTGAAACTAATTTAAGATTATTCATTGAAATTCGTAACTCAGTTCACTATTTAAAACAGAAAATAAACTCATTTTAATAATACCTTTTTCACTTCTCTATTTGCTATTTTCAAATTGAAATTTAATTTTGTAATTTTTTAAAATTAAAAATTTCATGTATTTGGAGACAAATTTTATGATTTTATAAAAGATTATTAATTATTTAAACTTTTTAATTGATAGTATGGAGTCTTACCTTTCATTTTATTATAGCGGGAGCACCGAGCACGACCGAGCAACCTTTTTTTTTTTTTTCTTCCAAGGAAGTGTGCAATCAAGGCACGTTATAGAACAAATTTTATTCTATCATATCTTTTAAATCATATGCGCGAACTTATTAATTTTTTTTTTTAAATATGCAGAAAAGCATATATTTGAAAAATAAAAACACTATTTGAATCAGAGCAATAAAATTATCTTACGTACAAACACTATAGAAGTGCGTAAATACTTTTCAATATTTTGGACCAAAATATACATGTGACTTTACTTCGTTATTTCAAAGACAAATGAACGTTTTTTGGCATACAATTTATGGATTCTTCATACTGAATCAATTTTCTACAAAACTGCATCATTACATTTTTAAATTTTATGTGTCGAAAAAATTACTTATTGCACAAAAAATCCCTCTGTGCGGCCGGCACCTTTAGTTTTGATATTTAAACGCAGATGGCGCTAAAAACATATGCAAAAATAGCCAATTGAATAAAATTTGTATTTGTTTTAAGTCGAGTACGTGTTGTATAATTCGGTTATTTTATAAAATACATACTTACGTAATTATGTGATTACATTTTTTTTTGTTATTTAGCGTTAATTTTTAAAATTTGGTAAGACTACTACGAATTGAGTGTGGCTATGAAATCCTGTTTTTGTTAGTTTCTTCTGAGTTTAGGTGCATTTTTCTCTTATAGGTGCTACTCTATATAAGTAAGTCTTACAATAGGTGTGGAATACTTTCAAAGCAAAATCGAGCAAAATATTATCAGGACGCCCACGATGTGGCGGGCACAGCTAGTCTATAAATATAATTGAAGTAACAATAAGTGTTTACAACATCAAACTAAATTATACTTAATTAAATCCAACCAATGCCGGGCTCAAATTTATTTTCCGGTTGATGTCAACATTTTCATTCATCTCTCTGGGGGCTAAGCCTAAATGACCTAAACGACAGCGGCTACAGTCGACTAAATATAGATTGATTTACCTTTTTACTTCACCATATGTAGTTTTTGTTACTCTATAGGAAATATTTTAGCCGATAAATCACTCAAGTGCGAGTAAGACTCACATACGTGGGGTTCCGTATTACCTTCAATGTACGTACAACTTTTAAACTACACGTTTTATTTCTTTCACGTCTTTTATTTTATATACCAGACCATAGCACTAACTACACTGTGTAATTATCAACTTTCTGTCTATAAAGTTTAGAATAGAAGGCCAAATTCCTAAAATTCGCGATATTGAGGTCACATCCTTTCATTTTTATTAATTTTACTTTTGTTTTCTGTTGTTATAGTAGATATTTTTAAATATAATCTGCCTAAATTTTAAGTGTCAGCCTATTAATGTTCAAATATAAAATTACAGCAAAATCGTGTCACTATCGAAACACCCTTTAATTTTTGGTTTTACTCTTTTTGGTTAAAGAGGACAAATTATACATACTTTGTGAAGATTTATAGTGTCTACATATTCCGATTCAATAATAGGGATGCATATATACGTAAGCTTGTGTCACTTTTACAAAACCCTTTCATTTTTATTTTTTATATATTTTTTATATATTTTGCTATAGCGGATATTATTTTACACATTCTGCATTAATTTACGTTTAAAACGTACTTAAGCTTGGTTTCAAATTTCATCTGTATGTAAAATAAATAGTTCGACTAATAAAATTTCAAATATTCAATACAAAATATTAAAGTTATATTCGCGTCACTATCGGAACACCCTCTCAATTTTACTAATTGTTGTTACAGCGGCCATGTAATAACTGTTCAAAAAATATGGCCATAAACGTAAAAACATATCTTTCTTTCATATAGAATTATACGGAACACCCTTTAATTCTTTCTATTTTTTATAGAGGCAATAGTAGTACATACACCTTCTGTGAAAATTTCAAGAAACTTGAACAATTTACATACAAGTCAGGTCACTATCGGAACACCCTTTATTTTTAGGTTTATTTTTTATGTGTAAATTTTTTACTGTCTGTCTTCTACAGTTCAAGAAATAGACATATTGGCGAATAACACGTCACTTTTGGACCACCCTATAAGTTTTAGTTCTGTTATACTCATTCTGTGAAAATTTCAAGAGTCTAGCTATTACGGTTCCAGAGATAGAAGGCGCTGACAGACAGACAGACAAACGTTGTAGCGAAAGCAACAAGGTTACTTTTTCACCCTTTGGATACGGAGCGATCATTTGAAATGATTTTCATCCACCAGTGCCATTCATCAGCTTCAATTAGACGACCTTTCAAATAAAATTACCAGAACGAAATTTCGAAAACCAACAAACGTAGGAGTAAAACAAATTGGAGTTCTATCGCCCTTACTATTTTTCCATATCCTCGATGATATACAAAGGATGCCATTTATCAAACTTAATGATCTGGACTATGCCGATGATCTATACCTTCTTGACTATAAGTTCGTGCACATAGGGGAAGAGCTTAATGCTTTACATAGAAATTGTCTCAACGTTACCCTAAAGATAAGCCTCAAGAAAACGAACCTAATGAGAATCAACAAGCTACGATGAACTACGCACAATGCAAATGGATCAGATGGGGACATACAAAATCTTACAGTCAACGTATCCAGAAATGCAATCTAAACACTCAAAGAAATATAGAGATAAAATCGGATGTTGGTGAACAAGAAAATCAAAGTTTTTAATACCTGATTGAAATCAAAAATTCAGTCAGCATGGCTCAATAGTGTTCGCCATTCACCGTAACGGCATTTCCTGGCTCACTTCTCTACAACAGTAATTTTTTCCTCGGTACGCAGGTTTCTTTCTTTGTCTTGTTGATGGTTTTAAATTGAGAAATTAGTACGAAAATGATTTAAAAATGTCTTATTCACTAGGCCGATTATGTTTACCGAAAAATTGCCGAAGTGCTCTATGAACTTTGCGAACAGATTTATTTCTTTTATTTTTTTCAAAATTAATTTCCACAATTTTGAAGTAATGATTTGCCAAACCTTACTGCACAAAAATGTCAACAAAGCTTGACATCAGCTGTCAATCCATAGTCACCGATGCGTTTATTTTTGTTATTCAGAAACTTATCTTTCGAATAATATGTATGAGTCATATCTCCAGCATTCGTGTTAATAATGAGTAATAAGATCCAAATCATAATATAAGTAAATGATAGAATTTTTATAAATTTTTATGTTTCTAAAGAAGAAAAGAATTAAAATATAGAATTCTACACAAAGTTACTTGGTATTCAGAGAAACGGCTGTGATTTTAGTACAACTTCCAGTTTTTTTTTTCTGGGTATAATTAAAATCATATAAACATGTGCAATATTAAATGTGGTTTAGTAAAAGAAATAATCTATATTATAATATAACCAGCTATCCCCGGTGCACTTCGCTACACTCATGCACAAAAAATACAATAAACACTTCGAAGAAAAGTATGGCCAATCTTTAACTTGATAAACGCACGATATTCTCACATCAAAAATGTTTTAGTTTATATGCAAGGTACGACGCCTACTGTTCCCAACCAATCTGTTTTTTGTTTGACTATACATATTAACACAATAATAAGTTTTAACTTTTTATGGGAGATACCACTACCCTAATCCTCTCTCTATTTTGCTGGACTATGCACAATAGTATGAGAGTTACTTATGCAAAGTTTCAAGACTTCATCTATTTTAGTTCTCCAGGTACACCATAATAATTTTTCATTTTGTATAGGAGCTACCACGGCGACTGCCCCATTCCAATTTATATTGGTAGTCTATGTGCAGTAGCATAGGGGCTACACGTGCAAAGCCTCAAAGCTCTATCTGTTGCAGTTTTCTAAGTACACGATAATAATTTCTCACTATTTATAGGAGGTACCACACCCACCATTCCAAATCATTCTGTATTTCTCTAAACAAGGTATCTTCGTATAGGGGTTACTGATGCAAAATTCCCAGACAATACATATTGCAGTTCTCTATATACAGGATAATATTTTCTTACTAGCATAGGGGGTACCGTGATCACTGTCACAATCCAGCCTATGTTTTTCTAGAGTATATGGGTATGCGGGTTATTTGTACCTACTTTTAAGATCATATCTATTATAGTATTCTATGCACATGATAACAATTTTTCACTTTAGATGTGAGGTACCACGCCCACTGTCTCAATTCATGCTGTAATTTAGTAGATGATATGCATTTGCACAAGGGTTACTCAAGGCGCTATCTATTGTAGTTCGCCAGGAACAAGATAATAATTTTTCACTTTATATGGGAGGTACCACGCCTACTATTCTGTGTTTAGCTAAACTATGTACGTTAATATGGCAGTTACTTGTGCGAAATTCCAAGGTGAAACCTATGGCAGTTCTCTAGATGCAATATAATATTATTTCACTTTATATGGGTGGTACCACGCCCATTGTTCCAATTTATTTTGTATTTCGGTAGGCTATGCACATTAGCATAGGGGTTACTCGTGCAAAGATTCAAGGCTCTGTCTATAGTAGTTCGCCAGGAACACGATAATAGTTGTTCACCTTGTATAGGAGGTACCACGCACACTCTTCTAGTTCAGTCTGCGTTTATCTTGACTATGTACGTTAATATGGGGGTTACTGGTGCGAAATTCCAAGGTGCTAGCTATTGTAGTTCTCTAGATACACGATAATAAATTTTTACTTTGTATGGGAGAATCGGTTAAGCCACCGATTAGTCACTACTACAGGATGATATCAGACTGGGTAGTCAGGAGAATCAACGTGTCTTGGGAAGTAAGGGGGGATTGCAGAGTGTCAAGGTCAATCTGGCCTAGACTGGACGCTGCGAAAACCGAGATACTCCTGGGTCTAGACAGGAAGGTTCTAAGAGCCATGATAGGGTTGATCACTGGTCATTGCGCCATTAGGGCAATGGCTAGGAACTGGGTCGTCGGCACACCAGATTTTTGTAGGTTGTGCGAGGATGAGGAGGAGCTGGAAACTGTTGAATACGTCATGTGTCTCTGCCCGGTATTACAAAGCCGCAGACTTAGATGGCTAGGTGATAGATTTATCGAGGGGCTCTTCGTCATCGCGCGGTGTAAAATCGAGGATGTCGTCGGCTTCATCAAGGAAATCGGGTGGCTGAGTGATAGTGGGCAGGAAGCATAATAAGTCTCTCTTTTTCCCCATAGTTTTCTTAGTTTTATTGTAGTTTAGCTGAAGGGAATCCCAATGGACCAACAGGTCTCCGAGTGGATGTGCCATGTTTGGCACAACCCTTCCAAACCTAACCTAAACCCATGGGAGATACCACCCCTACTATTCCAATCCAGTCTATCTTTCTCTAAACTATGCACGTTAGTATAGAGGTTCCTGCTGCAAAATTTCGTGGCGCTACCTACTACCTATCGTTACCCAGATATACGATGATAAATATTTACTTTGTATAAGAGGTACCACGCCCACAATTCCAATTTAGTCTGTGTTTCGCTAAACTATTTACGTTAATATAGAGGTTCGGGTGCGAAATTACAAGACGCGACCTATTACTATTACCAAGATATACGATGATTAATATTTACTTTGTATGACAGGTGCCACACCCACGTCGAATATCAAAAAAGTAGATGCCCTATTTTACTATCCGTATATCCAGTAACAATCTGTGAAAATTTCAGAAAGATCGCTTTCCGACAAACAAACTCACAAACAAACAAACATAATTTGTGCTTTAGATATCTAGATATAAAAAAATAAAGATAAAAAATAAAAAAATTAACAAAAGAAATAATCATTCCCAAAAGTGATTCGTCCTCGTTCATCCTAAATTTTTGTTAATCTCAATTTAAGAACCATATAATAAGCTAAATAATAATAATAAAAATAACATAATGATACAATTAAAATATATGTATATTTAAACCTACAATTTACCCAAACTAATTTTAGCTTTATTATTAATAGATAACTTTTATTAGCAGACCATTAAAAACCTCTTCAAAATATTTATTACCCAATAGCTTTACAACAACGTCTTGTTAACTAAATTTTAAAGATAAATGTATTTATAATAACAAGAAGTTACACAACATATAAATAAAATGTTAGCTTATAAATAAACCTCCAATACGTTGTCAATGACAACAGATGTCCGGCAACAAAAAAGGTGCTAAATGATTTGATAACTAACAAACCGAAGAATACAAAAATATAAAAATAAAAAAGGACATGTAAAAATGCCATTAAAAAAGAAGAAACACAAACTTTGACAACCCACATTCTGGAATGTTCAAGTTGCAATAAACTGTGTCTGTATTAACACTGACAATAATAAAAACACCATAGGGAAGTTGTAAAACAGAAAGCAGAAGTCTTAAAAAAGTAAGAGAAGTCCTGTAAAGGGCAAACAGTAAACACAGTAGAGCAACAAAAAATTAAACTGTGACTACGAAATTTTAAATTTACCAATTAACAAGGTTAAGCTCAATAAAAAATAAAAAGAAAGGCTTCGGCTGACTGTTCCCACAGCGACTTCGGTTGACTGTTCCCACAGCGGTCTTCGGACTGACAGTTCCCACAGCGGCTTCGGCTGACTGTTCCCACAGTGGTCTTCGGACTGACTGTTCCCACAGCGACTTCGGTTGACTGTTCCAACAGCGGCTTCGCCTTATTGTTCCCACAGTGGTCTTCGGACTGACTGTTCCCACAGCGACTTCGGAGTGACTGTTTTCCCTAGTGTAAGCAAACTACGTATTATTGTAGAAATCTAACAAGAGGAACCATTGTACGTATTTATGAACCTAGATTAAGTAACCCGAACCTGCGAAGTAGTTGTATGCCGAATCTACGTATCGAACCAGTAACCCGAACTAGTATCCCAGTTCTTTCCGTTTTCTTTTACTATAATAGTTGTGATATATGTAATCGATATATTAAAACAATAATCGTTAGTAATAATTTTAAGAATAGCACCGTTAACACATTTAGCGCCATGTGCGGCACCGGTACGCACAACCTGAGTACTTCGTTTCTCCAGACGCATCCTTAATGTCTTTAAACGTGAATGTGGCATAGTGCACACGATTTACATTGGGTTTATATACCTGGAATGAATCTGTGGCCCCAGGGAAACGTAAACTTGTGCTTGGCCTGAGCAGTTTGCATACCTATAACGCGTCAGGGGCGGATAAAATATAGAGCTATTTGGTTCAATGAGAACAGGTGGATGGTTTTTTGTAATAGTATTTTTTTCCTTTTTATATTGAAAAAAGGAATTTTTACCATACAAAAACAATGATAACATTCAAATCCATTTTTGTTTATTATTCAAATTTATGTATTAAGCCTAGTACTCCGTTCGAATTTGTGAAAAATGTTGAGCAACATTTATTATTTCGCAAGGAAAATTTAACATTTAAAATGTGGTGTCTATATCGCGATATGAAAGAATTTAACGATTTAGTTGGTTTTAAGTATAACACATTGTTTTATAAATGTTAACAAAAGCCAAGCGAACAACTGCTGTTTGAAAAATTCAAGATGAAATAATGCCCATTTCACAGCTTTATTTCACAGCTTTGATAAAATGTTGCCAGAAACAGTTCAATGTTTTACCACAGCAAAAACAAAGTACTACTACTGCAACATTTTTTTTTCACGACTTTTTAAGAGAAATTTTCTATGTTTGTAATTTGACATCATTCCGCATGAAAAACTGAACGGAGTACTAGGCATTAGGCAAAAAAAGTAAATTCAGTCTAAAAATTTCAAAATGTAGTCTATACATGACCTAAGCAGAGTGTTGTTCAAAGCACTTAATACATATGGATATATTGTACTTGATACAGAAGCTATTAATAATTTTTGCAGTTTTTCGAGCATAACACAGTACAACACATGATTTCGGGACTCAATTCTGATAATTGTTTATGAAAGTAGCCCCAAAAAGAAGAACTTCTGCATCATTCGTTTAGTTATGGTATATCAAATAATAATTTAAAAATTAATTTGAAGTTAAATTCATACCTTTACTTAATTGTGAATAAAAGCGTAACGCGTTCATCGATTTTCATGATTTATATCTGATTTTGTTCATAGGTTATGCGACTTTACGTGAAAGTAATAGGACTTGACACTTTTTTGCCGTTTTGGATTTTTTATGAATTAAATTATTATTTTTAATTTATTTTAAATTACAAATTTATTTTTTAGTAAAAAATATTTTTTTTTTCTTCATATATTTACTTATAACTGCGTAACTGTTGCTTATGTAAAAAAGTGTCAAGTCCTATTACTTTCCTTCAAAATATGCTTGATTGTAACAGGGGTTATCTGCGGTGTCTGTGGTTGCTCAGAGACCACGGACATATCTGTTGGTTCCTCTTCTATCTCAGATGTTGGTTTGACAGATTGGCCTAGAACCAGCTTTCTCACTAGTTCTTCTTTGAATGTTTTGATGGGTATTTTTTTACTTTTGATTTTGTTGTACAGGTGCAGAGCATTGACAACAGTTGTTGCAGTGATAGATGGAAAGCTAATCGTTTGTACCATTTTACAATCTGGTAGAAGGACGTTAAATGAACGAGATGTTGATGGTCTTGAGCTGAAATCTGGTAAAGGGATGCTGAGTGAACGATATGTTGTCGGTTTATCATAACGTGAGGATTGTCTATCTGTTACCAGATTGTCTAGCATTTCTTGAGAATCGTCACACGTATACGGAGGTGGTACTGTGATGCATATTATTTGGTCCACACTCGTTGAAGTGGACGGAACAACTTCTAAATCTGAGTCTTCATCACAACTACTAGAAGGAATGTAATCCTTGCTTCTATCAACATCATCATCGTCTTCTGAGTCACAAAAATCTGACAGATCGGAGAGATCAGCATTCAAAGTTTCATTTATCTCTTTATCACTAAGTTTTTTTCCTGACATCTTTTATTTTTTTTAATTAGCTGAATTAATTCGTCTAAGGCAATAAAGAAAAAAAAAAATGTTAAATGTGCACCAGTGATCACGGGGCCCTAGTAAAAGTAAAATTACTTACTGGGGCCGCGTGATCACCGGTACACACACTGTAATTGATGAAAAATCATGGAAAAAGTGAAAATAAAAAAGTGCAGAAATAAATATTTTTTTGCATTAAATGTTAATTGAATTGTTTCAGCGAATCTTCAGCTACATTATTGCCGAACAAAGTTAAGCGCTTTTACCTAGTATCAATGAGATTTTAGACAAAAACTGACGACACCTTTTTTTAAGAGCCCACTGATTTTCACAATCTTTCAAGGGCCAAAAATAAAAATTCGACAAAAAATTCGCCAAACTGAGTAGAGGTTTATTACTACCCTTTGGTATTAGAATCGAACCTATACTGTCAAATTCGTGTATTTTTCGAAAATTTCTTATTTGTTGCTCTGTAATATTGTTTTTTCCTTGACATCTCGAATCTGGCCCCCTCTTTGAAGGTTTTCTCTCCACATTTTCTTAGTTAAAGTTTAAGGTTGAAAGTGCTAGGATGCCTGACGCACGTTAGATAAAAATTTCTCGTTACTGAATTTTTCTGATTACTTACTTACCATGACCTATTGTATAATAAATATCGGCTTTTTAGCTTTAGTGGACATACCAGTGCTAAAAATAAGTGCTCACGAGAAAGGTTCAACCAACAACTATATTAAAAAATTTTAAAATATAAAAAACCTACGTCATAAGTTATAAAATATTAAGGGACTACTTTGAATTAATAAAGATCTCTGAAGACAAATTAAGATTAACATACCTTTTAAGTACAGCTCGTTTATAAATCGTTGTAATAATTGGTCTTTTAAATTAGGCAAAAATTTACTGAAATAATTAGCAGAAAAAGGGATTATGAAATTTAATACAATAAGTAAATATTATAATTAGCCATTCATGAAAAGCACCTGAAGCCACTGTAACTATGTTTTCAACTGTATCACAAACAATCTACTTTTAATACTAACATACATACATACATACATACATACATACATACATACATACATACATACATACATACATACATACATACATACATACATACATACATACATACACATAAATGCGTTGGGGTTTTACTTCGAAAGGTGAAGTGTGAAAATGCTCAATTAAAGAGAATTGTTACAGCATTTAGGTTTGTAACAAATATCAACCTAAAACTCAAAGGACATGGTCATCTGACAGTTTGTCTAATTGTCTGTATTTCTACGTTTGTTGTCAGGACAACTAGGCGAGTTATATAGATTACAAAGTTAAACTATATTTTGCAAACACCATAACACCTACAGCTACACAATATAAAATACCCAGATGTCAATGCCTTCAAAAGATTTCCAACGATGAGTTTAAAGCAATAAACCATTGTAGGAGAAAATCGAGAAAATTAATAACGAGTTTAAAAAATAAGTGCCGAAAATGCGATTACTTATTCATTCTTCGTTAAAGGAGACAACACGCAATAACATGAACCTCATCTTTTCGTCGAAGAAGTCTAATGTTAAGGCTTTAAAAAACTAGATTGCAAACAGGAATTTAAAGTAAATAAATAAAAAGTTTGCCAGTCAACATTTTTTTAAGAGAAGTAACACTTAGGGAATTATGCCTACCAATTAACTGGTATTACTTTCTTTGGGAAAGGAATAGAGTAGAGATAGGACAGATGGTGAAATAAAGAAATAAAGCTTCACTTTTGGCAACTCTGTAATTGCATGACATAATTATTTATATAACATTGTTGTAGAGCCTCTGGTATGAAATAGGCAAATTAAGTTAGAAGCTGTAGAGGCATTTTATTAATATTTTATTTCGTGGATGAGTAGACCGGCGAAGGAAGGTGCTATGATTACTAGTAAGAGTAGAAAAAATAAAAAAAATATCAGCAGAAATTGATGTTGATAACACACTGTGTAATTTTTTAAGTCATGGCAAAATAACCATATACGGACACCACTACGTCATAAAAGACCAAAAAAAAGACCCCTGTCTCCCAGTTTTGCCCAAAGTCCTCCAGGTTTTTTTTTATGGGCCCTCAAAGATGTGGGGCCTCGATGTCATTTTTGCAAAAAAAAAAATCATTTTCTCAAGCTCATATTTTGCAAACAGTTTGAAATTTTGATATACTCTCTGAGGCAAAGTTGTAGCTCTTGCCATAAAGAACAAAAATTGTGCAAATATAAATTCAAAAAAACTTCATCTTCAAGGTCAAGGTCAAAATCGCAAAAAACTTTAAAAAAATAAATTTTTTTTACCATTTTTCCCCTGTTCAGGTCCATAGGTAGCAAACCCTTCAAAATTCAAGGAAACAATCAACTACAAAAATGAACCTAAGATCTCAATAAACAACTTTCTAGAACATATGAACTTCCTAGGAATGATTCTTAACACCGTTTAGGTAGCACTTAGGTAGCCGCAAAAGTGAAAAATTTCCCGGCTACTTAAGCGCTACATAAACGGTCTTAAGAATCATTCCTAGGAAGTTCATATGTTCTAGAAAGCTGTTTATTGAGATCTTAGGTTCATTTTTGTAGTTGATTGATTCCTTGAATTTTGAACGGTTTGCTACCTATGGACCTCAACAGGGGAAAAAGGTAAAAAAATGAATTTTTTAAAGTTTTTTGCGATTTTGACCTTGAAGATGAAGTTGTTTTGATTTTATATGTTCGCAATTTTTGTTCTTTATGACAAGAGCTACAACTTTGCCTCAGAGAGTACATCAAAATTCCAAACGGTTTGCAAAATATGAGCTTGAGTAAATGATCATTTTTCCAAAAATGACATCGAGGCCCCACATCTTTGAGGGCCCATAAAAAAAACCTGGAGGACTTTGGGAAAAACTGGGAGACAGGGGTCTTTTTTTTGGTCTTTTATCACGTAGTGGTGTCCGTATATGGTTATTTTTTTCCGTGTTGCACTGTGTAATTGGCGAGGCTGGAATACGAACCCAAGTCACTCAAACCAACCAACATGTAAGCTTAGTAGTCGACGATTTAAACTACAGTATTGCTTTGTTAAAAATTAAATTTAAATTTCAGTGATAAAGGACTTTTACATGCCTAATGTAATCCGGACATACTGCTTTTGTGAGGATTAGTCCTGCTTTTTCACATTCCGGCTTTAAATATAAGTCGCAATTTTAATACTATAATACCGCTCTTTAAATTTTAGATGTTTGTGTAGGTTACACAGAAAAAAATATTTTCACCAGTTAAAAGTTTTAATTGGATACAGTTTAAAATTTAATTAAATTGATTCAATTATTTTTTCAATTAGACAATTCTGTTTTGTTCTGTTTTAAACAAATATATATTTGAATCAATTAAAAAATTAATTGAACTTTAATTTAAAACTAATTAAAACCAATAAATTAATTATTTAGGCTTTAGTTCTTAATTATAAAGAGATAAAGAAAAATTAGATACCAGCAAAGCAGAATGCATTTTCTAGATAGGTACGTCCGTCATCAGTACTCTTTGTATCGATCTACACGGTAGTTTTAATTGTTATTAATTTTCTATTTAAACAAATATAATTCATACTAATTAAAACCTTTAATTGGTGAAAATATTTTTTTCTCTACAGGTAGTACAGGTCGCCGATTTTATATTCAAAAACCGACTCATTTGGGTCCTTGTGTTCTGTTTGTGATGCCTCAAAGAGGGAGAAAGAGAAGATGTCTAACGGCTCTTGAGTGAAAAAAAGGATTCGCAGATCACACAGATCTCCACAACTTAAAGGCAAGCTAAAGATATCACGAAACGGCTAAGAGATCTACTAAAATTAAGTTGAAAGCTTATTGGCGAAAACACAACACTCAGCTTAGATTGCAAACTTCTAATTTACAAGTCAATCCTTAAACCAATATGGTACAATGGCATTCAGTAATGGAGTACCGCAAAGGCACCAAAATAAAATTTTTCGAATCATCAAACATTTACAAATATCGTGGCAATAGTTAAAGTAGAAATAGCAAAACATGCATCAACATATTTAAAGAACCTTGAAACGCCTCCAAATCCGTTGGCCGGCCTGTAACATGATCGTGGTTACATTCGTTTAATAAAGAGTGCCATTGCTGCTCTCGTCTGAACATCAGAGGGATGATCCAAAAATGATGACATCAACCGTGCACTATAAAACTTTTGGCTAGCATTAAATTGACTTATGAAAAAAAAGAGTGAGAATCAGAAAGGTACTTAAGGTTCCTTCAGATCAGTACTTGGTTTAGTGCAAAACCAAAATATCACTTTTTGATATTCCGCATTCTCGCTTTTTGCTAAGAAACGAAATGGTCACGTAATATCGCGTGTTTGTTTTAGAGGCGGACTACTTGAAATTGGTATCAGTGTTTTCTGTAAAAGCTGATTTGTATGGTTTGGCAACCTATCATGACTACATAGATTCATGCCATGCAATTTTTTTGCTTTTAACGATTGTCGAAATACTATTACATCCAGAAAAACTCACTGATTGGAGCACTTTATGGGCCGCTAGTTTAATTAGTCAATGCGAAGAGACAAATTGCGATAGTCAGAAACTTTTTCATTCTTCAAGGTATGAAAGGCAGCAGAAAAACATTTGGGGAACGAATAATTTCAGGAAATGGATCTTGTTCGTGAGATACGACATAATTAAATTATTTTCTCTAAAGACATGCAAAGTGCCAGGTTATGGGGATAAATCAGAAACGATCTAGTACTTGGAAGCAAATATTTCGCACGTTATTGCTTTAAAGATTTACTGTGAAATTTTGATCTCCTGGTTACGCCATATTGAGAATAACCGTTCGGGTCACATGCCCGAAATCATATTTAAATATTAATGCCATACATAATCTAATTAGACATAACACCATTCTAATGGTTTTTAAAAATGGTTTTATCTCTTTTATCTCAATTCAGAGGCGGAATCATAAAAAATTATCTTTACATGCACTATACCGCATATAACTCTGGCATTTGGTCAACTAAGTGATAAAAGTCTGCTTATATTCAAACACAGACGTAGAAAAAAGACACATAAACGTTTTATACATTTAGAAAAAGTAATAGCTGATATTTAATGGGGCCAATGTCTGACATTAATTGCTGCAATTAAAAGCACACAAACTTGACAGGTTTCATATACAGTCAAAACATTTAATATATGTATATGACAATAGCACTAGTAACAGTAGTAACAACAGCAAAAACCAAGCATGTGAATATTTTTCTATGACTGTCTGTAAAAATTTAGCCACCCAAAGGTTGTTTATGCTGCAAAAATCTATGTAGGGAATTTTAAAAGAACTTTCTCATAACTAAGATTTTCTTAAAGTATCTAAGATTTTTAAACTCAAATAATTCTGAAAATAAGCCAAAACTATACTGTATAAATTATAATATAGAATAAACTAAAGATCAAAAGAGAAAGGCAAAAACAAACTGTTAGTAAACGAGTAAGACTGCTATATTCGGCCAGGGTGCCTCGGTAGACTAGCAGGTAGTATGCAAATCTATCAGAGTGAGGGTTGTGGGTTCACTACACCCATGTGAACTTTTTCGTTACTATGGTCGGTATATAATTTGTAATTTTCTTGTAATATTTAAGCCGAATTTTATATGCCCTTCAGCATAGTAATGTTAAATATTATATAAATCTTATGTATCCCAATCTCACAATAATATACATTTGGTCTTTACTTCTGTTATTTTCACTTCCTTATTACAAATCTATACATATAATAAAAATTTTGTGGATCCTGATTCCAATATAGGAAACTTTTTTTCTGCAAAAATGTCGCATTTCCACGAGAAAGTGGAGAAAGGGCTGTGAAAGTACTGAAATTTTGGGTTTAAAACTGGGATATTTTAAACATAGCGCACCTTTTATTTTTGATAACTGATGGCGCCAATTGAATAAAATTTTTATTTTTACTTTCTGGAATTACATTGTTTTTAAAATATTTTAAACACCTCTTACAGAGCTTTACAATAATTTTTAGAATTTTAGAATTTTTTATAAATTATATCCAGGAATGGGTACCTTTATAATAAGTAAATACATACACCATAACTGAAGCACTATAAAAGTAAGAGTCTTACAATTGGTGTGGATTAATTTCAAAGCAAAGTCGAACAAAATATTGTCAAGACGTGGCGGGCACAGCTAGTATAATAAATATAAAGATATAGATTTTTTTTTTCAATTTTAACTTTGTAAAAATTTTATTGAAACATTTTCTAAAAATTTTATCGCATTTGTTTTGTAAAAGTTTTATTGAAATTTTTTGTAAAAATTTTATCAAAATTTTTTTGTAAAAATTTTTGTGAAAATTTTTTGTAAAAATTTTATCGATATTTTTTTTTTTAAATATTTTATCGAAAATTTTTTCTCTAAATTTAATCGATTTTTTTTGTAAAAATTATATCAAAATTTTTTTGTAAAAATTTTTCGAAAATTTTTTTAAAAATTTTTCGAAAATTTTTTTAAAAATTTTATAGAAAAATTTTTTGTAAAAATTTTATCGAAAATTTTTTTTTTTAATTTTTCGGTCTATCTATTGTGCAACCGTGATTAAAATATGCCGCTTTCAAAAATAAAAGATTCCTTAAAGTAGGCGTACTTTTAATGATATTTCTCTTTATTATCTCTTGAAAATGAGGTATTTTTGCGAAAAAAAGAATCGTTTATTGGAATTAGAATGCTAAAGTACCTCCTCACAAAATTTTGTTTAAATCCATCCAGTAGTTTTTACGTGATGCGAACGCAAAAGAAAAGCAGACAGACAGACAGACGGAAATGAGTTACTATTTTTGTAAATGTATAGATTAGCTAAATCTTAAGTGATGCGATTACCAACGAGCGACATTTAATTTTATTTATATAGATTATGAATTTTACTGATATTAATTAATCAGAATTTATTATGAATGACGCCAACCTCTTCACTCGAAGGAGGCATCCTTAATGCCTTTCGAATAAGGTAGTCAAAAATTTCAATTCAAATGTCTAAAATCATTATTGACCAAAGGGGGTCAAAAAGGGTTCCACAAAATTTGTGGTCTGCTTTCAAATATATTGTGCAGTGAAATAAAATATAAGAAATTATTTCGTAGGATATCTATCAGCATTTTTTAAATCTACACATTGTTCATAGGTCTGTTATAATATTCATCTAAAAAAACATTAAGTCTGTCAATAACATTTAAAGACATGCCTCAGTGCAACAAACATTAATAAATTTCCATTTTTAAGTGCCTCATAAATGTTTTCTACTTTTACGGATTGCCATTTCATTTTGATTGGAATAATATAATAATTGAACTTAAAACAGGATTTATGAACAAATGCAGGTATTAAAAATAATATTACGTCTTTTTGTTTCACCAACCATAAATGGTGATTGAAAAGATTTGTAAGGATTTATGGATAAAAGTCTTTGCCACAGTAAAATATTCGAAAAGTTATGAGTTGTAAAAGTTATACGACTATTGAGTAGCCATTAAAAATAATAAAAAAAAATTTATTGCGTTTGTCTCTTTATCCCTTTTCTATTTAAAATAAATTGAACAAATTTTATTTGTTTTAGTAGCTTAAATGTAGATTGAGTGGGAAAAATTATTTTTATTATAAAAGAGGTTTCATTGAAGATTTAGTGATTTTATGAAAACAAACATTGCAATTTATAAGTAATAATAATAGAAGGGAAACTAAAATAGTCCTGAAATTTTCCCTACCTTAACTTAACTAAAATAGTCCTGAAATTTTCCCTACCTTAACTTATGCTTCTGTTTGCAATAGTTATAATTTCTTAAAGTGTTGTTTTCTAAACTAAGAAGGATTTCGTTCAATAGCAATAAAGATTCCGTAATAATTAAAAATAATAAAAAAAAGAATTAAATTAAATAAATGAAAATGCATTACAAAACAAAAGTCTACTTACATACAATATAATTCTTGCAAAAAAAAACCGACTACAAAACAAATATATGTGCATCAATTCTTAACACAAAATTTGACTCAAAATTATATCAACTATTGGGACACCCTTTAACTTCTAATTATAAATATTTAATTTCTGATTATAAATATTGGACATTCTGTCCAATTTTCAAGTGATTGTCTACAGTGGTTCAAATGGTTCATATATTTAAATTGACATCACATATGGGGACACCCTTTAATTTTTAAGTTTATTTTTTTATTAATTTCTGTTATTGGCAGCTATAGTGATATGCAGTTTTTTAAATTTTAAAAGGATGCTCTTTACGGTTCATAATACACGTAAAAAACACATCAAAGAAACATATCAAAGTTTTATCACAGTGAAAACAGAGTACTACTTCAGCAACATTTTTTCATGACTTTTTCATACAAATTTTTTATATATGCAGTTTCACAGCATTCCGCATGAAAAACTGAACAGAATACTGGGCTTTAGAGTTGAATTTTTGTCATTAAAAATATTTAATTATGTTGAGATATCCGCTGTATAGTGGCTGATACGACCAAAAAGATGTATTTAAATCTAGGATTTTTTAACGGCCAGTCCGATTCTACACGTGAATCACCTCCAAGGAGACACTACTTTGAGTTTTTAGAAATAAGTTTTTTTTTTATTAAAATTGAGTTTCGGGTAAAAATAGATAAATTTAAATCACTATCACTTACACTTATTATGCAAGTCGCAGAGTTTTTCTCCAGTAAACGTTAAAAATTATTTATAACTAGCTGTGCCCACACACGTTGACAATATTTTCTTCGATTGTGCTTTGAAAGTTATCCACAACAAATTTTAAAACTCTTATCTTTATATAAATAAAATGGATAAAATTCTAAAAATTATTTTAAAGTTCTATAAAAGACAGACAGGAAATAAATTACTTCTTATTTTAAAACAGCTCTATCTGTTGTACAACATTGCTTAAAATATACTGTTCTCAGAAATAAATAATGCCTTAAAGTATGCAATACCTCTTTAAATTGGCGTTTTAATTTAAGGAAAAGCTGAATGTAACAGAGTCTTGTAAGTTTCAGCAGTTTTTTTTTGCACTTTGAAATATACAGCTTTCAAATTATATTTTGTCTTTATTTTAAAACAACGCCATGTGTTGCGCAACCGCATTTAAAATATCCCACTTTCAAAAATAAATGATGCCTTAAAGTATGCAGTACCTTTAAATCGGTAAAAACGGCGTACTTTTATTGCCTTTTCTCCACTTTCTCTTGGAAATGGGATATTTTTGCGGAAAAAATATCCTATATTGGAATTAGGATACTAACGTACCCCCTCGCAAAATTTTGTTAAAATCCATGCAGTACTTTTTACGTGATGTGAACACAAATAAAAGAAAGACAGATAGGAAATGAATTACTATTTTATTATATGTATAGAGTATGGTAATAAGAATTTTTCCTTAATGTTTAGAAAATAAAATTTTAACCCAAAACCACCAAGTTCAAGTAATTTATTGCAGTGATTAAAATTTGTAATTTTACTTTTTTGTAATTATGTATTGCAACAACAGACACATGTTCTATTCAAAGGTTTTATATTTGCAATACTATTAGTAAACAGTTTAATTTAGTAGATAGTAAGATTGAAATACCCGTAAGTACCGAAACTTACAGAATAAAATATCAGTGGATGGATATAAAAATTCAATTCAAAAATAGAGAGCAGTGATAGAAAAAGAAAAGAAAATTGTAGATGATACTAAGTAATGCGTTTTAAATTTTAAGGGCCGATTGGAATGTAAACCACATCCAAACGTCAAGTTTTTTTCTGCATTTAATTTGAAATTTCTCGATTTCAGACTAACTCAATTTGAACCATGGAAAGATACGCAATAGAGAAATGGTCAGAATGGTGGCAAGAAATGGCAACATTGGATGATCAATTTTCGAAGAAAATCATTTGCAGTGATGAGGCACGTACCCTATGTTGATTGAAGATAGACATATACCAAAAGTTGACTCAAATTGGATACTGCTATGGCAGCTAAGTAAAAAGTGTCGAGTTATGGCCAGCTGTAAGTTTGTCTTGAAACACAATCTATTATCTATACATATAATAAAATAGTAACTCATTTCCGTCTGTTTGTGTTCGCATTACGTAAAAACTACTGGATGAATTTTAACAAAATATTGTCAGGAGGTACCTTAGTATGTTCAATCCAATATAGGTAAGCTCTTTTCATTACAAATATCCTATATCAACAAGAGATAGTGGAGAAAAAGCAGTGAAAGTATGCTGATTTTTTTTTACCGATTTAAAGGAACTGCATACTTTAAAGCATTTTTTTTTAAAGCTCTTTATTTTAAGCAATCTTGCGCACAACTGATAGATTTTAACAAAATTTTGTGAGTAGGTACCTTAGTATCCTGATTCCAATAAATTATACTTTTATTTAGCAAAAATATATTATTTCTAAGCAAAAGTAAAGAAAAAGTAGTGAAGTACGTTGATTTTTTCTTACCGATTTAAAAGTACTGCATACTTTAAGGCATCTTTTATTTTTGAAAGCGGGATATTTTAAACACGGATGTGTAACAGATGGTGCTTTTTTAAAATAATTTCAAAAAATATGAATTGAAAGCGGGATATTTTAAACACGTTTGTGCAACAGATGGCACTGTTTTAAAATAATAACAAAATATGAACTATAACTTACTTACAAATAGCCTATTGAATAAAATTCGTACTTCATTTGTATTTTTACTTTGTGGAATTACATTGTTATACAAATACTATAAACACATTTTACACAGATTTACAATAACTTTTAGAATTTTAGTGTTATATATAAATTATAGAATTTTTTTTGGATTACTTTCAAAACAAACGCGAACAAAATATTATCAGGACACACACAACGTGTGTGGGCACAGATAGTTCTTAATCAAATGGGGACTTGGACTTATTTTTATTTATTGTATCTTCAATATATTTCAACTACCAATAATTACTAAAAGAAGAATAAATAAACTTGTGAGGTCCAGCCAGTTTATTCAGTATGTTACGCGCTAAGGGATTTTAATGAGTTTCAAACTTCCTCAAATACGTGACTGCATGTTTCACTATTTCTGCTTTAGCTGATGGCACGTATAGATCTTTGTTTGAGTTTTTTTTTTATACATATACACGGGATTAACTGTGATCATTCGTAGAATCTTATTATGGCGCCTTTCAATTTGTTCTACATTGCTAGCTGAGGCAGTACCACATAATGTAATTCCATAAAACCAATTTGGTATAGGCTCGACTTGTACAGTAAAAGTTTGTAATCTGAGCTAGAGGTAGAGTTTCTGACAATAAGCCAGTTTAGTTCGACAGTTTTTAACTTCATTTGTGTTAACTTTTATTCTATGTGTTTATTCCAAAATAGGCGTCGATCAAAATGTATGCAGAAAATTTTGAAAAAAAAAGAATAATGAAGAAAAAACTATCCAAGCAATTGTCTTCTTCATATCCAGCTAATGATAGATGAGATATTATATGTGAGTACTACTAGACCTTTCTTATTTAAAGGATCCGTCATTTTCGGTTTTTATCAACCATAACAGTTTAGTTCTTTTATTTTATTTTATTTTATTTTATTTTATTTTATTTTATTTTATTTTATTTTTTAGTTTATCCTCTTTTTAAAAATTTTATTTCCAACAATATATTCTATCCTCTTAAAACATTTTCACTCCGGCCACTTTTGCCTTTCAATTGTTCAAATGCGTATTAAAAATTATTTTTCTATCAACATTTTCTTCTCGTATTGTCAATAGTTTGAAGTGAACATTATTTGGCTGTAAGTATTTTTTTATTATCACACACACACACACAAACAGCGAATGGTATTTTTCTAAACATGACAGAAGAAAACATTTTTACTGCTTTCAAACAAGTGCAAACAAAAAAAAAATTAAAAAATAAAAAAACATAAAGCAAAAATATGTAGATTTTATTCTTAGTTTTGTCCAACTTTTTATTCACTTCACTTAAGTTTTTTTTCTAAAATGTGCTCTTTAATCTCCCTCTTTCTCCAGCTTTTTTTTTTAAAGGTTTTTATGCAAATGTTCATTATACACTTTGAACAGTTCTGCTTTTGTTAGTAATGTTTTGTTAATGCCATTCGATTGTTATTCGAAATATAAAAAAGAGAAGAAAAACGCATTTTATGTCATATTAAGATTCAATCTTTTTACAATTTCCCAATATTTTATTTAAATTTTAAGGTAAAGAAACTAAAATTTTTTTTTCCTCAATACACCATACAAAAAATAATCCACTTAATTCCAGCTAAACAGTTTTTATTTCAAATTATTTTAATACAAAGTAAACTTTAAAGGATGCCACATACAATATTTAATTTAATAGATTTTTTTTTCTTTGAGAGCAACATTAAACATTTTCCAAAAAATTTTAATTTTTCTATATTTCTATGTTGTTATTGTAAATAAAATAAAATGTTTAAAATGTTATACTTTATTTATTCATGTAGTTTAGTTTACTTACATTTTATTTTTTTAATTTTTTCAAACAGCAACAAAAAAAATTTTGTTTAAAACAATTTTAGTCCTGAAATATTTTTAAAGTTGCTCAACTATGACAAGTTAAATATTTTGATGAATTCTTTCCATACATATTCAGGATACTAAAAATATTTAAAATTTTAAATATAAAAGAAATTTATTTAAATTTTATTGCCTGATTTGCGTGGTATTACATACTCAAGTAATATGCTGTGTTGTGAAAAAAAAAATGCAACGCAGTGTCTTATAGCCAAAGGCACCCACGGAAACCTCTGAGTGTCTGTGAAGTAAAACAAAATATTAACAAGACTCTCACAAAAAGAACAAAACAAATAAGGGGTGATCTATTTCGAAAAAAAACACAGAAAATTCAAATTTAATGCAGAAGGTTTATTATCATTTGAAAGAACATTCTTTGGCATTTTTTTTTTTTGAATTTTACGTCTATCAAATGTTGGCCATTGCTACGTCGCAGATGGTCCATCCGTTGAGTCCAATTTTCGAAAATTCGTTCGAGCATTTCAACTGGTTACTGGCGAATTACACGCTTGATATTTTCCTCCAAGGCCTGAATCGAAGCGGGTTTGTCCGCATAAACTTTAGATTTTACATATCCCCATAGGAAAAAGTCTAACGGTGTGATATCACGCGAGCTTAGTGGCCAATCGACCGCCCCAAAATGTGAAATTATGTGCTCACCGAAATGTTCTCTCAACAAATCCATTGATTGATGCGATAAGTGGGAAGTGGCGCCGTTTTGCTGAAATTAAATATCACCGAGATCATGAGCTTCAATTTCAATAGTCGGTTATCATGGCACGATAACGGTCGCCATTGACGATTACGTTCGCACCGGCATCATTTTTAAAGAAATATGGACCGATGATTCCACCGCCCCACAAACCACACCAAACCGTTGTTTTTTTTTCAGTTGAAGTGGCGGCTCATGAATCTCTTCAGGTTGCTCTTCGTCCCAAATGCAGCAATTTTCTTTGTTTACATACCCATTGAGCCAGAAATGAGGCCCATCGCTAAACAAAATTTGACTCGAAAACGTCGGATCTTCTTGGAACTTTTCAAGAGCCCATAGAGCGAAGCGATTCAGGCGCAAGTCTTTCCATTATGAAAGGCCGAACAATATTAAACAAAAGTAACATGACAGTATGACACGACTCACACGTGATCTGTCAAAAAAAAGCTATGGAAAAAAATACCTCGAAATGGATCACCCTTTATATTCATACGTTGTCACATATAACCATTTACATGTTTTACATTATATTATAGTATGTTTACATTATAAACATAATTATGGTTGTATTTAACAATGTTATTTTAATGTAAGACAATAATATGTTTAAATAAAAAAATATTATTATGTTTGAAAATAATAATATTGGAATATAACCATATATCTAATTCAACCATAACATGTTGTTCTTAGATTATGGTTACCTCAACCATGTTTTTTCTTTGCGTGTAGTTTTAAAAAGGTAGGAGACCCAATAACTTTTTGGTTATTAATAATAGTTATTGAAAATCAAACAAATAAAAATCCTTTTTACTGGTTATAAAAGACCAAAAAAAAAAAATAATAAATTTGTAATGGTTATTAAAGAGCTAAAAAATAAAAATCATTATTAATGGTTATATAAGATCAACAAAATAAAATTATTTTATAAAGATTATAGAAAGCACAATTTTTTTTTTTTTTTTTTTTTGTACATTATAATAGTTATGGCAGACCAAAAAAATATTGCTTAATTGTAACTGTTAATCAGAGAGCAACTTAAAAAAATTCTTGGTTAATTATTATTTTAGGATTATTTTAAATATTGGTAATAACAGTTATGTCCCTGAACATAACTGGTTTCATCACAGAAAGTTTGAGGAAAGACCTACACCGTGATTATAAGGAGACTATAACGAGGAAACTCGATAGGATATTCTGATGTATTGTTTTGCATTATATCACAACAGATTCTATCTCTCTCTCTCTCTCTCTATATGTCATTCCTCAGGAGAGGTGATTTAGCATCTGGCACAAGACACAATACATTTTCTATGTTGCAGTGTCCTGCTTCTCCCCCTTATTATTCACTTATATAAAAGATTTTTATACATTAAACTTATTTCAAAAATTTTATCTTACATTAGAGATATAATAGATGGCCTAATTCCAGTGAAGTAAAATTTAACAATATAAGATATTTGTATATTATTCAGTGCTAAATATTCTATGGCATTTATGCCTTTAGCAGCGGTAATAACGACCCCAACAAAATGATTAAATTATACAATTAAATCAAAACATTCTCTTCGCCAAATAACTAAATTATAAAATTATTTAAGCATAAAATTGATTAAAATGCAATATTTTTCGTATTTTTAAATTGAACAGATATCAATTTCAAACTTTTCCACAATATTTTAAATTTCGCTCGTTAACTACGAGACAAAAATTAATATGTTGTAAAAGCTGCACCAGGTATTGAAAAATTAAAAAATACTTATACATAACTCGCTCATTTTATAACATAATTTACAGATTAAAGTATTATTTTGTAGACGTTAACCATACCTTTAGGACCACGTGTTGTTTTTAAAAATCAAAAAAAAAAAATCTCAAGCATTCGATAAGATTTGGCACGAAGGCCTAATATTTAAGCTAAAGCTGAACTTGCCCGAAAACTTGTATAAGCTCTTAAAAGATTATTTTTAAGCTCGCCACAGCTCATTGAAGCCGGAGTTCCACAAGGTAGTATTTTGGGACCAATTTTATATTTACTGTACACATCGGATATGCCAATTAGCACCCTAGTCCAAACATCAACTTTTGCAGATGACACAGCTTTTTTAAGTATTCATGAAAGTGCCCAAGAAGCATCACAACTTTTACAAAACCACATACTCAATTTGGAAAAATTGCTAGAAAAATGGAGAATAAAAGTAAATGAACAAAAATGTACTCACATAACTATCACACTGCGTAGTGACTCATGCCCTCCTATTCGCATAAATAACCAAATGATACCACAGCTTTCAGACGTTAAATACCTGGGTATACATCTTGACCGTCGCCTTACTTGGAAAAGCCACATTGACTACAAGTTGACACAAATGAAACTAAAAGCAGTACAACTACATTGGGTTATTGGCAGAAACTCCACCCTCAGCTTAGATTGTAAACTTCTACTGTACAAGTCGATCCTCAAACCAATTTGGTGTTATGGGATTCAGTTATGGGGCACTGCCTCAGCTAGCAATGTAGAAAAAATTTAAAGGCGCCAAATTAAGATTTTACGTATTATTACATCAGCTCCCTGGTATATAAAAAATTCGAACATCCACAAAGACCTAAACATGCCATCAGTTAAAGCAGAAATAACGAAACATGCAGTCACATATCTAAAGAGGCTTGAATCTCATCCAAACCCTTTGGCGCGTAACATACTGAATGAACCTGGTTACATTCGACTAAAAAGAAGAGATACTGCTTTTCTTGGCCGTACATTAGAGGGATGACCCGCAAATGATTGCAAAATCCGTGAAACAAACATTATTTTTGTTTAGCACTGGCTGGACTTAAAAAGAATATTTTATTTTAGACTTAAGATACGAGTAATTATTGTTAGTTCAAAAATATTGAAGATACAATAAATAAATTATGAAAAAAAAAAACGTACGAGGTACCCAACTTTTTAACCATATAGCGGCTCCTCTGGTAAGTGGATGGTGCCCGGCGTCAAAACTTATGCTCAGATACTCTGCTATGCTATTGTTAAATTTAATCGACCTAGCCCTTTACAAATGGTTGACTTAATTCCAAAATATTTTTACTCTACCCTACTGTGCCTTGTAATTTATTAGTGTTTCGTAACCAAAGGGTAAAAAGATTACCAAATTGTTTTCACTACAATATCACTTCCGAAAGCGCCTTCTTACCTTAAAATCGTAAAGGGTAGTTTTTGAAATTTCCATGAAAGTTCTATTGCTATGGCCGTTATAACAGCAATCACTAAAAGCTATAGGGTGCTCCGTTAGTAAAGTGCTTTTTACGTGTATGGCCTTATTTCTTGAACAGTAAAATCCAGAAACTTGAATTATAAAAATATAATGTAATATAAAAAATAAAAGGATGTTATTTGCGATCCGTAATAGTTTTACTCTTAAAATTTTCACAGAAAATGTGATGTAAGGTGGACGGACCTTGGTGGCAGCATTGTCGCATATGGCCTTAGTTTTAGAACCGTAAGAGGCAGACATAAAAAAAATTAACACAGAGTGTGTAGTATGATGTCCGCTATAAATAAAAAAACTTTAAAAAATAAAAACTAAAGGGTATTGCGAAAGCGACAAAAATTTACGTATATTGACTTTTTTTTGGACCAGGTTAGGTAGACACCTTAAATTTACACAGAGTATGTAAATATTTGTCCGTTGACCGCTAGAACAACAAGTATAAAAAATAAAAATAAAAATTAAAGGGTGTTTCTGTAATAGCACGATCTTATGTACATGTATGACCTTTGATTTGAACCATAATAGTCAGAAGTTTTCCTCAAAATATGTTTTACAATGTCTACTACAACAACAAGTAACAAAAATCAAATTAATAAAATTAAAGGGTTTTCCCTATAAGTCGCAATTCTCATAATTCTGAACATATCTTGTAAATTTTTTTTGGCAAAAGAAACCTACTACGCTTTCGATAATAAAAAGTATAAAAAATAATTAAAATTATATGGGTGTCTCTATAGTAGACGTTGTTATGACATATTAGTGCTTATCTTTTAAACCGTTTTAAGCAGTTATTTAAAATTTTAAACCCATTAAATTAAAATTTACCCATATAAGACATACAAGAATTTTAATCTTGTTCCTTTAAAGTTATATATTGAACGTAGCAAGGAACCCTCTGTGTTTGGGTATCAATGACTCGCAATTGACTGATTCATTATAATTTAACATCGTAATTTATTATAATTTCATAATCATAGTTTTGCTTCCACCCTTTATACGAATACATCCTTAAAAAATTAAAACTTTATCATTTATTTATTTTCTTTTACTTAGTCGTTCGTTAATACCCTGTGGTTATTAACAATCATAATTTTATTACAGAACTTTTGTACACTATAAAAAATTAAATATATATAAGTTGTTTTATCCTTTTTTTCCAGCTTAACCACAAAATTATAATGAAAAAGTTGTCTGTTGAAAGATAGAGGCAGCATGTATTAAGGAGAGAGGTTCCATAATTACCCAAAAAAGCCCAATAAATATACAGATTGGGGAAATAAATGTTTATTTTTAAACACAAAGTGCTGGCAGCTCTACATGTTTCTTTTAGTATTAAACTTAGACATCATCTATCGATGAACTCAAGATTTAAAGATTAATGACTCTAACGCCCCGAATAGTGTTTTCTTTTTGTGGATGTATTGAGACCTGAAGAATCTCCTGATATTTTTCTCTTTACTCAAAACACAGATTTTTTTTCTTATTCTTATGTCCCTGTTGAAGAAAAAATTTCCCTCAACACTGAACATCTCAAGAGAATAAAAGATTCTAACACTATTTCCAAATAAGTATGGAGAACTTTGTTTTTAGCTGCATGAGAACTTGATATCGAAAACAATTATTTGTGAGTTGGGAATGACATACTCTGTAGACAATTCTGATCACTTGATCAGGACGTCAGAACAATATTTCCATATTGTGGAAATTTACTTTGAAAAAAAAAATAAATCTGTTCGTGAAGTTCATAGAAAACTTCATCCATTTTAAGATCAATAATCGGCTTAAGGGACAAACCGTCAACAGGACAAAGAAATTTAAGTACCGAAGATATTTTGCTACAGTAATGCGTTGTGTTGAAGAAGGCGGCGAAATGTTGAATCCTTGCCGTAGTCAACATTTTGGCCTTTCACCTTCGATTAAGTGGAAATTTTTACGAAAGGACCTTGGCTTACTAGCCCATAAAATATGTAAGTGTTGTGCAAGAATTGAAGCTAAACGACCATCCAATACATTCCTCAAGCCGTGTTAACGAATCACCATTACATCAATTGAAATTTACTGTCTGATGTGGCTTACACGCAGGTGACATCAAAATGAGCAATAAGCCGCTTTTATGGTGAATAGCAAGTGCTATTGAGCCTTGTTGACTGAATTTTCCTTTTAAAAAACATCAACGACATTTGATACCAAGAAGATGGCGCAACTTACCATACAACAAATACAATCCTCTATCGATTTATTGGAAAATCACAACTTTATTCCTAAAAAAAGTCCTGTTCACTTGCTCCTCATTAATGCCACTTAACGCCTCTGGATTAGTTTTTATGGATCTATGTTAAGTCATTGCTTTATGTCGGCAAACCAGCAAAGACGCCATTGACGCTGTATGGCCAGATATATTGGAAAAAGTAATAAAAAAAATTGGACTGATCGAATGGACCATATAACTCGTAGCCGCGGTGGACATATATATGCCGAAAATCATATTTAAAAAATAAATGCCATGAAATTTCATACCAGATTATAATAAATAAAAAAAATTTAATTACAACAATATATCAGTCTTGTATTTTAAAATTCTCATCAACACTCTTATATCTATACATATAATAAAACAGTAACTCATTTCCGTCTGTCCATCTGTCTGTCTGCTTTTCATTTGTGTTCGCATCACTTAAAAACTACTGGATGGATTTCAACCAAATTTTGTGAGGAGATACCTTAGCATCCGGGTTCCAATATTGGATAACTTTTTCCGCAAAAATACATAATTTTCAAGAGATAATAAAGAGGAAAAGCTGTAAAAGTACTACGACTTTTCTACTGCTTTAAAGGTACTGCATACTTTAAGGAATCTTTTATTTTT